>CM026397.1:51951917-52282616 GCA_014843695.1 Archivesica marissinica
ATTTAACATCTAAGGAAGATAGATTGATGAAAATGATTATACGTTTCCTTTCTTGTAAACGTCAGGTTTGCAACTGCGTACCCATTGCTGCTTAACTTTCTATAGCCAGAATAATCTTCCGATTCGATATTAAGAGGCTTTTTCAATTGCAATTATTGAAAATAAACTATTTCCAACGATGTCTTATAACATTCTTTCAATTGGCATGTATTTATTTGCCGAAAAATGTTTACACTGTACCCGTAATATTTATAGATTTTCTGCTACAAACGGAGTCTAATCCATAGCTACCTGCATAAATTAGAATAGGGGAAACCACACTGGCTCGACTGCGTTGGGGAATCTCTCCTGAACCTCCATGTAGATGATAGCTCTCTCCGGCAATCCAAACTTCCGGTAAACGAAACAAACAAAATTAAGATCAATATTGAGACTCATCTCGACTATTAATTAATATTAAGTAGGGATGGCAACGAACATTCGACTATTCGAATATTCGCTGGAATGTCCGAATATATATAGAAACCTTCCAATACAAAAGAAATTGCCCCAGGATGTTTGAATAAACAATGTTGTGGTCGCATCCATGGCAAGTGTTAATTGACACTCTGCCATGTAATTGGATAATTACAGTAGGTGCTAAGGTGTTTAATTATGATGTCAAAACTGTTTAGCCTAGAAAATTCCTTTGAAATATTACAGACAAGCTGCAACATCCACCCCATGTTTCCCATTTATAATTAACTGCTCAATATTACCCAAAAGTACTATATAAAATACGATCTTTATGATGTTGTCCTCTCTAAAATAA
The DNA here is from genome assembly GCA_014843695.1 of Archivesica marissinica. Lineage (NCBI taxonomy): Eukaryota > Metazoa > Mollusca > Bivalvia > Venerida > Vesicomyidae > Archivesica > Archivesica marissinica. The sequence continues at coordinate 51,952,729 of CM026397.1, forward strand.
CTAATCTCTTCAGGAGGCGTCGCTCATATGGGCAACCGGTATCGACGATAAATAAACGTAAAACACACGCGTTGTCCTAAAAAAAATGCCGCCCACTCAGTCATACGTTTGGAAAGACTACAATTGCGCAGGGAATAAGAAATCTGCTAGGTGCAAATTGGATTTAACAGATTCGGGTACAAGATCAATCTGAATAATTATTTGAAAAACAAACACACTTCAATGGAAAGCAGTAAAGTGACATCGGCTTCATTTGTGAAAACGCCCATAAATGTACAGTGGCCGATAACATTAACTGATTGAATCATCGTCATATTTGCATTGCCTTACAGGAAGAAGATGACGTTTAGTAATTTAAAAGTAGCTTAATTTGGCATTTCTTATAAGAGTTTTTGAGTGCTTATGAGTTTTTAATAGAATTATAACGAATATTCGAATACCTTACTAACCGGATATTCGGATAGTGAAATCGCTATTCGTTGCCATCCCTAATATTAAGTCATCTTGCTAGGAATGTAATTTACTAGAACTCTGATCCGCTGATCAATTCATATAGGAACATAACTATGCCCCTTCAATTTGATGTGCAAACCAACAAACACATCGCATCAGCTCCACACACAAAGATTTGAACCAAAAATGTTGAGAAAGATGATGTTTGAAGATAAAAACGAAAAGAAATAAACCGACTTTTAAAACGGTGAAATTATTACCATATTGTGATGTTATTTTTTATGAACCCAATGTTACTTATTGATTGCATGTCTAAATTTGACGCTCCACCTTACCAAGATGCAGTCAGATTACACATTCGCAACTTGTTTTGTGGAGCTCAATGCATTATAATATTATCTAGATGTAGAATCTGTGCAGACCATTATAAAGGCATGATGTAAAATTGGGCAGAGCAAACTGTCATTAAACGAAGGTGTGTGTGCGTACGCCTATTCGCTGCGCATGCACCATGACTGTTGTCAAAGGATGAGCATCAAGAACAAATTAATGATGCAATTATCGGAGCTGCAAACTATAAGTTTCTTATTGATAACAGATAAGGTTATTTATACAAAATAAGTGCTGCGGCTCCCTATGGCACTGACCCTTGTACTTACCTTGCATATAACCATATATATGATCAGTTACCACTTACCTTGCATATAACCTTATATATGATCAGTTAAACCACTTACCTTGCATATATAACCTTATATATGATCAGTTAAACCACTTACCTTGCATATAACCTTATATATGATCAGTTAAACCACTTACCTTGCATATAACCTTATATATGATCAGTTAAACCACTTACCTTGCATATAACCTTATATATGATCAGTTAAACCACTTACCTTGCATATAACCTTATATATGATCAGTTAAACCACTTACCTTGCATATAACCTTATATATGATCAGTTAAACCACTTACCTTGCATATAACCTTATATATGATCAGTTAAACCACTTACCTTGCATATAACCTTATATATGATCAGTTAAACCACTTACCTTGCATATAACCTTATATATGATCAGTTAAACCACTTACCTTGCATATAACCTTATATATGATCAGTTAAACCACTTACCTTGCATATAACCTTATATATGATCAGTTAAACCACTTACCTTGCATATAACCTTATATATGATCAGTTAAACCACTTACCTTGCATATAACCTTATATATGATCAGTTAAACCACTTACCTTGCATATAACCTTATATATGATCAGTTAAACCACTTACCTTGCATATATAACCTTATATATGATCAGTTACCACTTACCTTGCATATAACCTTATATATGATCAGTTAAACCATTTACCTTGCATATATAACCTTATATATGATCAGTTAAACCACTTACCTTGCATATAACCATATATATGATCAGTTAAACCACTTACCTTGCATATAACCGTATATATGATCAGTTAAACCACTTACCTTGCATATATAACCTTATATATGATCAGTTACCACTTACCTTGCATATATAACCTTATATATGATCAGTTACCACTTACCTTGCATATAACCTTATATATGATCAGTTAAACCACTTACCTTGCATATATAACCTTATATATGATCAGTTAAACCACTTACCTTGCATATAACCATATATATGATCAGTAACCTATACATCTACAGTCGGAGGGTTGTTATTTTATACAATTTTCATTTAGCTCGATTGCGAAACACGTTCTTACAACTTATATTAATCACTCTCGCGACCTCATTCCTGATGGAATCGATCGCCACAAGGGAGAGAGAAGAGGCAACGTGGAATTTAAATTCCTTGCCTAAGGGCACAATCATAACGGCTCCAGCGGGGCCTTTCACGCCTGAAGCGAACACGCATCCACTGCGCTATCACAACTTCCACAGAGTTGTTGTGTCGGCTAGCTAGCTACCCGCTAAAATGTCATACCTAAATACTGTCGTTACATTCAAGGTTTTGTGTAGTCCGACACACTCTAGATGACAAAAAAAAAAAAAAAAGGAAAGTTGAGTGCATGATGTTCATGATCTATGACAAGCAGAAGAATAATAAACAAAAGACGTTATAAACTAATTGCACACTAAATGATGTGTTTTTTCCATTTCTAATATCAAAGGGGTCATAGGTTATAAATTATTGTCTATTAATGACCAGCAAGATTAATTACAACCTAGTATTTGTATTTTATAGCAGCAGTAATAAGTTCTTTCACTTTAACCCATTCAACACCAAGTAACTGACATGGACTGGTCCATGATATTTTTAGACCAATAAATTAATAACAAAATTACATTTGGATCAGGTCATTTATCAAAATGGGTAAAAAAAAATTCTAAAAATAGTTATATTACTTGAAAAAAGTGCAGATCCTGATGAGACGGCTCATCACGAGCCGGCTCATCTGGATCTACATTTTTTTGTAAGCCAATTTAGAGGTCTGTGGTGTTGAAAGGGTTAATTAAATGTTATGTATGTCATCACTAGTTATCACAGTCAAGCCTGTGGTCATCTCCATTAAGCAGCCAACCTGTATTAATCGGCTAGTTCCAGATTGTCAATATGTTGTGAACCAGTAGCTGCCTTGATTGACATCAATTTTTAATATTGAGTGCTTCTATGAAAACTGAGATTGCGGTGCCACAATATATAGGCTGCGACTGAAGCCTATTGCTGCAGCACCTGCTGTGGCGCCTTCCCTCTGCATTGATCTACCCGTATCTCGTAAACACCTGGGAAACTACAGAGCTAGCTCTATATGGAGCTATGGTAAATGCACGTTAACACAACATAGCTGTGCCACTGATGAATCACAAACTAATGGTAGTGACACACCATACTACATTTAATGCCTTTTAAATCTATGGTATCGAATATTAGGGAATGCTAGTCTATGGTATCGAATATTAGGGAATGCTAGTCGATGCATAAACGCTGGGCATTGCTTACTATATTATGGTTGTTTGTGGTGATGTGTGCCAGTGTACATAATTTCAACTATGTGCTTCATTAACCCTTTCAACACAACATGCCTCTCAATAGGTTTACAAAAATTGTAGATCCAGAGGAGCCGGCTCGTGATGAGCCGTCTCATCAGGATCTGCACTTTTTACCAGTAATATTACTATTTTTAGACAAAAATTACCAATTTTGATAAATGAACTGGTCCAAATGTAATTTTCTTATTCATTTATTGGTCTGAAAATATCATGCACCAGTCCATGTCCGTTACTTGGTGTTGAATGGGTTAATATCCTGCACCAGTCCATGTCCGTTACTTGGTTTTGAATGGGTTAATATCATGCACCAGTCCATGTCCGTTATGTGGTGTTGAATGGGTTAATATCATGCACCAGTCCATGTCCGTTACTTGGTGTTGAATGGGTTAATATCATGCACCAGTCCATGTCCATTACTTGGTGTTGAATGGGTTAATATCATGCACCAGTCCATGTCCATTACTTGGTGTTGAATGGGTTAAGATCATGCACCAGTCCATGTCCGTTACTTGGTGTTGAATGGGTTAATATCATGCACCAGTCCATGTCCGTTACTTGGTGTTGAATGGGTTAATATCATGCACCAGTCCATGTTCGTTACTTGGTGTTGAATGGGTTAATATCATGCACCAGTCCATGTCCGTTACTTGGTGTTGAATGGGTTAATATCATGCACCAGTCCATGTCCGTTACTTGGTGTTGAATGGGTTAATATCATGCACCAGTCCATGTCCGCTACTTGGTGTTGAATGGGTTAATTCATCAATTTTGCACATTTAGTGTATAGTTTTAGGAATATTGACCAAGTCGTAGCAAATATAAATCGGCCATTATATGTTCCAAGTAATTTGGGCAAAGAAATGCAAGTAGAAAACTGTAGACTTGGATTATTATGATTTTTCGGTAAGAGATAGCTCTACTGCAAAGGCAGTAGCTTTGTCGCAAAGGAAACACTGGAAGGTCAGTGATTCTGCCTGGGCTTGTGGAAGGTCAGTGATTCTGCCTGGGTTTGTGGAAGGTCAGTGATTCTGCCTGGGCTTGTGGAAGGTCAGTGATTCTGCCTTGGTTTGTGGAAGGTCAGTGATTCTGCCTTGGTTTGTGGAAGGTCAGTGATTCTGCCTGGGCTTGTGGAAGGTCAGTGATTCTGCCTGGGCTTGTGGAAGGTCAGTGATTCTGCCTGGGTTTGTGGAAGGTCAGTGATTCTGCCTGGGCTTGTGGAAGGTCAGTGATTCTGCCTTGGCTTGTGGAAGGTCAGTGATTCTGCCTGGGCTTGTGGAAGGTCAGTGATTCTGCCTGGGCTTGTGGAAGGTCAGTGATTCTGCCTTGGCTTGTGGAAGGTCAGTGATTCTGCCTGAGCTTGTGGAAGGTCAGTGATTCTGCCTGGGCATGTGGAAGGTCAGTGATTCTGCCTGAGTGCGCGTCTGTGCCTGAAATACTGCTCTTAGGGCCGGCCACCCAGGGTCTTCCTCCACCAATACTGGCTGTAGAGTTGCCATCTGACCTAAGATGTTGATGTGGTTTTAAACCCCCAAAGAAACAAAGAAACTGATCCTCCCACCCCTCTCTGTCAGTTTCCAGAGGAGAAACTGTATGCACCAGACTTGCTTGTGTCACATTGAAGTGTGTTAATTATATAACGTGACATTTTGGAGAGGAGATTGGCACTAAAACACTAATGGTTATGTTCTGTTGCGTGTCACACAATCTCTGCTATTTATTACTACTGTGTAAGGCATTTACATTTACTTTTTAAAGACATAATGTAATTACTTCTCAGTTTGACCTCAATGTGTGTTTTACGTTTATTTATCGTCGCTACCGGTTGCCCATATGAGCGATGTCTCCTAAAGAGATTAGTTATTTTAGATTTTTGAAGGATAGCGCAATGACAGAGACTCATTCCAGATGGTCTTTGGTTCTTTTACGTGCACAGTGTACAGCACCGACACGAGACCTCGGTTTAAAGTCCCATCTGAAAGACTGTTAATGTTAATAGTGTCAGATCGGGGATCGAACCTGCAATCCCTGGATTATCAGTCCAACGTGTTAACCACTGAACTACAGACCCGTCTGTAGATAATGGGACTTTATTTCGTCTTTTGAAATTACAGCCAAACCTGTGTTAAGCAGCTAGCCAAAGGAATCACAAAATATGGCTGCTTAGCACAGGTGACTGCTTAATAGAGGTAAAATGTATAATAAAACAACATAATGGGAATCTGGAAACTGGCTGCTTAATACAGGTTGGCTGCTTAATGGAGGTGACCACTAACACAGGTTTGACTGTATAGGGGAAATAATGCCACACTGTAAAATATCCCGACTATCCCTGCCTGGTGTTCATTCCAGCACCGAGTCTGTTAGAATCTTTACACTGTAATTAATGTCACCACACATTATATGACTTCCTAATGAGCGGCTTCTTCGCTCTTATATCCACTACAAAATGATGTAACAAATAAATGTCTTTACTGTGAAAATTGGATACAACAAAATATAAAAATCCATTAAAATAGCTGCAACGCCCATTACCGTATATTCCCAACCATAAGCCGATCTCTGCCATAAGTCGAGGGTCAAATAAGTTGGTATATTTCTTTGAATACATTTCTAGATGAGAAAAAGGTCGACCGACATATTGCCGAGAATATACGGTAGTTATATCGGGAGCAAATTCTCTTCCCAGGGTGCTCCATATTCATGTCCCATCGTGTCAACTTTTCTGCAAAGACAATTGGTGCATTAGGTTAAATACGGATACCCCCCTCCCCTCCTGAGGGGTGATGCTTCACAGATACAGCCACACTTGCTCAAAGAACCCTCACCCCTGAAGGGCAATACTCCACACCGGACCTTCCCAATGGGGAACATTCATCCATGAAAGCGATAATTCATAGAAACATAGACACTAGATTGGGAACCCACCACCCCAAGGAAGATATTTCCCATTCATTCTGTGAAACTGTTAACAAGACACGACTTCCCTGGTTCATTCTAATCACCTTAACCTGCGTAACAGTTCTTGTCTTGCAAGTTATTATGTACGGCAACCCCCCCCCCCCCCGACCAAATCACATCTTGGTTATTGAGATTTTTTCATGAATCTCGACCCTCGGACTACTTCATTCTAATTTAGTACAAAGTATTCAGTTTATTGTCTCCTTTTATCTAATAATAGACTTGCATACTTTTGCTAAAGCATCAGTCAATGTCAAAGTAATTGCCCAGAAATTGTTCCATTTCTCCAATATTAAATTATTAATGATTCATGGTCGATTCACCACATATAATGCTTAATATACATTACTCTAATGATATCAAGGTTATGGTAGGAAACAATGTATTTACATTAATTAACCCATAAAATGCTGAATAAAGTGGAAGAAATGTGCAAACAACATCGATCCAGATCAGTCAGCCAAGGCGTTCAGCGCTGCATGCGTCTGATCATGATCTTTATATGTTGTTTACTATTTCGACAAGTGTTTTAGCTATTCGAATAGCAAATAATATAAAGCCCAATCATGCGGCATGTTATGTACCATCTCATCTGGCTCTATATAATATATATGCTTTTTGTAAAAGCTACTTTACTTATTCAACACCAAATAAATGACATGGACTGGTGGGTGCATGATATTTTCAGACCAATTAATTAATAAGAAAATTACATTTGGACCAGTTCAAAATGGGTAATTTTTGTCTAAATATAGTAATATTACTGGCAAAAAGTACACTTTTTGTAAGCCTATTGAGAGGCCTGTGGTGTTGAAAGGGTTAAGCATGATTTCAATATTTGTACATGTAATGAAGAAATTTACATTTTACATATAATTTAACAACAGTAGACTGAAAGGGATTAGAACGAAAGAAAACTTATATGGTTCTTCTAAGCAACTTTACTAGCGATTAATTAGCAGGTTACGGGTTTTCCTTGGCCACACAATAAGCTTGGCCACAACAAATAAAGAAAACTTACATGGTTTTTCTCCCTAATCAACTTTACTTACAATTAATTAGCAGGTTACAGGTTTTCCTTGGCCACAACAAATAAGTTGATTATCAATTACATAGCTACAGTAAAAACATGCAGTGTTCTGTATTGCATATGCCACCTGTCACTTCTTCTGACTGCACATCCGCTGTGCAGATATAATCTAATAAAATTGTAAAAATCACCGTAAAAATAATGTTGACTTCTCTGTAGTAACACTGCTTGTGCGATCTAGAGGGAGATTTTATAGCCTGAATATTTTTCACCATCAAAGGTGCTTACAGTAATACCATAACAAATGAATATGTGTAATATACAGATTAACCCATTTCATTCTGGATATATTTAATGGCTTTTGCAAACAACATAGATCCAGATCAGCCGCAGCGTGACGCTAATATAAGTATATTATATACTCCACTTTCTGGCTGTATGCTGTTTGCAAAAGTGATTTTATCTGCCGCTAGCATGCAAAGGGTCATTTATGTCCAATAATTTCTCAAAAAATAAACGTACACACTATAGTCACAATGCCGTTAAAATATCAGGCAGCTGTTTTGATTGCTATGTGTGTCACTAAACACTCGTAAAACACATTTAATTTGATATTAAGAGCATTTTATTCCTTGCAAAATGGTAATATTATTGGAATTATTCCATTGATTCAGCAGCAATGGCAAGCTAGCAATGGCAAGCAAGCAATGGTAGTGTTTTATGAAGTAGGGAAGTTTTGAGTATAATGGGCAGAAAACTTCCTTTATAAATAATTTCTACCATTCAAAGTAATAAACCCATCCAATATGTCTCATTAGTTGTTGGTTGTTGCATGATACATTGAACTGTATGCTAATCCTTAACCTGCCAATCGCAACTAAATGTTGTTTTTGCAAACAGCATATAGCCAGATCAGACGTCTTGATCAGGCTCTATGCTGCTTGCTGTTCGGATAGTGGAGCTAAAACACTAGTCTGAATAGCAAACAACATAGATCATGATCGGATGCGGCATTCAGCCGTGGCTGATCTGGATCTGTGTTGTTTGCACAGTCTGTCCAATTTATTCGGCAGGTTAAGGGTTGAATACAGAAGATAATTGCAAATGGGATTTCAGGGTTCCCGCTATTGGTCGCCAATTGCGACAAAAAACAAATATTGGCGCTAAATTGTGTGAATTGGCGAACATATTTGGCACAACTTTAAAAACAATTTTTTTTTATTTGGCACATGTTTTGTCAAATACACTTAACAACTCTTATAAGTGTGCATGTATAAATGGTCTCATATCTCCGTCACTATTGGCCCAATAATGATGAAATTTTCAGCAAATACAGTTGAGATATATTTCATGATAGTCCATTTATTTTATTTCATAACAAACACAAATTTAACACACATGACTAATTAATGTGATGGTGCGTAAAAAGTCAATGTTGCAAAATGATAATGTCAATGATAAAACTCCGATGAGAATTAATTATTCTAATATCGCGTATGCCCACCCTGCCTGCGGATCACAGCTTGGCAACGTCGTCGCATGGAAGGGACATAAAGTCGTACATAGTTCTGGGGTAGATTTGCCCACTCTTGCCCAATCTTCGCACGGAGCTGGTCGATGGTCTGTGGCACTGCGCCGGTCCTTCTTACGCGGCGATTCAATTCATCCCATATAGTTTCTATAATGTTTAAGACTTTGGTGGTATGTCCATCACATTGATGTGGTTAGCATTCATGATGCGCCATCCTGCAGCAACCGCAATCCTCTATTGTTCCTAAACATGGGTATTACCTCAGTTTGAAGCACGTCATGTTGGTACCGGGCGGCGTTCAGATATGGCGTCCATGCGTCCCGCGCGTTTCTACGGCCGTCTTGACAGCTGTACGTGTTCTCTGCTGACGATGTACATGTACGATGTGATTATCTTGTGCAGCTGTTGTACAACGCCCACGTGGTCTGCGAGGGAGGTTACCAACGTTACCAGTCGCTCTGTACTTAAGCACCAGCTTTCTGATGGTGTTGCGGTGTACACCCATGCGTCGCGCAACCTGCAAATGATACGGATAACATGAAATTAGTAATTAAAATATATAATTTATTTTTTATGGATATTTTCGATAAAAAACTGAATGTTAAGTGACTTTCAATTTTTATAACACAAAGAAACTTAATTAATTAGTGACATTGAATTAACTTTGAGACGTACCTCTGTTTTGTGTATACCGGCGTTGATGAAGCCGACGGCTATTCCTCGTTCAGCTATAGTCAGCCTGCCCATGTCATGTTTTTCTGATGTGTGGATAGTAATCAAGTCCACAACGACCAAATGCAGTTTTATGTTGTGCCAGCGCACCATTTCCTCGTGCATTGTGTTGATTTTGACGTTGCGTGGTTTAACGCGCCGTATCGATTAAACTGAACACATGGAGCACGGGATAATACTCGAAATGTAGTCAATAGCCAGTACTCAAAATTTCGTGCAAAAATATTGATAAATAAAAATGTTATACGGAAATCAAAGATGCACACTTATAAGAGTTGTCAAGTGTACATGGCTTAACATATTTATTTGTGAACTATATGGCTCTTAGTTGGCTCCAAGTTTTTTTAATTGGCTCCAGTGTTTTTCAATTGGCGACAGAAGTGGCTGGCGCAGACAAACATTCAGACAGAGGGAACCCTGGGATTTAGCAGTATTTGCCAAGCATCTGCCGCAATTCTTGGGAGATGTCAGTTATTTTCATATGACTGTTGTGTGACCCTTTCCAGTTGGAATACTCATCAGTGTGCATTTTGAAGAGGCGACTTGTGCGCTGCTGAAGAATTTTGTAAACACACTCAATTTGTGTGTCATTTAACTCTTTCAGTGAAAATAACAGTCAAATATGTCATGCAATTTCATTAGAATTGTGTAGTAACATTTGCAGTTTTCAGTTACAAATAAGAAAATCACATTAATGAATTGTCGTCTGCTACAATTATTTGAACTATTTATAGCCTTTATTTTACCCAGCATGCAAAGAATTAAACTGGATTGTGTTAAAACAAAAATCACCTGGAAAGTGTTCTATTGTAGTTAAAGGGGACTGTTTAATTAAAGATTTAGGTTAATATGCTATTATATCTCCATACAAACGACAGCCATTTAACCCTTTCCTTCATAGAGATTTAGGTTAATATACTATTGTATCTCCATACAAACGACAGCCATTTAACCATTTCCTTCATAGAGATTTAGGTTAATATACTATTATATCTCCATACAAACGACAGCCATTTAACCCTTTCCTTCATAGAGATTTAGGTTAATATGCTATTATATCTCCATACAAACGACAGCCATTTTTAACCCTTTCCTTCATAGAGATTTAGGTTAATATACTATTATATCTCCATACAAACGACAGCCATTTAACCCTTTCCTTCATAGAGATTTAGGTTAATATGCTATTATATCTCCATACAAACGACAGCCATTTAACCCTATCCTTCATAGAGATTTAGGTTAATATGCTATTATATCTGCATACAAATGACAGCCATTTAACCCTATCCTTCATAGAGATTTAGGTTAATATGCTATTATATCTCCATACAAACGACAGCCATTTAACCCTTTCCTACATAGAGAGGTTAATATACTATTATATCTCCATACAAACCACAGCCATTTAACCCTATCCTTCATAGAGATTTAGGTTAATATGCTATTATATCTCCATACAAACGACAGCCATTTAGCTATCATGCAGTGGATAAGTAGTGACCATATCTATCCCTCTCCATAGATATTACTGGGACTACATAGAGATTTAGGTTAATATACTATTATATCTCCATACAATCGACAGCCATTTAACCCTTTCCTTCATAGAGATTTAGGTTAATATACTATTATATCGCCATACAATCGACAGCCATTTAACCCTTTCCTTCATAGAGATTTAGGTTAATATACTATTATATCTCCATACAAACGACAGCCATTTAACCATTTCCTTCATTTAGCTGATAAGTAGTCGCCATATCTATATCCCACCTCCATATATATTACTGGGACTACATGAGATTTAGGTTAATATACTGTTATATCTCCATACAAACGACAGCCATTTAACCCTTTCCTTCATAGAGATTTAGGTTAATATGCTATTATATCTCCATACAAACGACAGCCATTTAACCCTTTCCTTCATAGAGATTTAGGTTAATATGCTATTATATCTCCATACAAACGACAGCCATTTAACCCTATCCTTCATAGAGATTTAGGTTAATATGCTATTATATCTCCATACAAACGACAGCCATTTAACCCTATCCTTCATAGAGATTTAGGTTAATATGCTATTATATCTCCATACAAACGACAGCCATTTAGCTATCATGCAGTGGATAAGTAGTGACCATATCTATCCCTCTCCATAGATATTACTGGGACTACATAGAGATTTAGGTTAATATACTATTATATCTCCATACAATCGACAGCCATTTAACCCTTTCCTTCATAGAGATTTAGGTTAATATACTATTATATCGCCATACAATCGACAGCCATTTAACCCTTTCCTTCATAGAGATTTAGGTTAATATACTATTATATCTCCATACAAACGACAGCCATTTAACCATTTCCTTCATTTAGCTGATAAGTAGTCGCCATATCTATATCCCACCTCCATATATATTACTGGGACTACATGAGATTTAGGTTAATATACTATTATATCTCCATACAAACGACAGCCATTTAGCTATCATGCAGTGGATAAGTAGTCACTATATCTATCCTACCTCCATAGATATTACTAGGACTACATGAGATTCTGGCCTTTATTATGAGCATTGGCTTGGCTACTACATTGTCAATGTATGTCGTATTGGTAAATAGTTCAAGAGGTGCTTCTATGAGGGAAAGAGTTAATCTCTGGGGTAAACAAAGCAGGCACTAAATCAACATAGGAAGCACCCTCGACACCATTATCGAAACCACATACATTGACAAATAGCAGTCAAACAAACATTGTAACAGGACTCAGCATTTTGTTTGTGTGTATACGCAAAGAAGGAATTTACAGTATTTAAATCTGCAATAAAACATTGTTTAGAATGGTGTCAAACACGACCTCATTTTACTAGCAATTTTGTGGTTGACGCCATTCTAAAAAACCCACTTAATTCATATGTATCAGAACTCCAAACCATGTATTATATTCGCCAATAAATAACCGAAAGACACATTATTTCTTAAATTAAGCTCACACAAAAAGGACAATACAGAACAGAAGATAATTTTATTTATAACATAATATTATACTTGTATTAAGTAAAGTACATAGTCATAATATATACTCAAACGTAAAAGAAAATGTGCATATAGGTTTTTCTTAATATTCGTTATATCCATAATAGAAATTGTATGATGTTTGGTACCACTGTTTAGCTTATTCAATTGCCTACAAACCCAAATAATATTTCTTTAAATAGCGGTTACTATAGAGGCACAGAATTCGGTTACATGTGTTTAGGATCAAAATGAAAAATACAAAAACTGTGATATTGGTGTTATTGTGAGTATAATCACGTTTTGCAGCTCTCCTAATGGTTTTGTTGTGATTATTTGATTGACTGTGTCCCTGCTAATACCGTACTGCCTCGCTGTAGCGCTAGCACTTTGGAAACGACGCCTGGTGTGCGTCAGTTCAAAATGATGGTCTAATATGACGTCAGTTACACGAGGCCTGCTGGTTCGAGGACCTTCGGCAACTGTTCCTGTTTGCTGGAACCTGGCACGAAGTTCACTTACTGTGTTTCTGTGACAATTAAATGCCCGTGAAACAGTATCATTGGAGTCGCCTCTGCTAAGCATCATCAAAGCTTCAATACATCGACGCTGAGAGAGTCTGGCTTTGGCGAGTTTTGAAAATATTCAAATTGCTGTGTGTTTTTCTTACTCCTAGATGTTGTAAGAAAGTAATGAGAGATTATTTGACCGATTTCACATTTGTCCAGACATTGCACGGGCAAATCGTGCAAAACGCTTGTATAGGGACGTTACGTAACAATACTGACACAATACTGACAGATATAGCCATTGTTCAACACAGTGACAGGCGTGCTTCACGTGCTTCACGTGCTACACAGGTGAAATATTTATAACCGACATAACAATAACTATCATAAAAAGAAACGTGCACACTTTCTTTTGCGTTTGAGTATATATATACAATTATATACAAATAAACAAGTGATCAATAAAGATGTCGTATTGCTATTTTATTCAAACTAACTATTATAGAGGATGAACCTACTAGTTGGTGTGTTTGTATAATTAAGAAGATAAAGCATTCAGTATGGAGTTCCTATGATTTAGAGCATTTTTACGAAAACGAGCCAAGCTTAATAACACCTTTCTAGTATCACTGTTCATTAACATTTATACATGCTTGGTCTCATGTAGTAGTACTTATTAACGAGTTCTTTCCTGAAATCTGAGTAACACAGACAAATTAAAATACAATGATACTCATCTTCAATGTCTCTAACATTGCAACATTGACAATAACCAATATTTCTCTGTACTCTATTATTAGAGAATCTACCTGTACAAATTCTAAGCCAATGGGCAGAAGTCCTCATTCGAATTAGATATATTACCCTCTAATTTGAGATTATTTCTAATTGTATGCTTCATATCTATAATTATGTTTACAGTTATACAAGTTGAGTATGTTACTAGATGCCTTATTGGTAAACCAAGTTTGTATAAAACTATCAATGACACGTTTAACCCATTCAACACCAAGTAACTGACATGGACTGGTCCATGATATTTTTAGACCAATAAATTAATAACAAAATTACATTTGGATCAGTTCATTTATCAAAATGGGTAAACAAATTTCTAAAAATAGTTATATTACTTGAAAAAAGTGCAGATCCTGATGAGACGGCTCGTCACGAGCCGGCTCATCTGGATCTACACTTTTTTGTAAGCCAATTTAGAGGTCTGTGGTGTTGAAAGGGTTAAATATACATAGGAAATGATTGACATTGATATTACCTGGATTATTCCAGATATGTGAAAACCCATATTCGTCTAAGTACCGGTAATTGTTTAACATGTGTCAACCAATTTTCATTACCATTATTACAATCATACAACATCTGGGTTGTATATACTCATTGAAGTATGATATTATCCAGTTAAAAACTTTAAACCAATATTTAATAATACATATGTAGTGTGATGATGTATCACCGAGCTCACCATAAATAGCTGCATTACAAGTAGTGGATCAAACAGAATAACATAGATGTTATACCGTAATCTCTATGGAGGTGGGGTAGATATGCTGACGACGTATCCGGTATTATACCAATGCAGATACAGAACATACATCTGTTAGAAAGGGTTGTTAAGTAACGGGCTCATAAACAAATGGTAGAAATGTTACTAAATTTGCTCAATAGCTTGCATACTCACAATAGAATATCTCCAACCAATATGTCACTGGGGTCAGACACTATGCAGCTGTCTGCTGACAGGAAAGCTAAATTCTGCTCCTGGACAAATGTTAGGAATGTTGTGTATGTTGTAGTAAGCCAGAGACCAGAGTAAAAAGTCTGCTTCAATTTGGCCAATGGGCCAGGAAGCCAAACATGAGATCCATATGATGGCTACCATGGCGACGATCTCTGATTTCAAATCGGCAACAATTTAGCTATTGATCATTATATGGATACATTTATTTACATTTTCTGTTTGGCGGAATTGAGTCATTTTTATTCAGGGTGGGGGGTCATCAATAATTTTGTCATTATTCATAAAAATCATTAAAACTCATTATTTATCAATGATTGATCATTAAGCATCATTATTCATCAATGCGTAATCATTAAAACGTCATTATTCATCAATTATTAATCATTAAAAGTCGATATTCATCAAGGATAGCATATTCGGTAATTGTGTTTGTGAGCTGGGTCTCATTTAACCCTTTCAACCCCACAGGCCTCTAAATAGGCTTATGAAAAGTGTAGATCCAGATGAGCCGGCTCATGACGAGCCCTCATCAGGATCTGCACTTTTTTGCCAGTAATAATTATTTCTATTTTTAGATAAAATTACCCATTTTGATAAATGAACTGGTCCAAAGGTAATTTTCTTATTAATTTATTGGTCTGAAAATATCACGCACCAGTCCATGTCAGTTACTTGGGGTTGAATGGGTTAAGGCCAAGGCAGTCCGACATTAATCTGATATAATCCAGCATTTTGTGCTTTTTGTCTGTGCTTGAGAATATTTTAACGCTTGCACGTGTCCCTTTGTTTGCATGCTGCGTGAAATTAACAGCAGTACATTAGGGATTGGATTGTGTATTTAGAATATTGTTTGATTGCCTTTCCTTGCGTAAATAAAGACTGCCTTCCATTAGCTATTAGCGAAACTGATTCTCATGATCGAGTTTGGGTTCGATCAACTTTTGAGAAGACTGACGACGGTATTGAGGTTGCTTACACGAAACTATCGGCGGGATTTATCATACATTCTTTGTGTCGAGGATCAATATGGGCGGTTCTTAGAATAGTCATTTGTTTCTTCTATTGTTCAGTATACTTTTGTTTTAGTTGCCAAAATGCATGCGACCAGTGGCGACTTTAAACATATTTATATAGTAGATAGTTTTGTGAAACTGTGGTATTTAACCCTTTCAACACTACAGCCGTCTGATCAGGATCTGCACTTTTTGCCAGTAATATTACTATTTTTAGATAAAATTACCCATTTTGATAAATGAACTGGTCCAAAGGTAATTTTCTTATTAATTTATTGGTCTAAAAATATCACGCACCAGTCCATGTCAGTTACTTGGTGTTGAATGGGTTAAAGTGATGTGTATCTTCGAATATGAGAAATACATATTTCTAATCATAAGTTGACACGTTTTTGTTTGCCACCAGATTATGCCTTCCCTTCTTACAAGTGAGTGCTAAAAAATGAAATTAATTTTTTTATCTAGTCTATTATTACATTTTAGGAAAGATAACTCTGACAATTGAAAATTTGTTCAATTTCTTACACTGGCCAAATATGCAATTTATACAATGGTCTGGTGTCCATTTTATCAACCTGTCTTATATGGGAGTGAATGCCAAATCCCACATATTTCAAGGGTCATTTTATAGGTGAGATTAGCCTTATAGGCATGTATGTAGGGTAGGCTAGAACAAAATAGTCTTTTATTTACACAAAGCTGATATTCATAAAAGATCACTTACAGCTGTTGCATGTTAGCACTAGTGTGACCTGTGTACATAGCACAAGGTAGCAATTGTTTTGTCATTGTAAGGTTCGATATTTGACGCTATTAACCCGTAAAATGCTAATCGTAACAAACTTTTTACTATTCAAAGAGCATAGAGCCTGACCAGTTCTGTGCCGTCTGATCAGGCTCTATGCTGTTTGCTATTCGGATAGTCGAGCTAAAACTCTTGATAGAATAGCAAACAAACAACATAGATCCTAATTAGACCGGCATTATGCCACGGCTAATCTGCATCTATGTTGTTTGCACATTCCTTCAGCATTTTAAGGGTTAACGTTTACCTGTGCCTAAACGTCTTAAAACCCATATTATCCAAATCACTCGATCTAGCAAACATTTCCCACATTTTCAAAGATTTTTGAGATCCTATATTTGAATTTAGTGCTTTGGACCAAGCTGTTTGGAAAGTATGTATAATGCCCTGCCCGATTATGTAAATTTTGCTGTTTATTAAATATAATATACATCCGTAGCCACTATGACACTGTAGTATGCATTGGCAGTGTTCTTGGTATGGGCTGTTGTATGCATTGGCAATGTTCTTGGTATAGGCTGTTGTATGCATTGGCAGTGGTCTTGGCATAGGCTGTTGTATGCATTGTCAGTGTTCTTGGTATAGGCTGTTGTATGCATTGGTAGTGGTCTTGGTATGGGCTGTTGTATGCATTGGCAGTGGTCTTGGTATGGGCTGTTGTATGCATTGGCAGTGGTCTTGGTATGGGCTGTTGTATGCATTGGCAGTGGTCTTGGCATAGGCTGTTGTATGCATTGGCAGTGTTCTTGGTATAGGCTGCTGTATGCATTGGCAGTGGTCTTGGTATAGGCTGTAGTATGCATTGGCAATGGTCTTGGTATAGGCTGTAGTATGCATTGGCAGTGTTCTTGGTATAAGCTGTAGTATGCATTGGCAGTGTTCTTGGTATAGGCTGTTGTATGCATTGGCAGTGTTCTTGGTATAGGCTGTAGTATGCATTGGCAGTGGTCTTGGTATAGGCTGTTGTATACATTGGCAATGTTCTTGGTATAAGCTGTAGTATGCATTGGCAGTGTTCTTTGAATAGGCTGTTGTATGCATTGGCAGTGTTCTTGGTATAGGCTGTAGTATGCATTGGCAATGTTCTTGGTATAGGCTGTAGTATGCATTGGCAATGTTCTTGGTATAGGCTGTAGTATGCATTGGCAGTGTTCTTTGTATAGGCTGTTGTATGCATTGGCAGTGTACTTGGTATGGGCTGTAGTATGCATTGGCAATGTTCTTGGTATAAGCTGTAGTATGCATTGGCAGTGTTCTTTGTATAGGCTGTTGTATGCATTGGCAGTGTTCTTGGTATAGGCTGTAGTATGCATTGGCAATGTTCTTGGTATAGGCTGTAGTATGCATTGGCAATGTTCTTGGTATAGGCTGTAGTATGCATTGGCAGTGTTCTTTGTATAGGCTGTTGTATGCATTGGCAGTGTACTTGGTATGGGCTGTAGTATGCATTGGCAATGTTCTTGGTATAAGCTGTAGTATGCATTGGCAGTGTTCTTTGTATAGGCTGTTGTATGCATTGGCAGTGTTCTTGGTATAGGCTGTAGTATGCATTGGCAATGTTCTTGGTATAGGCTGTAGTATGCATTGGCAGTGGTCTTGGTATAAGCTGTAATATGCATTGGCAATGTTCTTGGTATAGGCTGTAGTATGCATTGGCAATGTTCTTGGTATAAGCTGTAGTATGCATTGGCAGTGGTCTTGGTATAAGCTGTAGTATGCATTGGCAATGTTCTTGGTATAGGCTGTAGTATGCATTGGCAATGTTCTTGGTATAGGCTGTAGTATGCATTGGCAGTGGTCTTGGTATAAGCTGTAATATGCATTGGCAATGTTCTTGGTATAGGCTGTAGTATGCATTGGCAATGTTCTTGGTATAAGCTGTAGTATGCATTGGCAGTGGTCTTGGTATAAGCTGTAGTATGCATTGGCAATGTTCTTGGTATAGGCTGTAGTATGCATTGGCAATGTTCTTGGTATAGGCTGTAGTATGCATTGGCAGTGGTCTTGGTATACGCTGTAGTATGCATTGGCAATGTTCTTGGTATAGGCTGTAGTATGCATTGGCAATGTTCTTGGTATAAGCTGTAGTATGCATTGGCAGTGGTCTTGGTTTAGGCTGTTGTATGCATTGGCAGTGTTCTTGGTATGGGCTGTAGTATGCATTGGCAATGGTCTTGGTATAGGCTGTTGTATGCATTGGCAATGTTCTTGGTATGGGCTGTAGTATGCAATGGTCTTGGTTTAGGCTGTTGTATACATTGGCAGTGTTCTTGGTTTAGCTGTGTCATATATTCATATACTAATTGTTGATGACAATTGTACCAGGGTGCTATGTTATTTATTCTCTGAGGTATTTACTTTGTGTATTTATCAATTAGTAGAAATGGAAAATGAATATTAACATACACCAGCAGGAATATTTGATATAGGTCTAGGTATAAAATATCTGATGTCATATATACCAAACAAACTGCGAAAGCATCGATTCCATTGGGATTCAATTCTCATCATGTGGTATTAATATCGCTTCATTAACAATAACTTGGATGGGAGAGATATATATGGGTTGTAGTCATGGTATAAAAGTGGAAAATAGGAAATTGTGGAAAATTGGGACTAATTATACGCTCTGGGCAATTTTGACTGTCCCATCAAGAACCACCAGTGTGTCCTAATGCAATGTTCTGTGTTGGAGAAACATTTTCCAATTTTCTGTGACTTTTATTTTGTGATTTATCATTTTATGCTAATTCTTTTAAGATGGAAAAATAAGCTTGTTTGATTGACTTCAAGGTGACATATCATTGTGAAATGGAAAGGGAAAATGGAAATGGAATGTTAGTGCATATTACTTCCAATTTTACGGACGGACGTAAGACAAATTGTAGAATAATTGTCATTCTGGAATTGGTCTGTCAATTTCTTAGAGTGGTAATTATAGTTGGGGCAAATTCAAGCTCTAGCCCCATAGTGTACCCCTCCAGTCCCACGGTATACGCATGTCCTTGCGCAAGCCTCTTAAATCCACCATTGCCTCTTCTCTCTCCCTCATGATGATGGATTCCATCGGGACCAAGGTCTCGAAAAGAGATTTATACTAGTGCTGTAAGAACTTGCCATTGAGCTAAAAGAAATGTGTGTTGAATGGTTTACGTCATTGGCATCGGTACACTTGCCCCCTCACAGCTGCAGGTTCGAATCTCACTGAGGGTGTATTCTCATCAATGCAACCGGGTTCGATCCTCGGACCAGGACGTATGTGATATTGTACGGTGGTCACCAAATCAGATTGGTGATGTTTCTCCGGGTACTCCTGTTTCCATCCGACACGAATAACAACACATATGCTTTCATCCGCGCCAATGAGAGTGATTAATATAAGCTGTTGAAACTTGAAGGGGTAACCCGGGATTTCCATCCACCAATAATAGCTGAAGAACTAGTTGCCATTAATATATGACCACGACTTTAACTCTAAAACAAACAAGCAAACAAACAATTACAGATGCACACATTCTAGCATTACGAACAATATGTGCCTGGAACTGAATTGAAGAAATGCATTGTTAACTAACAGCTGCTTATACTATATAGTCAACATTAAAACTGTGGTGACGTCATACATTTGTACTTGCCGTCCATTATTATTATTATTGGACTGCTGTCAAAAGGCCAGGTTATTATATTAAATCCTACGCGTGCGTACATGTACGAAATTAACAATTTTAATTAGTAGGATCTTGTGTGTGTGTTTTAAGTAAGATATAAGCCTCAAACGGATCCAATATGTAAAATATTAGTACCGTCTTCGGTGCTACGCGCCTAGTCCAATATTTTACATATTGGATCATTTTCGGCTTATATTCTATAAATAAACTATGCCTAATGAATATTCGTATGACCCCGAAAAGAGTCAGGTCAATCTGTCTAATAATGTCTGATTGGATAAAGCCTTAAATGGACTGTCAAATCAGTGATTACATAGTTGACTAGTAAGAACTATTGAATGAGAGAAAAACAATTTAGAGGACAAAATGGAATAAAGAATGTAATACGCTCGATCGAAGAGTTTAGATCTCGGCGGAGAGTTAGTGTTGCGACTGCAGTGCTGTTCTGCTGGTTACCAGTTTATGCACGATATTTTCAGTGTCTTAAATCTGTTGCGATTGAGACACGACACGAGACACACAGAGCATTTTATTGAACACTAAATTCACATTTAATGGAAATGAACAGACTGTGATGCCTATTTTATTTAACGTGGAAAAGATATAGTTTTGCTGTTGGATGTGTTACTTACGATTAATTGTATTTTACATTCTAAAGAACTGTTTTTTTCCGTTTTGTGTCTGTGATTATATGTTGTTGCTGTGCCTATAGAGATATCATTGACGGACATATCATAGCTTCCATTATAAAATGGGTGTGTCTAATTGCTATCCCCTCCCCATCTAGTTTAAATATATGGAGCTTCCTTGGTACAATGGTGTCGGTCTTGTAACCATGAGGTTAAATCCACATTTTCTCTCATTCATGGCGATGGATTCTCTGCAATGTCTTGCGAGTTATGTTGTAAATACTTGTTTCGCAATCGAGCTAAAATAAATTTGAATTATTTGAGGAGAGAGAAAATTAATAAATATAAAAACAAAGCTGAACTCCCCACCCCACCCCCACCCCCACCCCCACCCCACCCCCACCCCACCCCCCTCAGATGATCAAATTAAAAAATATATTGTTTTAATTAATAAAACAACTATTTGTTCCCCTCTGATTTTCAACATTATGGAGACCTTTTTTGTTTAATAAAACAACTATTTGTTCCCCTCTGATTTTCAACATTATTGAGACCTTTTTTTGTGCTTGTCGTATAACAACTTCATAGCTTGGACAAATCACCAATGCGATATAACGGAAATCCCAATATATCAATGTGTAATTCTGGAAATCCCAATATATCAATGTGTAATTCCGTGTATTTGTATGTATTTAGATATGGTGCTTGGAGTGTCATGAACACCTGAGATCAAATGTAATCGAATGAATATTTAACAATGTTGTTCTCATCAATACTGGAACACTCGCAGAAATCACAGACAATACACAGGTCATAATATTCCGTTAGCAGAAAAACCAATCATACAATCAAACAACGCCAAACAGTTCATTGGAGATTGTATACTACATTGAGATTGACTTGCCTTTTGCCATCAGTGTGGCCCCCTCCCGATGTACATACCGCTGCTGCTTGTAGAGTGTTTCATTGAAGATCAATTACCATAGATCAATTAGATTGTTTGGAAACTTCAACAATTTCACCATCTAATCTGAATCGAGGCACACTTGTCATAAATTGTTCAAAGACACAGATAGATCATAGATATGCATTATGTGTTAAGAGGAATTTACTTGTAGCAAGTTGGGAATGTAATTTTGATTTGTAATACGTGTGGATGTTAATAGACGAAGATTTCTGCTGGAGCATTGATAACATGTGGAATACATTTCATGACATTTTGCCTTGTCAGTATGTCATACGTATTTCTCGTGCCGTTGAATTAGTTAATATGGAAGTGCATATGAATTAGTTAAAAAAAACCTTGGAGAAACAATACTACAAGTTCCTAAAACTTCTATCGAGTATCCATGTGAATCGTATAAAATAATTTATTTTGGACATAAATTGTAGTGTTTTAGTTTTCTTGAGTAAAACATTCATGGAAATGCTAATGGTGCCAGCAGCATTGAAACAAGGAAGCAGACGGCATTCTTGGGTCTGGTGAGTAGTTTTTTATATTTTGTTATATGTATTCTTTATCTTCAAATGAAGAAATTAAAATTAAATTTATTTGTACATTTGTTTGGGATATATATGTTTATGTATTGTTAGTTGGGGTGCATGACACCTCCAGAAGTATATATCGGTCATTTTATTTGGAGGATAGTGCACATGATACAGAAAGACGCTCCAATTCCAATAACATCCCTGGTTCTTTTACATGCCTGGTATATATATATATAGCACCGATACATGATACCTCAATATTATTTATGGTCAGTCAGGATTCACAGTCCAACATTGATAACCACTTGATCACTGTCAAGCATCTATTTGTAAATTTATGCAATCTAATATGAAATAAGGCAATGCCTAAATGAGGATATGATTTACCTGCAAAGCCGGTTATCTTTTTGTCTGTCTGTTAGTTGATCTCTTAGTAGGATTATGTAAAGGGTTACAGACAGATTTTCATGAAAGTTGGTGGAAGGGTTACAGACAAGATGTTCATGAAAGTTGGTGGAAGGGTTACAGACAAGATTGTCATGAAAGTTGGTGGAAGGGTTACAGACAGATTTTCATGGAAGTTGGTAGAAGGGTTATAGACAGATGTTCATGAAAGTTGGTGGAAGGGTTACAGACAGATGTTCATGAAAGTTGGTGGATGGGTGGGCCTTGGGTTGAGGAAGAACCAATTAGACTTGGCAGAGTTCATTCTAGGTCAGAATTGTTGGGAAAATTGAGAACGCGCGCGATCACGTCCTTTCGTGGTGTTATTTAATAAATGTCAAGAAAATATGGTTAAAATGCACAGTATGACTGACCATTACATATAACAGGTCAGTGTATCTTACTGGACAAAATTTTGTATGAAAATTGTAAAAAAATTGTAAAAAAAATGTCTATGGCGACTATTTTGCCCACATCACCCTATGCTAATAGATTTAGTGAACTACCAATTACAAAATTATTTGTTACTTTGTACAATATATCCATAAAGTCAATTACCAAAAGTAATTAATTACACAAAAACACGTTTTGTTGCGCATAGATCTTCAGTATTTTAATTAAAAATACGAATAACTAAAAATAAATTCCATTGAAACATAGTAATGCTAGACCTTAATTACTGAATCAATTAGATCCTTAGAAATATCTCTGTATTCAGCATGTTGTAATGTGAAACCTACACAGCATGGCTGGCTTTAAACTGAAAACAATATTTGATATTTCTTTGTTAGATCTAAGAATGCCCAATAGAAGATTGCGATAGTCTGATCGAAGATTGAAAATATAACTTTGAGATTCTGATTCTCTGTGTGTTTGAAATTGTATCCGATGAAATTGTATCCGATGAAATTGTATCCGATGAAATTGTATCCATAATATTACTTTATATTACGCTATCAAATTCCCCCAAAACAGTAATTAGTGTCGAAACATGACAATAATTATGTAAATTAATAAATTATTGGTGCCTTATCATTTGATTTTCTACTTTATTCTTTTAAATAGTTACAAAATGCATTATTCTCAAATCTTATTGCGTAACTCTTGGCATGCTGGGTAAAATAAATGCTATTAAATAGGTCAAATAATGCATTAATCCTTTCCCTCATAGAAGCACCTCTTAACGCCATTACCAATACGACATAAATTGACAAAGTAGTAGCCACCAATGTTCATAATAAAGCCCAGAATGTCATGTAGTCCCAGTAATATATCTATGGAGGTGGGATAGATATGGTGACTACTTATCCACTGCATGATAGCTAAATGGCTGTCGTTTGTATGGAGATATAATAATATATTAACCTAAATCTCTATGAAGGAAAGGGTTAAATTTAATTATCTCGTTCTGTCACAATTCTAATGAAATTCCACGACATATTTGACTGTTATTTTCCCTTCTAGTGTGCAGAGAGTTAACCAAGGTTAGTAACATGTGAATAAACAACACCAGCCATTAACACATTGCCACGTAACACCTGCACTGCTATTGTGCTTGCATGTGGTAATGGATTAATGATGTGTATTGCTTCAATAAAATTGTTGGTACAGACGGATCTGTAGTCCAATGGTTAACACGCTGGACTGATAATCTAGGGATTGCAGGTTCGAGCCCCCCCTCTGACCCTAATAAAATTAACAGTCTTTCAGATGGGATTTTGAACCAAGGTCTTGTGTCGTTGCATTACACCGTACATGTGAAAGAACCAGAGGAGACTCTGGAATGGGTCTCTGTCTGTATCATTGCACTATCCTCCACAAATCTAAAATGATTAATCTCTTCAGGAGGCGTCGCTCATATGGGGAACCGATAGAGACGATAAATAAACGTAAAACACACAATTGTTGGTGTCATCGCTGTCACCTCTGTCACATGTACATCACTTGTTATTTACGTGTACGGCTTGAAAATAGATTGGTTTTGTAGTCACCGTAACATATGTTACATATACATATGTGTAATGCTTGAAAGACAAATTGATTTTGTAATCACCATAACATATGTTACATATACATATGTGTAATGCTTGAAAGACAAATTGATTCTGTAATCACCATAACATATGTTACATATACATATGTGTAATGCTTGAAAGACAAATTGATTCTGTAATCACCATAACATATGTTACATATACATATGTGTAATGCTTGAAAGACAAATTGATTCTGTAATCACCATAACATATGTTACATATACATATGTGTAATGCTTGAAAGACAAATTGATTCTGTAGTCACCATAACATATGTTACATATACATATGTGTAATGCTTGAAAGACAAATTGATTCTGTAGTCACCATAACATAATTATGACATTTTTATTTTTCCTGTGTGAATGGTGTGCTTGGAGGTATTCATCACCCTCAGTTATAGCTCTAGTTTCATCACCCTCAGTTATAGCTCTAGTTTCATCACCCTCAGTTATAGCTCTATAGTTTCATCACCCTCAGTTATAGCTCTAGTTTCATCACCCTCAGTTATAGCTCTATGTTTCATCACCCTCAGTTATAGCTCTATAGTTTCATCACCCTCAGTATAGCTCTAGTTTCATCACCCTCAGTTATAGCTCTATAGTTTCATCACCCTCAGTTATAGCTCTATAGTTTCATCACCCTCAGTTATAGCTCTATAGTTTCATCACCCTCAGTTATAGCTCTATAGTTCATCACCCTCAGTTATAGCTCTATAGTTTCATCACCCTCAGTTATAGCTCTAGTTTCATCACCCTCAGTTATAGCTCTAGTTTCATCACCCTCAGTTATAGCTCTATAGTTTCATCACCCTCAGTTATAGCTCTATAGTTTCATCACCCTCAGTTATAGCTCTATAGTTCATCACCTCAGTTATAGCTTTAGTTTCATCATCACCCTCAGTTATAGCTCTAGTTTCATCACCCTCAGTTATAGCTCTATAGTTTCATCACCCTCAGTTATAGCTCTATAGTTTCATCACCCTCAGTTATAGCTCTATAGTTTCATCACCCTCAGTTATAGCTCTAGTTTCATCACCCTCAGTTATAGCTCTAGTTTTATCACCCTCAGTTATAGCTCTAGTTTCATCACCCTCAGTTATAGCTCTAGTTTCATCACCCTCAGTTATTGTTCTAGTTTCATCATTCACCCTCAGTCATAGCTCTAATTTCATCACCCTTAGTTATAGTTCTAGTTTCATCACCCTCAGTTATAGCTCTAGTTTCATCACCCTCAGTTATAGCTCTAGTTTCATCACCATTAGTAATAGTTCTAGTTTCATCACCCTCAGTTATATCTCTAGTTTCATCACCCTCAGTCATAGCTCTAGTTTCATCACCCTCTGTCATAGCTCTAGTTTCATCACCCTCATTTATAGCTCTAGTTTCATCACCCTCAGTTATAGCTCTATTTTCATCACCCTCAGTCATAGCTCTAGTTTCATCACCCTCAGTTATAGCTCTAGTTTCAACACCCTCAGTTATAGCTCTAGTTTCATCACCCTCAGTCATAGCTCTAGTTTCATCACCCTCAGTTATAGCTCTAGTTTCATCACCCTCAGTTATAGCTCTAGTTTCATCACCCTCAGTTATATCTCTAGTTTCACTAATAAAAGTTTCTTTTTGGGACAGATCTAAATGTTCTTAAAATCTGATTAAATTATTAATGAAAAATGGTAATTAATCAGTACTTCTAATCATCCGTAGAATATCTCCAGGTGTAACACATTCTTAGAAAAAGGCCCGGTTGCAGGAACTTTAATATAGAAAACAGTACCTGTTTGACTTTACCAAATGTATGATCACTTATATTCCCATATCTGACATTTTATCTACCCTGTATCAGAGCAATCTCTGTTTGTATTCGTGACATTCCGTGATATTTCTAGTTAATTCCATTAAATAACACTAGTATCTGTAATTCTTGAAAAACAAATTGGTTTTGCAGTCTCCAGAACATATTTTACATATACATGCTTTTATATTTATTCCAAGATAACACTGCATATGTATTCCTTAGGACCTTATACAATGATAATGAAATATTGGGAGACTAAATTTAATAAATGTTGTGACAGGAATATGCCAACATTGAGTGTAAATTCACAACATTCATAACATGATTGAGGGTTAAACCAGAGGGCAATATGGGTAACGTGTGGGGTTATACCAGAGGGCAATATGGGTAACGTGTGGGGTTTATACTAGAGAGCAATATGGGTAACGTGTGGGGTTATACCAGAGGGCAATATGGGTAACGTGTGGGGTTATACTAGAGGGCAATATTGGTTATGTGTGGGGTTATACTAGAGGGCAATATGGGTAACGTGTGGGGCTATACTAGAGGGCAATATTGGTTATGTGTGGGGTTATACTAGAAGGCAATATGGGTAACGTGTGGGGCTATACTAGAGGGCAATATGGGTAGCATGAGGGGTTATACCAGAGGGTAATGTGAGGGGTTATACTGCAGGGCAATTTGGGTAGCATGAGGGGTTATACTAGAGGGCAATATGGGTAATGTGAGGGGTTATACTAGAGGGCAATATGGGTAGCATGAGGGGTTATACTAGAGGGCAATATGGGTAATGTGAGGGGTTATACTAGAGCAATATGGGTAGCATGAGGGGTTATACTAGAGGGCAATATGGGTAGCATGAGGGGTTATACTAGAGGGCAATATGGGTAGCGTGTGTGGTTATATAGAGGGCAATATGGGTAATGTGAGGGTTATACTAGAGGGCAATATGGGTAGCATGAGGGGTTATACTAGAGGGCAATTTGGGTAGCATGAGGGTTTATACTAGAGGGCAATATGGGTAATGTGTGGGGCTATACTAGAGGGCAATATGGGAGCATGAGGGGTTATACCAGAGGGTAATGTGAGGGGTTTATACTAGAGGGCAATTTGGGTAGCATGAGGGGTTATACTAGAGGGCAATATGGGTAATGTGTGGGGCTATACTAGATGGCAATATGGGTAGCATGAGGGGTTATACTAGAGGGCAATATGAGGGGTTATACTGCAGGGCAATTTGGGTATCATGAGGGGTTATACTAGAGGGCAATATGGGTAATGTGTGGGGCTATACTAGAGGGCAATATGGGTAGCATGAGGGGTTATACTAGAGGGCAATATGGGTAGCATGAGGGGTTATACTAGAGGGCAATATGGGTAGCGTGTGTGGTTATACTAGAGGGCAATATGGGTAGCATGAGGGGTTATACTAGAGGGCAATATGGGTAGCGTGTGTGGTTATACTAGAGGGCAATATGGGTAGCATGAGGGGTTATACTGCAGGGCAATATGGATAGCATGAGGGGTTATACTAGAGGGCAATATGGGTAACGTGTGGGGTTATACTAGAGGGCAATATGGGTAGCATGAGGGGTTATACTAGAGGGCAATATGGGTAGCATGAGGGGTTATACCAGAGGGTAATGTGAGGGGTTATACTAGAGGGCAATTTGGGTAGCATGAGGGGTTATACTAGAGGGCAATATGGGTAATGTGTGGGGCTATACTAGATGGCAATATGGGTAGCATGAGGGGTTATACCAGAGGGTAATGTGAGGGGTTATACTGCAGGGCAATTTGGGTATCATGAGGGGTTATACTAGAGGGCAATATGGGTAATGTGAGGGGTTATACTAGAGGGCAATATGGGTAGCATGAGGGGTTATACTAGAGGGCAATATGGGTAGCGTGAGGGGTTATACTAGAGGGTGATATGGGTAGCATGAGGGGTTATACTGCAGGGCAATATGGGTAGCATGAGGGGTTATACTAGAGGGCAATATGGGTAATGTGAGGGGTTATACTAGAGGGCAATATGGGTAGCATGAGGGGTTATACTAGAGGGCAATATGGGTAGCATGAGGGGTTATACTAGAGGACAATATGGGTAGCATGAGGGGTTATACTAGAGGGCAATATGGGTAGCGTGTGGGGTTATACTAGAGGGCAATATGGGTAATGTGAGGGGTTATACTAGAGGGCAATATGGGTAGCATGAGGGGTTATACTAGAGGGCAATTTGGGTAGCATGAGGTGTTATACTATAGGGCAATATGGGTAATGTGTGGGGCTATACTAGAGGCAATATGGGTAGCATGAGGGGTTATACCAGAGGGTAATGTGAGGGGTTATACTAGAGGGCAATTTGGGTAGCATGAGGGGTTATACTAGAGGGCAATATGGGTAATGTGTGGGGCTATACTAGAGGGCAATATGGGTAGCATGAGGGGTTATACCAGAGAGGTAATGTGAGGGGTTATACTGCAGGGCAATTTGGGTAGCATGAGGGGTTATACTAGAGGGCAATATGGGTAATGTGAGGGGTTATACTAGAGGGCAATATGGGTAGCATGAGGAGTTATACTAGAGGGCAATATGGGTAGCATGAGGGTTATACTGAGGGCATATGGGTAATGTGAGGGGTTATACTAGAGGGCAATATGGGTAGCATGAGGGGTTATACTGGAGGGCAATATGGGTAGCATGAGGGGTTATACTAGAGGCAATATGGGTAGCATGAGGGGTTATACTAGAGGGCAATATGGGTAGCATGAGGGGTTATACCAGAGGGCAATATGGGTAATATGAGGGGTTATACTACAGGGCAATATGGGTAGCATGAGGGGTTATACTGGAGGGCAATATGGGTAACGTGTGGGGTTATACCAGAGGGCAATATGGGTAATGTGAGGGGTTATACTAGAGGGCAATATGGGTAGCATGAGGGGTTATACTAGAGGACAATATGGGTAGCATGAGGGGTTATACTAGAGGACAATATGGGTAGCATGAGGGGTTATACTACAGGGCAATATGGGTAGCATGAGGGGTTATACTAGGGGGCAATATGGGTAGCAAGGGGTTATACTAGAGGGCAATATGGGTAGCATGAGGGGTTATACTAGAGGGCAATATGGGTAGCATGAGGGGTTATACTGCAGGGCAATATGGGTAGCATGAGGGGTTATACTAGAGGGCAATATGGGTAGTATGAGGGGTTATACTAGAGGGCAATATGAGTAACGTGTGGGGTTATACTGCAGGGCAATATGGGTAGCATGAGGGGTTATACTGCAGGGCAATATGGGTAGCATTAGGGGTTATACTAGAGGGCAATATTGGTAGCATGAGGAGTTATACTAGAGGGCAATATGGGTAGCATGAGGGGTTATACTAGAGGGCAATATGGGTAGTGTGAGGGGTTATACTAGAGGGCAATATGGGTAGTGTTAGGGGTTATACTAGAGGGCAATATGGGTAACGTGTGGGTTATACTGGGGGGCAATATGGGTAGCATGAGGGGTTATACTGCAGGGAAATATGGGTAATGTGAAGGGTTATACTAGAGGGCAATATGGGTAGCATGAGGGGTTATACTAGAGGGCAATATGGGTAGCATGAGGGGTTATACTGCAGGGCAATATGGGTAGCATTAGGGGTTATACTAGAGGGCAATATGGGTAGCATGAGGGGTTATACTGCAGTGCAATATGGGTAATGTGAGGGGTTATACTAGACGGCAATATTGGTAGCATGATGGGTTATACTAGAGGGCAATATGGGTAGCATGAGGGGTTATACTGCAGGGCAATATGGGTAATGTGAGGGGTTATACTATAGGGCAATATGGGTAGCATGAGGGGTTATACTAGAGGGCAATATGGGTAGCATGAGGGGTTATACTAGAGGGCAATATGTGTAGCATGAGGGGTTATACTAGAGGGCAATATGGGTAGCATGAGGGGTTATACTGCAGGGCAATATGGGTAGCATTAGGGGTTATACTAGAGGCAATATGGGTAGCATGAGGGGTTATACTAGAGGGCAATATGGGTAGCATGAGGGGTTATACTGCAGGGCAATATCGGTAGCATGAGGGGTTATACTAGAGGGCAATATGGGTAGCATGAGGGGTTATACTGCAGGGCAATATGGGTAGCATTAGGGGTTATACTAGAGGGCAATATGGGTAGCATGAGGGGTATACTAGAGGGCAATATGGGTAGCATGAGGGGTTATACTAGAGGGCAATATGGGTAGCGTGTGTGGTTATACTAGAGGGCAATATGGGTAGCAGAGGTTATACTGCAGGGCAATAGGATAGCATGAGGGGTTATACTAGAGGGCAATATGGGTAACGTGTGGGGTTATACTAGAGGGCAATATGGGTAGCATGAGGGGTTATACTAGAGGGCAATATGGGTAGCATGAGGGGTTATACCAGAGGGTAATGTGAGGGGTTATACTAGAGGGCAATTTGGGTAGCATGAGGGGTTATACTAGAGGGCAATATGGGTAATGTGTGGGGCTATACTAGATGGCAATATGGGTAGCATGAGGGGTTATACCAGAGGGTAATGTGAGGGGTTATACTGCAGGGCAATTTGGGTATCATGAGGGGTTATACTAGAGGGCAATATGGGTAATGTGAGGGGTTATACTAGAGGGCAATATGGGTAGCATGAGGGGTTATACTAGAGGGCAATATGGGTAGCGTGAGGGGTTATACTAGAGGGTGATATGGGTAGCATGAGGGGTTATACTGCAGGGCAATATGGGTAGCATGAGGGGTTACTAGAGGGCAATATGGGTATGTGAGGGGTTATACTAGAGGGCAATATGGGTAGCATGAGGGGTTATACTAGAGGGCAATATGGGTAGCATGAGGGGTTATACTAGAGGACAATATGGGTAGCATGAGGGGTTATACTAGAGGGCAATATGGGTAGCGTGTGGGGTTATACTAGAGGGCAATATGGGTAATGTGAGGGGTTATACTAGAGGGCAATATGGGTAGCATGAGGGGTTATACTAGAGGGCAATTTGGGTAGCATGAGGGGTTATACTATAGGGCAATATGGGTAATGTTGTGGGGCTATACTAGAGGGCAATATGGGTAGCATGAGGGGTTATACCAGAGAGTAATGTGAGGGGTTATACTGCAGGGCAATTTGGGTAGCATGAGGGGTTATACTAGAGGGCAATATGGGTAATGTGAGGGGTTATACTAGAGGGCAATATGGGTAGCATGAGGAGTTATACTAGAGGGCAATATGGGTAGCATGAGGGTTTAACTAGAGGCAATATGGGTAATGTGAGGGGTTATACTAGAGGGCAATATGGGTAGCATGAGGGGTTATACTAGAGGGCAATATGGGTAGCATGAGGGGTTATACCAGAGGGCAATATGGGTAGCATGAGGGGTTATACTAGAGGGCAATATGGGTAATGTGAGGGGTTATACTAGAGGGCAATATGGGTAGCATGAGGGGTTATACTAGAGGGCAATATGGGTAATGTGAGGGGTTATACTAGAGGGCAATATGGGTAGCATGAGGGGTTATACTAGAGGGCAATATGGGTAGCATGAGGGGTTATACCAGAGGGCAATATGGGTAATATGAGGGGTTATACTACAGGGCAATATGGGTAGCATGAGGGGTTATACTGGAGGGCAATATGGGTAACGTGTGGGGTTATACCAGAGGGCAATATGGGTAATGTGAGGGGTTATACTAGAGGGCAATATGGGTAGCATGAGGGGTTATACTAGAGGACAATATGGGTAGCATGAGGGGTTATACTAGAGGACAATATGGGTAGCATGAGGGGTTATACTAGAGGACAATATGGGTAGCATGAGGGGTTATACTACAGGGCAATATGGGTAGCATGAGGGGTTAACTAGGGGGCAATATGGGTAGCATGAGGGGTTATACTAGAGGGCAATATGGGTAGCATGAGGGGTTATACTAGAGGGCAATATGGGTAGCATGAGGGGTTATACTGCAGGGCAATATGGGTAGCATGAGGGGTTATACTAGAGGGCAATATGGGTAGTATGAGGGGTTATACTAGAGGGCAATATGGGTAACGTGTGGGGTTATACTGCAGGGCAATATGGGTAGCATGAGGGGTTATACTGCAGGGCAATATGGGTAGCATTAGGGGTTATACTAGAGGGCAATATTGGTAGCATGAGGAGTTATACTAGAGGGCAATATGGGTAGCATGAGGGGTTATACTAGAGGGCAATATGGGTAATGTGAAGGGTTATACTAGAGGGCAATATGGGTAGCATGAGGGGTTATACTAGAGGGCAGTATGGGTAGCATGAGGGGTTATACTGCAGAGCAATATGGGTAGCATTAGGGGTTATACTAGAGGGCAATATGGGTAGCATGAGGGGTTATACTGCAGTGCAATATGGGTAATGTGAGGGGTTATACTAGACGGCAATATTGGTAGCATGATGGGTTATACTAGAGGGCAATATGGGTAGCATGAGGGGTTATACTGCAGGGCAATATGGGTAATGTGGGGGTTTGGGTTGGGTTGTGAGGGGTTATACTATAGGGCAATATGGTAGCATGAGGGGTTATACTAGAGGGCAATATGGGTAGCATGAGGGGTTATACTAGAGGGCAATATGGGTAGCATGAGGGGTTATACTACAGGGCAATATGGGTAGCATGAGGGGTTATACTAGGTGGCAATATGGGTTGCAAGGGGTATACTGGGGCAATATGGGTAGTGTGAGGGGTTATACTAGAGGGCATGTGGGTAGCATGGGGGTTATACTTGCAGGGCAATATGGGTAGTGTTAGGGGTTATACTAGAGGGCAATATAGAGGGCAATATGGGTAGCATGAGGGGTTATATTGGAGGGCAATATGGGTAGTGTGAGGGGTTATACTAGAGGGCAATATGGGTAGGTTATGGGTTATACTAGAGGGCAATATGGGTAGCGTGTGGGGTTATACTGGGGGGCATATGGGTAGCATGAGGGGTTATACTGCAGGGATATGGGTAGTGTGATGGGTTATACTAGAGGGCAATATGGGTAGCATGAGGGGTTATACTGGAGGGCAATATGGGTAGCATGAGGGGTTATACTGCAGGCATATGGGTAGCATTAGGGGTTATACTAGAGGGCATATGGGTAGCATTAGGGGTTATACTAGAGGGCATATGGGTAGCATTAGGGGTTATACTGCAGGGCAATATGGGTAATGTGAGGGGTTATACTATATGGCAATATGGGTTGCATGAGGGGTTATACTGGAGGGCAATATGGGTAGTGTGAGGGGTTATACTAGAGGGCAATGTGTGTAGCATGGGGGGTTATACTAGAGGGCAATATGGGTAGCATGAGGGGTTATACTGCAGGGCAATATGGGTAATGTGAGGGGTTATACTAGAGGGCAATATGGGTAGCATGAGGGGTTATACTGCAGGGCAATATGGGTAATGAGGGGTTATACTAGAGGGCAATATGGGTAGCATGAGGGGTTATACTGCAGGGCAATATGGGTAGTGTTAGGGGTTATACTAGAGGGCAATATGGGTAGCATGGGGTTATACTAGAGGGCAATATGGGTAGCATTAGGGGTTATACTAGAGGGCATATGGGTAGCGTTTGTGGTTATACTAGAGGGCATATGGGTAGCATAGGGGTTATACTGCAGGGCAATAGGGGTTTGGTTGGGTGTGTGGGGTTTTGGTTGGGTGGGGTTATACTAGAGGATGGTAGTGAGGGTTACAGGGTAATGGAGGGGTTATACTAGAGGGATTTGGGTAGCATGAGGGTTATACAGAGGGCAATATGGGTAATGTGTGGGGCTATACTAGATGGCAATATGGGTAGCATGAGGGTTATACCAAGGGTAATGTGAGGGGTTATACTGCAGGGCAATTTGGGTATCATGAGGGGTTATACTAGAGGGCAATATGGGTAATGTGAGGGGTTATACTAGAGGGCAATATGGGTAGCATGAGGGGTTATACTAGAGGGCAATATGGGTAGCGTGAGGGGTTATACTAGAGGGTATATGGGTAGCATGAGGGGTTTACTGCAGGGCAATATGGGTAGCATGAGGGGTTATACTAGAGGGCAATATGGGTAGTGAGGGGTTATACTAGAGGGCAATATGGGTAGCATGAGGGGTTTACTAGAGGGCAATATGGGTAGCATGAGGGGTATACTAGAGGACAATATGGGTAGCATGAGGGGTTATACTAGAGGGCAATATGGGTAGCGTTGGGGTTATACTAGAGGGCAATATGGGTAATGTGAGGGGTTATACTAGAGGGCAATATGGGTAGCATGAGGGGTTATACTAGAGGGCAATTTGGGTAGCATGAGGGGTTATACTATAGGGCAATATGGGTAATGTGTGGGGTATACTAGAGGGCAATATGGGTAGCATGAGGGGTTATACAGAGGGTAATGTGAGGGGTTATACTAGAGGGCAATTTGGGTAGCATGAGGGGTTATACTAGAGGGCAATATGGGTAATGTGTGGGGCTATACTAGAGGGCAATATGGGTAGCATGAGGGGTTATACAGAGGTAATGTGAGGGGTTATACTGCAGGGCAATTTGGGTAGCATGAGGGGTTATACTAGAGGGCAATATGGGTAATGTGAGGGGTTATACTAGAGGGCAATATGGGTAGCATGAGGGGTTATACTAGAGGGCAATATGGGTAGCATGAGGGGTTATACTAGAGGTGGGTTGTGGGGGTTTTGGGGTTGGGTGTGGGGGTTTGGGGTTGGGTGTGGGGTTTGGGGAATATGGGTAGCATGAGGGGTTATCTAGAGGGCAATATGGGTAAGTGAGGGGTTATACTAGAGGGCAATATGGGTAGCATGAGGGGTTATACTAGAGGGCAATATGGGTAATGTGAGGGGTTATACTAGAGGGCAATATGGGTAGCATGAGGGTTATACTAGAGGGCAATATGGGTAGCAGAGGGGTTATACCAGAGGGCAATATGGGTAATATGAGGGGTTATACTACAGGGCAATATGGGTAGCATGAGGGGTTATACTGGAGGGCAATATGGGTAACGTGTGGGGTTATACCAGAGGGCAATATGGGTAATGTGAGGGGTTATACTAGAGGGCAATAGGGTAGCATGAGGGGTTATACTAGAGGACAATATGGGTAGCATGAGGGGTTATACTAGAGGACAATATGGGTAGCATGAGGGGTTATACTAGAGGCAATATGGGTAGCATGAGGGGTTATACTACAGGGCAATATGGGTAGCATGAGGGGTTAACTAGGGGGCAATATGGGTAGCATGAGGGGTTATACTAGAGGGCAATATGGGTAGCATGAGGGGTTATACTAGAGGGCAATATGGGTAGCATGAGGGTTATACTGCAGGGCAATATGGGTAGCATGAGGGTTATACTAGAGGGCAATATGGGTAGTATGAGGGGTTATACTAGAGGGCAATATGGGTAACGTGTGGGGTTATACTGCAGGGCAATATGGGTAGCATGAGGGGTTATACTGCAGGGCAATATGGGTAGCATTAGGGGTTATACTAGAGGGCAATATTGGTAGCATGAGGAGTTATACTAGAGGGCAATATGGGTAGCATGAGGGGTTATACTAGAGGGCAATATGGGTAATGTGAAGGGTTATACTAGAGGGCAATATGGGTAGCATGAGGGGTTATACTAGAGGGCAGTATGGGTAGCATGAGGGGTTATACTGCAGAGCAATATGGGTAGCATTAGGGGTTATACTAGAGGGCAATATGGGTAGCATGAGGGGTTATACTGCAGTGCAATATGGGTAATGTGAGGGGTTATACTAGACGGCAATATTGGTAGCATGATGGGTTATACTAGAGGGCAATATGGGTAGCATGAGGGGTTATACTGCAGGGCAATATGGGTAATGTGAGGGGTTATACTATAGGGCAATATGGGTAGCATGAGGGGTTATACTAGAGGGCAATATGGGTAGCATGAGGGTTATACTAGAGGGCAATTGTGTAGCATGAGGGGTTATACTAGAGGGTGATATGGGTAGCATGAGGGGTTTACTGAGGGCAATATGGTAGCTGGGGGTTATACTAGAGGCATATGGGTACATGAGGGTTATACTGAGGGCAATATGGGTAGCATTAGGGGTTATACTAGAGGGCAATATGGGTAGCATGAGGGGTTATACTAGAGGGCAATATGGGTAGCATGAGGGGTTATACTAGAGGGCAATATGGGTAGCATGAGGGGTTATACTAGAGGGCAATATGGGTAGCATGAGGGGTTATACTGGAGGCAATATGGGTAGTGTGAGGGGTTATACTAGAGGGCAATATGGGTAGCATGAGGGGTTATACTGCAGGGCACTATGGGTAGCATGATGGGTTATACTAGAGGGCAATATGGGTAGCATGAGGGGTTATACTAGAGGGCAATATGGGTAGTATGAGGGGTTATACTGGAGGGCAATATGGGTAGCATGATGGGTTATACTAGAGGGCAATATGGGTAGCATGAGGGGTTATACTGCAGGGCAATATGGGTAGCATGAGGGGTTATACTAGAGGGCAATATGTGTAGCATGAGGGGTTATACTAGAGGGCAATATGGGTAGCATGAGGGGTTATACTGCAGGGCAATATGGGTAGCATGAGGGGGTTATACTGAGGGCAATATGGGTAGCATGAGGGGTTATACTGAGGGCATATGGGTAGCATGAGGGGTTATACTGAGGGCAATGGGTAGCATGAGGGGTTATACTAGAGGGCAATATGGGTAGTGGGGGTTTACTAGGGGGCATATGGGTAGCATGAGGGGTTATACTGCAGGGCAATATGGGTAATGTGAGGGGTTATACTAGAGGGCAATATGGGTAGCATGAGGGGTTATACTAGAGGGCAATATGGGTAGCATGAGGGGTTATACTAGAGGGCAATATGTGTAGCATGAGGGGTTATACTAGAGGGCAATATGGGTAGCATGAGGGGTTATACTAGAGGGCAATATGGGTAGCATGAGGGGTTATACTGCAGGGCAATATGGGTAGCATGAGGGGTTATACTAGAGGGCAATATGGGTAGCATGAGGGGTTATACTAGAGGGCAATATGGGTAGCATGAGGGTTATACTAGAGGGCATTGGGTAGCATGAGGGGTTATACTGCAGGGCAATATGGTTAGCATGAGGGGTTATACTAGAGGGCAATATGAGTAGCATGAGGGTTATACTGCAGGATATGGGTAGTGGGTATCTAGAGGGCAATATGGGTAGATGGGGTTATACTAGAGGGCAATATGGGTAGCATGAGGGGTTATACTAGAGGGCAATATGGGTAGATGAGGGGTTATACTAGAGGGCAATATGGGTAGCATGAGGGGTTATACTAGAGGGCAATATGGGTAGCATGAGGGGTTATATTGCAGGGCAATATGGGTAGTGTGAGGGGTTATACTAGAGGGCAATATGGGTAGCATGATGGGTTATACTAGAGGGCAATATGGGTAGCATGAGGGGTTATACTAGAGGGCACTATGGGTAGCATGAGGGGTTATACTGCAGGGCACTATGGGTAGCATGATGGGTTATACTAGAGGGCAATATGGGTAGCATGAGGGGTTATACTGCAGGGCAATATGGGTAGCATGAGGGTTATACTGCAGGGCACTATGGGTAGCATTAGGGGTTATACTAGAGGGCACTATGGGTAGCATTAGGGGTTATACTAGAGGGCACTATGGGTAGCATTAGGGGTTATACTGCAGGGCAATATGGGTAATGTGAGGGGTTATACTAGATGGCAATATGGGTTGCATGAGGGGTTATACTGCAGGGCAATATGGGTAATGTGAGGGGTTATACTAGAGGGCAATGTGGGTAGCATGGGGGGTTATACTAGAGGGCAATATGGGTAGCATGAGGGGTTATACTGCAGGGCAATATGGGTAATGTGAGGGGTTATACTAGAGGGCAATATGGGTAGCATGAGGGGTTATACTGCAGGGCAATATGGTAATGTAAGGGGTTATACTAGAGGCAATATGGGTAGCATGAGGGTTATACTGCAGGGCAATATGGGTAATGTAAGGGGTTATACTAGAGGGCAATATGGGTAGCATGGGGGTTATACTAGAGGGCAATATGGGTAGCATTAGGGGTTATACTAGAGGGCACTATGGGTAGCATTAGGGGTTATACTAGAGGGCACTATGGGTAGCATTAGGGGTTATACTGCAGGGCAATATGGGTAATGTGAGGGGTTATACTAGATGGCAATATGGGTTGCATTAGGGGTTATACTGCAGGGCAATATGGGTAATGTGGGGGTTTACTAGGGGCAATGTGGGTAGCATGGGGTGTTATACTAGAGGGCAATATGGTAGCATGAGGGGTTATATAGCAATTGGGTAATGTGAGGGGTTATATAAGGGCAATTGGGTGTGAGGGGTTATACTGCAGGGCAATATGGGTAATGTAAGGGGTTATACTAGAGGGCAATATGGTAGCATGGGGGTTATACTAGAGGGCAATATGGGTAGCATGAGGGGTTATACTAGAGGGCAATATGTGTAGCATGAGGGGTTATACTAGAGGGCAATATGGGTAGCATGAGGGGTTATACTAGAGAGCAATATGGGTAGCATGATGGGTTATACCAGAGGGCAATATGGGTAGCATGAGGGGTTATACTAGAGGGCAATATGGGTAGCATTAGGGGTTATACTAGAGGGCAATATGGGTAACGTGTGGGGTTATACTAGAGGGCGACATAGGTAACATAGTCTCCAATGAACTGCCGTGCCCTGCCAATTTCTCCCTTTTTTCAGCTTCAATATAGAATATTATAGAGGTGACTGGGTCGAGGTAAACAACTTCTCCATTGTTCACTGTAACATAATCCATATTTTGAAGGTGTACCTAACTAAATGTCATACTTATTATTTATCTGTTAACATCTTTATATTTTATTCGTAGACAAACAACAAAATCTTGCCTCGTTAAATCTATTATAACATAAGGCTAGAGTCGGTCTATTTAAATATATGGCATTTGTACTTTGCTCCACTGTTAAAAAACTTATTTATGAATGAAAATCATGTGATGTAAATAAGTCTTACTAAAATTATATGTTCAAATATAGTACATGGAATTGCTACTGTAGCTGCCTTTTGGTGAATACAGTGTGTGCCAAACAATTACATTACAATTGTGAGTGCCTTGGGCAATAATGCATTTAAATTCCACATTGCCTCTTCTCTCTCCCTCGTGTCAATGGATTCTATCACTCGAGAGTGATTAATATAAGTTGTAAGAATTTGTTTCACAATATATTTGTATAAACTAAAAACTGTGTAATCTATTGACATAAACTGTTCATTACTCATGGTCGATATGGGTTACATAAATAAGTTGTAATTTATGGTTCAGTAATTAACAATAGCATTTCCAAGTTCTAAAAATCATCGTTTTTGCATTGACATAGTTATAGTTAATTTAATAAACAAAAGCTTTATAGTTATAGTTAATTTAATAAAACAAAAGCTTTATTAGTTGTTTATTTTCGAAGTATTTCTTTTATGTCAATATCTAGCACATACAGCTGCCCTCCCTCCTCCCTCCATACTTAAAAGTACATAGAGCAATTGCCCAGCCCACCCCCACTTCCCCTTAAATGTACAAATGATGTTGGATGCTCTATGAACCTATTTAAAATGTAAACAGTTTCAAAATAGAATATTTCGCCGAATGGTTTGTGCAATTATATCTCGGCTTAATTGAGAGACATATTTTTACAACATTAGATTAATTAAGCTCTCGAGACCTCATTCCTTATGGAATCCATCGCCACGAGGGAGAGAGGAGGCCATGTGGATTTAAGCATCTTGACTAAGGACAACACTCGGTAATCGTGGCTGTGACGGGGCTCAAACTCCCAACCTCTCGGCTACAATGTGGATACCATATCCATTGCACATGAAGCTCCATTAAAGCAGAATTTATTAGTACAGTCAAACCTGTCTTTAGAAGCCAGCCAAGGGAATCACAGAAAGTGGCTACTTAATAGAGGGCAAATATATAATACACAACATATTGGCAATCTGGAAGCTGGCTGTTTAACACAGGTTTGGCTGTAATTGAGTGGCTACTAACACAGGTTTGACTGTAATAGAGGTGACCACTAACACAGGTTTGACTGTAATAGAGGCAACCACTAACACAGGTTTGACTGTAATAGAGGTGACCACTAACACAGGTTTGACTTAATATAGTATACCACTAACACAGGTTTGACTGTAATAGAAGCAACCACTAACACAGGTTTGACTGTAATAGAGGCAACCACTAACACAGGTTTGACTGTAATAGAGGCAACCACTAACACAGGTTTGACTGTAATAGAGGCAACCACTAACACAGGTTTGACTGTAATAGAGGTGACCACTAACACAGGTTTGACTGTAATAGAGGCAACCACTAACACAGGTTTGACTGTAATAGAGGTGACCACTAACACAGGTTTGACTTAATATAGTATACCACTAACACAGGTTTGACTGTAATAGAAGCAACCACTAACACAGGTTTGACTGTAATAGAGGCAACCACTAACACAGGTTTGACTGTAATAGAGGCAACCACTAACACAGGTTTGACTGTAATAAAGGCAACCACTAACACAGGTTTGACTGTAATAGAGGCAACCACTAACACAGGTTTGACTTAATATAGTATACCACTAATACAGGTTTGACTGTAATAGAGGCAACTACTAGAGGTGACCACTAACACATGTTTGACTGTAATAGAGGTGACTACTAACACAGGTTTGACTAATAGAGGTGACCACTAACACAGGTTTGACTGTAATAGAGGTGACCACTAACACAGGTTTGTTTAACTGTAATAGAAGTGACTACTAACACAGGTTTGACTAATAGAGGTGACCACTAACACAGATTTGACTGTAATAGAGGTGACCACTAACACAGGTTTGACTGTAATAGAGGTGACCACTAACACAGGCTTGACTGTAATAGAGGTGACCACTAACACAGGTTTGACTGTAATAGAGGTGACCACTAACACAGGTTTGACTGTAATAGAGGCGACCACTAACACAGGTTTGACTGTAATAGAGGCGACCACTAACATAGACTTGACTGTAATAGAGGTGACCACTAACACATGTTTGACTGTAATAGAGGTGACCACTAACACAGGTTTGACTGTAATAGAGGTGACCACTAACACAGGTTTGACTGTAATAGAGGCGACCACTAACACAGACTTGACTGTAATAGAGGTGACCACTAACACATGTTTGACTGTAATAGAGGTGACCA
Source organism: Archivesica marissinica (assembly GCA_014843695.1). Lineage (NCBI taxonomy): Eukaryota > Metazoa > Mollusca > Bivalvia > Venerida > Vesicomyidae > Archivesica > Archivesica marissinica. The sequence goes on from CM026397.1 coordinate 51,994,997, forward strand.
CTAACACAGGTTTGACTGTAATAGAGGCGACCACTAACACAGGTTTGACTGTAATAGAGGCGACCACTAACACAGGTTTGACTAATAGAGGTGACCACTAACACAGGTTTGACTGTAATAGAGGTGACCACTAACACAGGCTTGACTGTAATAGAGGCGACCACTAACACAGGTTTGACTGTACTCTTGTAGTAGTCCAATTGAACATGTTATGCAATAGCCCAAGCAATGACCCAATAAAAATATGGACCAATAATCTGTTTATGGACTGTTTGTCTTTCCTTTATGCTGACTCACATTACAGTACAGGTAGTAGTAAATTGTAAAGAACTACGTCATACGTGATCTTCATGTCCGTAACATGATTGTGTACGTACTTAGCATACTTGATATTGTGACGTAGGCGAGCATATTGTATGCAGTGTAGTGTGCTTCATAAAAAACTACTGCAGGTTCATAAGTTGTTTGTTGTGTTTGTGTACAGCAATTATTTTGTATGTTTAATAAGCACTGTCATATGATATTATTAAAGACGCATGGTGTGTTTATGTAAAGCAATTATTTTGTATGTTATTAAGTATTCTGTTTTCCCAAAACTTGACCAGAGATGGACACTGGTCAGACAAATGATATAAAATGCAGGGTTCCCCACTGTCGACGGATCTTTCAGGTGGGACTTTAAACCGAGGTCTCGTGTCGGTGCTGTACACCGTGCACGTAAAACAACCAGAGGAGACTCTGGAATGGGTCTCTGTCTGTATCATTGCACTATCCTCCAAAAATCTAAAATGACTAATTGGTAGCGACGATAAATAAACGTAAAACACACACATTGTGATTTAAATATTCCATTCAAATTTAAGTAGACTTTTGCAAATCTACTCACACATGAACTGTTATTAATGAAACTTAATATTTGTAAATTACCTCCCTTTGTGGATATTTAGTCATGAAGAACCATGTACTGGTCCAACGCGATATTTGAAATATGTATATAAACAGAACACCAATAAAATAAACACTATATAGGTGATCCAGGTAGTTGGTATCGACCAGGTATAATGAGATACGGTTACAATCACTTAGTCAAAATAAAAGCGTGTTTCACTATATCTTAGTGTAATGGGATCGTCCGCAATATCACGTTGCATTTATACCTGTTTATTTGCTAATGTTATATACTAGGATAAATTTACATATTTGCTTATTGTTAAATAGAATAGTAACGGTTGTGTGCAGCATATTAATTCAATGCATTTTAATCTGCATATTATTTATAAATGTTGGTAGATATTCACAATACAAGCATTTTATCACTATAAACTGCTTAGCCCCCATTCAACACCAAGTAAATTAAATTTTGACCAGTACATTTATCAAAATGGCTAATTTTGTCTAAAAATAGATAGTAATATTATTGGTAAAAAGTGCAGATCGTGATTCCTGATGAGACGGCTCGTCATGAGCCGGCTCATATGGATCTACACTTTTTGTAAGCCTATTTAGAGGTCTGTGGTGTTGAAAGGGTTAATATATTCACTGGGTGATTCGGTGACGTTGTGAAATTGATCCTTTATCAAGTTATTGAATTACGTTTGTAATATTTCTGACTAATAAGAGTAATAATAATAACGTCGTGATTACAACCACCAGGTGTGGTGATACTCCCAAAGCCGCAACCAGCATGTGTGAATACTCCCAAAGCCGCAACCACCAGGTGTGATACTCCCATAGCTGCAACCACCAAGCGTGATACTCCCAAAGCTGCAACCACCAAGTGTGATACTCCCAAAGCCACAACCACCAGGTGTGATACTCCCAAAGCCGCAACCACCAAGCGTGATACTCCCAAAGCTGCAACCACCAAGTGTGATACTCCCAAAGCCACAACCACCAGGTGTGATACTCCCAAAGCCACAACCACCAGGTGTGATACTCCCAAAGCCACAACCACCAGGTGTGATACTCCCAAAGCCACAACCACCAGGTGTGTTTTTTTTACTCCCAAAGCCGCAACCACCAAGCGTGATACTCCCAAAGCTGCAACCACCAAGTGTGATACTCCCAAAGCCGCAACCACCAAGTGTGATACTCCCAAAGCTGCAACCATCACAATATATTTAGTGCACCAATCTAGTCTTGATATTGTTGCGATATACTGCGATATACTGGCATGCACAATGAAGATACTAAGAAAGAGAAAAGAATCGCAGTATAAATACAAAAGCAATATTTGCATGTAGACGGTCACTAGACGACAGTCACTAGACGTAGACAGTCACTAGACCTAGACAGTCACTAGACCTAGACAGTCACTAGACGTAGACAGTCACTAGATGTAGACAGTCACTAGACCTAGACAGTCATTAGACCTAGACAGTCACTAGACCTAGACAGTCACTAGACGTAGACAGTCACTAGACGTAGACAGTCACTAGATGTAGACAGTCACTAGACGTAGACAGTCACTAGACGTAGACAGTCATTAGACCTAGACAGTCACTAGACGTAGACAGTCACTAGACGTAGACAGTCATTAGACCTAGACAGTCACTAGACGTAGACAGTCACTAGACGTAGACAGTCACTAGACCTAGACAGTCACTAGACGTAGACAGTCACTAGACGTAGACAGTCACTAGACGTAGACAGTCACTAGACGTAGACAGTCACTAGATGTAGACAGTCACTAGACGTAGACAGTCACTAGACGTAAACAGTCACTAGACCTAGACAGTCACTAGACCTAGACAGTCACTAGACCTAGACAGTCACTAGACCTAGACAGTCACTAGACCTAGACAGTCACTAGACATAGACAGTCACTAGACGTAGACAGTCACTAGACATAGACAGTCACTAGACCTAGACAGTCACTAGACATAGACAGTCACTAGACCTAGACAGTCACTAGATGTAGACAGTCACTAGACGCTACCTGAAGTTTTTGTCTCGTAAACTAGAATTTAAACTATACTGTACCGGAAGTGAAGTTTGGCCCACTTTACGAAATAACTTTCAATCAAACATTTACCTTACTGGTTCAAACTTTATAGTTTTGTTGTAGGTATTAATAATAATATCGCAATAATCATGATATTGTCGAGAACTGTGCCACAATAACCGGTATACCGCGGTATGTCGTCACACCCCCCACACCCCCACCCCCAATATATAATTATGGTGTAAATTGATGAAAAATGTGGTAAAATTAAACCATTGTGTTATGATGTTGAGCTTTCGTTTGCACACTGAAGACATTGTATTATTCACATTTATGGGATTTTGATGAAAGTCAGTTTACCACTGTAGTTGTATGCCCATTGATTGTATTATAGGATAGGAAATAGGAAAAATCACATAAATGACATCGGTTGTTTAGCAAATGAGCCATATATAGCATGCGCATTACTACTTCTTCCTAGAAATGTTTCCTGGTGATAATTGCATCAAGTTATGAATCTAGCATACCGACTATATTTGGTAATCACACGCTCAACACCTACCTCGCAGCAGTCGTGTTGTTGCCATTCTCCAAAAGCCACTTGTACTTTCTGTACTTTGTTATTAAATGTGCCACAAACATGAACTTATTTCCAATTTAAATGTTCTATACTTTATTTATTTTACAACGATTGCGAAGCACGTTTTAACAACTTATATTAATCACTCCCGTTGGCTCAGATGAAAGCGTATATGTGGTCATTCATGTGGGAGGAAACCGAAGTACCAACCTGTCCGATCTGGCGACCATCGTACCATCTCACATACTTTAAATGTTCAACAACAGGATTACTGAGTTTAACCCATTCAACACCAAGTAACTGACATGGACTGGTCCATGATATTTTTAGACCAATAAATTAATAACAAAATTACATTTGGATCAGTTCATTTATCAAAATGGGTAATTTTATTTCTAAAAATAGTTATATTACTTGAAAAAAGTGCAGATCCTGATGAGACGGCTCGTCACGAGCCGGCTCATCTGGATCTACACTTTTTTGTAAGCCAATTTAGAGGTCTGTGGTGTTGAAAGGGTTAACTGATTGGCGCATCATAAACCAAGGTTTTGTCTGGTGGCTATACAAATACAGAGAACGTCCAAAAATAATAGGGTATCATGCATCTCATCTAGTCCCCATTCAACACCAAGTAGCTGACATGGACTCGTCCATGATATTCTTAGACCAATAAATTAATAACAAAAAATGCATTTGGACCAGTTCATTTATCAACATGGGTGATATTGTCTAGAAATAGTAATATTACTGACAAAAAGTGAAGATCCTGATCAGACGGCTCATAATACCGGCTCATCTGGATCTACACTTTTTGTAAACATATTTGAGATCTGTGGTGAAAGGGTTAATTATGAAGGAAGTTTGTAGCAATAACTACAGAATATGTGATTATGATGGAAATGTGTTGAGCTATAACTACAGAATATGTGATTATGATGGAGGTTTGTTGCTATAACTACAGAATATGTGATTATGATGGAAGTGTGTTGCTATAACTACAGAATATGTGATTATGATGGAAGTGTGTTGCTATAACTACAGAATATGTGGTTATGATGGAAGTGTGTTGCTATAACTACAGAATATGTGATTATGATGGAGGTTTGTTGCTATAACTACAGAATATGTGATTATGATGGAAGTGTGTTGCTATAACTACAGAATATGTGATTATGATGGAAGTGTGTTGCTATAACTACAGAATATGTGGTTATGATGGAAGTGTGTTGCTATAACTACAGAATATGTGATTATGATGGAGGTTTGTTGCTATAACTACAGAATATGTGATTATGATGGAAGTGTGTTGCTATAACTACAGAATATGTGATTATGATGGAAGTGTGTTGCTATAACTACAGAATATGTGGTTATGATGGAAGTGTGTTGCTATAACTACAGAATATGTGATTATGATGGAGGTTTGTTGCTATAACTACAGAATATGTGATTATGATGGAAGTGTGTTGCTATAACTACAGAATATGTGATTATGATGGAAGTGTGTTGCTATAACTACAGAATATGTGATTATGATGGAAGTGTGTTGCTATAACTACAGAATATGTGATTATTATGGAAGTTTGTTGCTATAACTACAGAATATGTGATTATGATGGAAGTTTGTTGCTATAACTACAGAATATGTGATTATGATGGAGGTTTGTTGCTATAACTACAGAATATGTGATTATGATGGAGGTTTGTTGCTATAACTACAGAATATGTGATTATGATGGAAGTGTGTTGCTATAACTACAGAATATGTGATTATGATGGAAGTGTGTTGCTATAACTACAGAATATGTGGTTATGATGGAAGTGTGTTGCTATAACTACAGAATATGTGATTATGATGGAGGTTTGTTGCTATAACTACAGAATATGTGATTATGATGGAAGTGTGTTGCTATAACTACAGAATATGTGATTATGATGGAAGTGTGTTGCTATAACTACAGAATATGTGGTTATGATGGAAGTGTGTTGCTATAACTACAGAATATGTGATTATGATGGAGGTTTGTTGCTATAACTACAGAATATGTGATTATGATGGAAGTGTGTTGCTATAACTACAGAATATGTGATTATGATGGAAGTGTGTTGCTATAACTACAGAATATGTGGTTATGATGGAAGTGTGTTGCTATAACTACAGAATATGTGATTATGATGGAGGTTTGTTGCTATAACTACAGAATATGTGATTATGATGGAAGTGTGTTGCTATAACTACAGAATATGTGATTATGATGGAAGTGTGTTGCTATAACTACAGAATATGTGATTATGATGGAGGTTTGTTGCTATAACTACAGAATATGTGATTATGATGGAAGTGTGTTGCTATAACTACAGAATATGTGATTATTATGGAAGTGTGTTGCTATAACTACAGAATATGTGATTATGATGGAATTGTGTTGCTATAACTACAGAATATGTGATTATGATGGAAGTGTGTTGCTATAACCACAGAATATGTGATTATTATGGAAGTTTGTTGCTATAACTACAGAATATGTGATTATGATGGAAGTTTGTTGCTATAACTACAGAATATGTGATTATGATGGAGGTTTGTTGCTATAACTACAGAATATGTGATTATGATGGAAGTTTGTTGCTATAACTACAGAATATGTGATTATGATGGAAGTGTGTTGCTATAACTACAGAATATGTGATTATGATGGAAGTGTGTTGCTATAGCTACAGAATATGTGATTATGATGGAGGTTTGTTGCTATAACTACAGAATATGTGATTATGATGGAGGTTTGTTGCTATAACTACAGAATATGTGATTATGATGGAAGTTTGTAGCTATAGCTACAGAATATGTGATTATTATGGAAGTGTGTTGCTATAACTACAGAATATGTGATTATGATGGAAATTAATATTTTGCTTTAAATACAGATTATTTGTTTGTTCCAAGCTATATATTTTATTATGTCTCCACCTATCATAGATGGGGGAGATATATCTTTTTCAGTGCTGTCTGTCTGTCTGTCTGTCTGTCTGTCTGTCTGTCTGTCTGTCTGTCTGTCTGTCTGTCTGTCTGTCTGTCTGTCTGTCTGTCTGTCTGTCTGTCTGTCTGTCTGTCTGTCTGTCTGTCTGTCTGTCTGTCTGTCTGTCTGTCCCCCATCAGTTCAAAATAGTGTCCACCTCGTATCTCGTTAACCGTGACAGCGATTGTGAAATAATTTAATTGACACAATTATTCACCATAGCAGGGTAATGTGCAGAGAGCAGGGTTTCAGATATGATTTGTCAAGGTCAAGGTAAAATGTCAGATACTTGTATTTTGTGTCAGCTTCATATATATCTTGGATATCTGAAGCAAATTTGAAAGAACTTGGGACAGGTTTTCACCATAAAAAAGTGATCTCAGTGCAGAGAACAGGTTTCAGTCATGCTGGTTCACAGTCAAGGTCACATCTAGAGGTCAAATGTTTATTTTTCTAGTCTACTTCTTATCTCTTAGACAAATGGAGCGATTTTGAAAGATATGTGACTGACTTACAATGTATTTGTGATACATGTCGGTGTACATATCATTTGTAAAGGTTTGTGACCGACTTACAATGTATTTGTGATACATGTCGGTGTACATATCATTTGTAAAGGTTTGTGACCGACTTACAATGTATTTGTGATACATGCCGGTGTATATATCATTTGTAAAGGTTTGTGACCGACTTACAATGTATTTGTGATACATGTCGGTGTATATATCATTTGTAAAGGTTTGTGACCGACGCCCACTGTATAAACATGTCAGTGCAAATATCATTTTATGCAAAATATGCTAATTTTTACTGAGTTCATGTTTACTGTATTTGAATTATCTCTACCTGAGATGTTAATTTGTTTTAATTCTCTATTATGAAAAAATAAGCGTATTGCTCTCAGTGCACTGAGGGAAATAAATGGTATGTCTATGGTGTATACTGCAATTCATTCAGCAATTAAATGAAAATGTGATGCTTAATCTTGACATCATAATTTTATTAACATTATTTATTCATGCTTAATTTTGACACCATAATTTTATTAATATTATTTATTCATGCATGAAACCAGTTGGTTACACTGTAAAATGTTCTTCATTATTTCTTTTCATTTGACATTAATATTTTATTGATGAAAATGCAAGACATGTACACATACCGTTTTAAATTCTTAAAACGCAAATGTATAAATTAAATTAAATTATAAAAAATAAATCCAACCATAACATTGATGGTAACTTATATATGTCAATTAGGTAACTTTTATTTATTTTGAAGTACCGTATATCCCCGACCATAAGACAATCTTGACCATAAGATGACGGTCAATTTTCGGCTTGAAAATAGTTGATTTTCACGTGGATCCTTCCATAAGTCGAGGTACTTTATGGTTCACGTGGATCCTTCATAAGTCGAGGGTACTATATGGACTTATGACATTTGATATGACAATAGTATTTTTCTCTCATTTCTGAATGAAACATGACTGAATAAAACATGAAACATGACTAAATAAAACATGACTGAATGAAACATGACTGAATGAAACATGACTGAATGAAACATGACTAAATAAAACATGACTGAATAAAACATGACAGAATGAAACGTGACTGAATAAAACATGACTAAATAAAACATGACTGAATAAAACATGACAGAATAAAACATGACTGAATAAAACATGACTGAATGAAACATGACTGAATGAAACATGACTGAATGAAACATGACTGAATAAAACATGACTGAATGAAACATGACTGAATGAAACATGACTGAATGAAACATGAGATATTTGGTTCACATTACAAATCATAAAAAATGCACTGAGCACAACAATGATTTATGTGGAAGTCGTGATAGCGCAGTGGATGCGCGTTCGCTTCAGGTGCGAACAGTCTGGAGTTTGAGCCCAGCTGGAGCCGTTACGAATGTGTCCTAAGGCAAGGCATTTAATTTCCCCGTTGCCTCTTCTCTCTGCCTCGTGGCGATGGATTCCATCAGGAATGAGGTCTCGAGAGTGATTAATATAAGTTGTAAGAACTTGTTTCGCAATGGAGCTAATAATAAATTTGTATAAACTATAAATGATTTATGAAGTTTGTTCAAGCTTTTTCTGTGGTTTATAATGTAAATAATTTTCTAAACCTATTGCATATTAAAGCAAATGAAACAAATAAAATTCTTTCATCACATTTCGGGACGACTTATGACCTGGAAAATACGGTAAAGGAATGCATACGTGGACAACATTAACAACACAAACAGTACATAAAGTACATAGCATACATAGAGTTAATACTCCATGACATACTTCATACCAAGGATAAACACAAACACAGAGAACAGTTGGGTGCTTGGTTAATGGTGGCAGTGACATAGAGATGCAATGAATTAATCTGTTAAAATGAAAATAAGAGATTTCAAAAGTGAACTCATTAAGTATTCCAACAAGTGGCTCTTGAGGGTAACCTTAAAACTAGAGAGCTTATCGATATGCGGGTTACATTAGCTAGTACTCCTCTATTCCATATGTAACACATAATGAAGCCAAATGACTTTTGTCCAAGAAGTTGATTTGAACTTGGTGGCAGCATATCCCCTTTTGAAGGTTCAGCTTGGGGTGTTATAGTTAATATAGCAACTAGTATTTGTAGCCAGTTTTGTTCAAAGTTTATTTTGGCCTAAGCCAATGATTATCGAAAAACTACTGGCTGTCATAATGTATCTCCAAATGAAATTGGATTGATCATGGTGAGAGGCGACACATTGGCAAATGTATCAATCAAATAATATAGTTTCTTTGAGGGGCTCTAGCTGATATGTGAGCTGCCAAATCCTGTGCCAAATACGAGAAACACTCCTTCCAACACACTACTTCCAACTACAAAATAACGAAAATGGTGTCGATAAAATTCATAGTCCGATTGCATGTCTGTTCTCATTTCCGAGACAAAGTGAATCATGGCCGTTTGATCAATGTGTATGACTTTAAAACACAAATATTGTATCTGTTTATTGATGGTCTATAATTTAGGCAGCCATGGGTTTACAATTATCCCGTAAAATGCTAATCGCAAGTAAAGTTCCTCTTGCAAACAGCATAGAGCCAGATCAGCAGCACCTGATCAGGCTCTATGCTGTTTGTTATTCGGATAGTGGAGCTAAAAGACTGGGTGATTAGCAAATAACATAGATCCTGATCAGACCCGGCGTTACACCGCAGCTGATCTGGATCTATGTTGTTCGCACGTTCCTTCCAATATATTCGGAATTTTAGTTTATACAATTCTATTTTAGCTCGAATGCGAAACAAGTTATTACAACTTATATTAATCACTCTCTCTTCTCTCTCTTCTCTCTCTCGATAGAGACCTCATTCCTGATGGAATCCAAAGTCGCAATGGAGAAGAGGCAATATGGAATTTAAATGACTTGCCTAAGGCACAATTGTAACTACTGTAGCTTGGCTCAAACTCTGGACTTTTCGCACCTGAAGCAAACGTGCTATTACTTGCGCTGTCATGACCTTCACTAAGGGTCATCACTGTTTACTCTAGTGCATTGTCATTATGTGTTGGCTGATGTATACTTACTTACATGGCGGTTACCCATAATAACTTGTGATTTGGAGCGACGACGTCCATGCTATAACGGTGTAATTATCTCTTATAATGGTGTGAAATTGGCCGTAAGACAATAAGAAGAAACGAAGAAATTATATGTTGCATAGCTCTAATTCAGAGGAAAACTAATATTATTAATGTGTCTTGCTTCGACCAGGCCCTGAAGGGACCATAGAATAAACACCGTACTCTTCGATGTCATCCTATGATTACAATATAATGAAGTTTTCTTAACACTTTTCACGGAATCTAGAAACATGGCCTTTCAGGGACTAATCTGCGAAACTATAGCGGCAGGAATGTGATAAGAATTTGGATGAATTTGCGAGATCGTTAATGTTCTAGGATCTGTGAGGTCATTTGCTTACGTTCTCGGATCTGTGAGGTCACTTGTTTACAAGTTTTCAAATATCGATCTGTGACATCAGTTGTTTATGAATCGTCCAGTGTTTATCTGTGACGTTGTTTTGTCTCAAATCATAAGTCTATCTGTGGCATCATTTGTTCTCAAATCATCATATTTCTATCTGTTGTATCGTTTGTTTGTGATTAATGAAGTGTCTCTGTTATATTATTTGTTTGTGATTCACCAAATGTCTATCTGTTATATTATTTGTTTGTGATTAATGAAGTGTCTCTGTTATATTATTTGTTTGTGATTAATGAAGTGTCTATCTGTTATATTATTTGTTTGTGATTCACCAAGGGTCTATCTGTTATATTATTTGTTTGTGATTAATGAAGTGTCTCTGTTATATTATTTGTTTGTGATTAATGAAGTGTCTATCTGTTATATTATTTGTTTGTGATTCACCAAGTGTCTATCTGTTATATTATTTGTTTGTGATTAATGAAGTGTCTCTGTTATATTATTTGTTTGTGATTCATCCACCAAGCGTCTATGTATTGTATTATTTGTTTGTGATTCACCAAGCGTCTATGTATTGTATTATTTGTTTGTGATTCATCAAGTGTCTATCTATTATATTATTTGTTTGTGATTCATCCACCAAGTGTCTATCTGTTATATTATTTGTTTGTGATTCATCCATCAAGTGTCTATCTGTTATATTATTTGTTTGTGATTAATGAAGTGTCTCTGTTATATTATTTGTTTGTGATTAATGAAGTGTCTATCTGTTATATTATTTGTTTGTGATTCACCAAGTGTCTATCTGTTATATTATTTGTTTGTGATTAATGAAGTGTCTCTGTTATATTATTTGTTTGTGATTCATCCATCAAGTGTATATCTATTATATTATTTGTTTGTGATTCATCAAGTGTCTATCTATTATATTATTTGTTTGTGATTCATCAAGTGTCTATCTATTATATTATTTGTTTGTGATTCATCAAGTGTCTATCTGTTATATTATTTGTTTGTGATTCACCAAGCGTCTATCTATTATATTATTTGTTTGTGATTCATTCACCAAGTGTCTATCTGTTATATTATTTGTTTGTGATTCACCAAGCGTCTATCTATTATATTATTTGTTTGTGATTCATCAAGTGTCTATCTATTATATTATTTGTTTGTGATTCATTCACCAAGTGTCTATCTGTTATATTATTTGTTTGTGATTCATTCACCAAGTGTATATCTGTTATATTATTTGTTTGTGATTCACCAAGTGTCTATCTGTTATATTATTTGTTTGTCATTCACCAAGTGTATATCTGTTATATTATGTGTTTGTCATTCACCAAGCGTCTATCTGTTATATTATTTGTTTGTCATTCACCAAGTGTCTATCTGTTATATTATTTGTTGTGATTCATTGATTGATCTGACATTATTTGTTTGTGAATCATTGATTGATCTGACATTATTTGTTTGTGATTCATTGATTGATCTGACATCATTAGTAAAGCTAAATAGAAGTGGTGTAACCAGGTTTCATTCAATGTTATGTACATATTCTTTCACATGTGATTGTTATCCATATAAATAATCCATAAATGAGTTTGTTGTATAATGTGTCACTCCACTTAACAAATATGATAAGTGGAAAAACCGAGACAAAACACATCTCCGCTATAATTATACAAGTCCAGAAACTTCGTCTTCGTGTAGAACACAATCGTGATGTCAGTCGTGATGGCACAATCGCTTCAGGTGCGAAGGGCCCAGAGTTTGCGCCCAGCTGTAGCCGTTGCCCTGAGGCAAGGCATTTAAATTCCATTTTGCCTCTCTCCCTCATGGCGATGGATTCCATCAGGAATAAGGTCTCTAGAGTGATTAATATAAGTTGTAAGAACTTGTTTCGTAATCAAGCTAAAAATAATGTATATAAATCACAATTGTCTTCATCCAGAACAAAGACGCATCTCCATTATATACAATTCCAGCACCTGATGGGAGGATTTGAAAGAAATGTATTGCCATACTTTCTAGGAAATCTCCATTATATACAATTCCAGCACCTGATGGGAGGATTTGAAAGAAATGTCTTGCCATACTTTCTAGGAAATCTCCATTATATACAATTCCAGAACCTGATGGGAGGATTTGAAAGAAATGTCTTGCCATACTTTCTAGGAAATCTCCATTATATACAATTCCAGCACCTGATGGGAGGATTTGAAAGAAATGTGGAGCCATACTTTCTAGGAAAAATATGAAATATATAACACTTTTCTTATCTGTTCATTTCACTACAGCATGCTAATTAAAAGTTAATTTATTTAGTGGATGTAACACTGTTTAATGTCATAAAATCCCTTAACCCTTTCCTTCATAGAGATTTAGGTTAATATACTATTATATCTCCATACAAACAACAGCCATTTAGCTATCATGCAGTGGATAAGTAGTCACCATATCTATCCCACCTCCATAGATATTACTGGGACTAGAGATTCGGGCATTTATTATGAGCATTGGTTTGGCTACTACATTGTCAATGTACGTCGTATTGGTAATGGCGTCAAGAGGTGCTTCTATGAGGGAAAGGGTTAAACACCTGAAGGCCGCTAAGCTTCATAAATAATTCCGCTATATGTCTCGAGACTGCTAAGCGTCAAAAAGAATTCCGCTAAGCATCTTTTGGCAGTCGTATGACGTTTAGCAGTGTTACAGCGTATCAAACTTGCAATCCCAGAATCTCGAGTCCATAATTTCGCCATTTAAGCACAGATCAGGGCCTTTCTTTACAAAAACATCAGTCTGAAGGCAATAATGTACAGTAATTATCAATGCACCGTACTTACTCGCCTATCAGACGGGATTATAACCAGATTATTGTCTCAAAGTGGCTTCCCGTCTTATAAGCGAGTGATACATTTTTTTAATAAACTTTCTGTTTTAAATCTTTAAATTGTTTTAAATCTTTAAATCATTTAGTTCCAACTCAATAATTGATGACCTTTGAAATAACTGAAAGGGTGTATTGTATGTAACAAAAGCATAGACTTTCACAGCTCTATCTGTAAACTGAACTTGTCAATAGCATTTTAGCAATCAAATTTATTATTGTGCATCAGTGCATTGTTTGATGATTTGACAGTTTATACTTTCACAGTTGTTTGATCTTAAACGCAAAATACCGCTGATTTTTAAGACCAAAGTTGGGGGGGGTCGACTTATAGTCGAGATTGTCTTATAGGCGAGTATATAATTATGGTATGTCTAATATAAACAGCTATGATGCTTTGTAATTTCATCGAGTTTAATTCTTGGCTATTACCGGTATTTTATTATTAAAGTTATTAATGCTTCCATTGTCAAACATCATATTGATCTGTCTGGTGCTTGTATAATCCCGAGTAAAACAATAATTCCATGCAGATGATTTAATCGAAACTCGTTAACTTGGGAATTAAGAATTTGTGATTGGATATAGATTAGTTAACAGCATCACATACATGGTCCTCTCCTGTGCCCTGACTATACCACTATCCCCCCTGCAGCTAATGAGAGACATTAATGGCACTGTTGGAGACAAGAATTGCCTCAACGGGGAATATTGGTTTTCACTGAATAAAGAAGCTTTACTAGAGTTGTATCTTTGATGTCATTGCCCATGATTGTTCAATTGATCCACCATTTGAGGTGTTCAATGAATAATTGTTAATCAATGCAAAAATTACACCCAAATATGTACATCAGGAAAACTGTGTTGTTTGAGTGCCGATGTCGTCACAGCCTATTGGCCCGAGACACAACTGCCATCCGATTCTTGTTGATAGTTATTGTATTTGTCAATTCATGTTGGTCCGCCTCCGTGGTCGAGTGGTTAAGGTCGCTGACTTGTATACCACTGTAACCTATCATCACTGATGGTTACTGGTTCGAGCCCCGCTCACGCTGTGTCTCATTTATATGAAAAAGTTGGCAGTTTCTTATGGAGGTTGGTGCACCCAAGTACTGGTTAACCGCTGGAGCCTGCCCAGGAAAGGTGTTGTTAAGTAAACTGCCCGCCGGAGATATAGCCCGAAATGGTGCTGATGCAGACGTAAAACCCGAAATATATAACCTAATATATAACCTAATATATAACATAATATATAACATAATATATAACATAATATATAACATAATATATAACATAATATATACATAATATATAACATAATATAACATAATATATAACATAATATATAACATAATATATAACATAATATATAACATTATATAACATAATATATAACATAATATATAACATAATATATACATAATATATAACATAATATATACATAATATATAACATAATATATAACATAATATATAACATAATATATAACATAATATATACATAATATATAACATAATATATAACCTAATATATAACCTAATATATAACATAATATATAACATAATATATAACATAATATATACATAATATATAACATAATATATAACATAATATATAACCTAATATATAAGATAATATATAACATAATATTATATAATATATCAATTCATGTGGATATTAATTGCCTTTCGAACCATTATCAAATTTACCGTAAAACCTCCATTAAGCAGCTAGTGAGCAGAAAGGCCATTTTTGGCTGCTTACTGGATGTGACCTGTTAATGGAGGGAACTCGCGTTTGATAACACAACATGACTAAATCTTTATATTTATTATGTATAGATGTATGTTTGTGTTATTTATTGTTTATACACAAGTTATTGTCATGATCTCGTGTTTCCTCTTTAATGTCTCCTGGGTCCTGCCGGGGCTAAACTCTGTTGCCACTTTCCTGGAGCTTTTACCAGAATTAAGGCTCTATATTACTTTACCTGATCATTAAAGTGTCTGTACTTTCCACATAGACATGTGTGCAATAACAACCAATGTTTTATAATGTCTGGATTTGCAGTAGCTAATAATTAATAGAAACGAATCGAATGAAGCCTCAAACCATCAATTTTTAAAGCCAAAACAGAATAATTACCCGCATTACTCAATAATTTAAATCCCTGGAATATGAATAAAATAAAAGAACCAATTAACGAAGGCGATAATGATACCTTTTTTTATGAAAAACCTTCAAACTAGCCATTTCCTTCTAATAACGAACATTTGCATCCATACAATGTAGTGTTAACCCTTTCAACACCACATACCTCTAAATAGGCTTACAAAAAGTGTAGATCCAGATGAGCCGGCTCGTGACGAGCCGTCTCATCAGGATCTGCACTGTTTGCCAGTGATATGACTATTTTTAGACAAAATTACCCATCTTGATAAATGAACTGGTCCGAATGTGATTTTCTGATTCATTTATTGGTTTATGAATATCATGGACCAGTCCATGTGAGTTACTTGGTGTTGAATGGGTTAATTATACACATATATATGTGTGCATCGGGTGTGACAAAATATTACAAGGCTTACTATACAAAGTCTAATTGATGTGTCATTGATTTAGGAACCAGTTACCATAGCACGCTTGTTTTAATAAATAATGTTGCTACTTACATTTCGGCGCCAACTGTCGGCACAAATTGTCATGATGTCACTAAATTGACATAATTAAATACAGAACATTTGCGATCCATATTACCCATTCCATTTTATATTGAATTATTGTTTGTTGAAAATTAAAGTTAACAGTTTGTATGCAGTATATTTAGTTATTCTAAAATGACCCAGCTAATAACATACATACTTGTAGAGTAAATTCTACCTCGGGTTATTCTGTGATATACCTACCTTGAACTATGCTGCGCGCGCACCGTACCGTGTCTTGGCTATTCCATTTATACAATGCATGTAAAGTTTTACGAATGAAAGTCACGTGATGTTTGTAAATACTACCGTGGGAATTCGCGGAAGTGAGTTATTTTTAGAATCAGATAATCTCTTGTCCATCTTGTTTTTCTGTTAAGTAACGTTTCAGTTACTATTCTGTACAGTTTTATTTGACAAAATAAATAAAATTATTGATCAGTTCATTTATGCACTAGATTGATATTTTCCATAAAAAAATAACGTCATCACCCCTTACGCGGGAGGAAATTTCGAAAGCCAAATGCAGCGGAGTAGCACTGCGTTTGAAGAAAATACTCCTTTGATTCTCGTCTAAAATTATTAGAAGTAAGTCGTGTTAGAATCGAAATAATAAGTATCAACCGTGGTATATTGCAGAATAACCCGAGTTTGTCGTTCTTATGCGTAGAAATATATCGCTCAGGCCTTCTTCGTGATATATTTCTACTCATAAGAACTCCAAACTCGGGTTATTCTGCGATATACCACGGTTGATACTTATTATTTCTTAAGTATAGGCCAAAAGGTGGGAGCTCTATGGGAAGAGAAAGAACAATGTTATGTTTATTATTATGTTGCAAGTATAATGTATGTACTATTCTTAGATCTATTACCCAATTATTACCCAATTACGTCCGGTGATAAGGTAAAAATATATTAAGTGTTATGACATGTAAATGCAGATAACGCTGGCTCATATTTTCGTAAAAATCTCGAACATTTTCACGTCGCAAACGTAACCACTTATACAGTATTTAATTGCAACTGGTCTTTCAAGCATGTTTTCGTTGTTTCTCTAACGGATTTATGATATTATCAAGTTCACTGACTGCATTTTTGAACAGTTGTTTCTGTTTTTTGCCATCCCGGAAATGTCACTTTTTGATCAGTAGTATCATTCCATCACTGGATTTTGCCTACAAATGCAGAAAGTAATTAATTGTTATGTTGTTTCAAAAGATATTGAAACTTAATCATTCTCATCTGCACATAGTAACATTAATATAATATATTCAGGAATTATTCAGAAGCAGTTGATGAAATTCTCAAATGGTTGCTGATAAAAGATGGATGTCGAAAATATAACGTGCGATTCTTAACATGTGAATAATCTGTGAGAATATTCCAAAATTGTCACCAAAAAAGGAAGTTTTTTTTTATAACTCTTTCCCTCATAGAAGCACCTTGACGCCATTACCAATACGACGTACATTGACAATGTAGTAGCCAAACAAATGTTCATAATAAAGGCCAGAATCTCATGAAGCCCCAGTAATATCTATGGAAGTGGGATAGATATGGCGACTACTTATCCACTGCATGATAGCTAAATGGCTGTCGTTTGTATGGAGATATATAAGTATATTAACCTATATCTCTATGAAGGAAAGGGTTGACTACCAGTAGTATGGTACATTGCACTGTGAAAGGGGCTTTAATTAAGTATTGCTTAATGTGTGTTTTGGCATGTATTTGTCTTTCTTGGTTAGGATATCCGTTTCCAACTAGGAACAATAAAAGACAGCAACAACTAGAGGATAGCACTCGAAGAGATGCAAACCCCGAAATCAAATGAAACTTCAAACAATGATACAGAGCAATGAGGCGGTGTGCAGTGTTCAAGAACCATAACTCTCTCGTTTGTACTTAACCAGATTATCTCCCATTTTCTCTTCATTATTTGCTTGTCCAGAGCATTTCTCTTCATTATTTGCTTGTCCAGAGCAAACCTCGAATGGTATTGAATCAAATCAAATGAAACGGTGATGGGGGGCAATTATACAAATTTATTTTAGCTCGATTGAAAAACAAGTTATTTCAACTTATATTAATCACTCTCGAGACCTCATTCCTGATGGAATCCATCGCCACGAGGGAGAGAGAAGAGGCAACGTGGAATTTAAATGCCTTGCCTAAGGGCACAATCATAACGGCTCCAGCGGGGCTCGAACTCCGGACCTTTAGCACCTGAAGCGAACGCGCTAAAGATCCGGAGTTCGAGCCCCGCTGGGGCCGTTACGATTGTGCTCTTAGGCATGGGGGGCAATGAGGCGGAGGGCAGAATGCATTATAACACTTCGTAATATTATACGCCTTCTTTTATGATAGACTCGAGTTTAACGCTCAATTGCTGGTCAACATATATTTCAATGTATGTATAGTTCTATATAAAATCATCACATGGCACCATTCAAGTTTAAGTTTGTTCAATTCTTTCTCACATATCTCATTAAAGATACTTCCACCAAAACCTTCATGTACGTTCCTTTCTAAATAATTCTCTGCTTGGGGATCATCCATCAGTTGTACCGAGTTCTTGTTGGATTTAAGCCAGGCCTTAACAATGCAAGAAAATAAAAGAGTATGCCTGAGCAGCTGCAACAGATCTTAACTGTCAACCAGGGATGTCATTTATTGGCATAAAGCAGGTAAACACTGTCGGCATTCATATAGGCCATAAATAGTTCTCTATGTGGATCAGACAAATACCATCTAAATTGATGTGTCGCGTAGAAACAAGATTTTGAAGAATATGATTTTTGGGCTTAGTTTAACTTGTTTTACATACAATACAATTACAAATATAAACATGATAAATATATGAACAAAATGATACAACTGTAATGCTATGCTTATACTTGGACACTGTGAGAATAACAATCTAGAAGCAAATGGGTTGGGCAACAAGTTTTACCAACACTGGCGAGTGCCCTCGCCAATAGACCAGATTGATGTTAACAAAATGACCGTAGCGATGTGTACTGCACTGCACTTCTACTGAGATAATGGCCTCCCCACCCCCCGTTTGCACCGTACATCAAGGTTTACGTAATTTATTGTGTCTTTTGCATAATGAACTGTTTACATTGTTTACACTGTTGCTAATCCTTTCCCTCATTGAAGCACCTCTTGATGCCATTACCAATAGGACATACCTTGACAATTAATCCTTTCCCTCATTGAAGCACCTCTTGATGCCATTACCAATAGGACATACCTTGACAATTAATCGTTTCCTCTTAGAAGCACCTCTTGATGCCATTACCAATACGACATACCTTGACAATTAATCCTTTCCCTCATAGCCTCTTGATGTCATTACCAATGACATACCTTGACAATTAATCCTTTCCCTCATAGAAGCACCTCTTGATGCCATTACCAATAGGACATACCTTGACAATGTAGTGACCAAACCAATGTTCATAATAAAGGCCAGAATATCATGTAGTCCCAGTAATATCTATGGAGGTGGGATAGATATGGCGACTACTTATCCACTGCAGGATAGCTAAATGGCTGTCGTTTGTATGGAGATATAATAGTATATTAACCTACATCTCTATGAAGCCCCAGTATTATCTATTGAGGTGGGATAGATATATGGCCACTACTTATCCACTGCATGATAGCTAAATGGCTGTCTTTGTATGGAGATATAATAGTATATTAACCTAAATCTCTATGAAGGAAAGGGTTAAATGGCTGTCGTTTGTATGGAGATATAATAGTATATTAACCTAAATCTCTATGAAGGAAAGGGTTAAATGGCTGTCGTTTGTATGGATATATAATAGTATATTAACCTAAATCTCTATGAAGGAAAGGTTTAAATGGCTGTCGTTTGTATGGAGATATAATAGTATATTAACCTAAATCTCTATGAAGGAAAGTGTTAAATGGCTGTCGTTTGTATGGAGATATAATAGTATATTAACCTAAATCTCTATGAAGGAAAGGGTTAAATGGCTGTCGTTTGTATGGAGATATGATAGTATATTAACCTAAATCTCTATGAAGGAAAGGGTTAAATGGCTGTCGTTTGTATGGATATATAATAGTATATTAACCTAAATCTCTATGAAGGAAAGGGTTAATTGGCTGTTGTTTGTATGGACATATAATAGTATATTAACCTAAATCTCTATGAAGGAAAGGGTTAAACACCATTATGCTTGCTTCCCCATAAAAGTAATACATTTTTCAGCAGAAAGGGAACACTGCAATAACGACGAGTAATTGTATTAAAAGATATGCCCGTCGCCTAATGTAGACCACGTTATAATTGCAGAATCCACACAAATTGTATTACTACGCTGTAACTCCTTAACACGTTTATTTCATTATGTCAGCGTTGACTATTAATAGAATGGAGCAGATAGTTTTCGAATCCGTCTTAACAGATATAACAAGTATTTCTCAGAATCAATAAATGACGGAATACATTTCGCATTAAGAAACTAATTGTAAAAGGAGATGAATTGGATGTTTTTCTCCTAAAAGGATAACTCATGCAACCCATATTTCCCATCATGCCGTTAGCATCGGAATTCTATTCCGATTCCTCTGATTGTAAGGACGCATCATCCGGTGTTTTTCGTTTATTTATCATCGCTACCGGTTTCCCATATGATTGACGCCTCCTGAAGAGATAAGTTATTTTAGATTTTTGGAGGATAGTGCAATGATACAGAGAGAGACCCATTCCAGAGTATCCTCTGGTTCTTTTACGTGCAAAGCACCGACACAAGACCTCGGTTTAACGTCCCATCTGAAAGACTGTTAATTTTATTAGGATCAGACGGGGGATCGAACCAGCGATCCCTGGATTACCAGTCCAGTGTGTTACCACTGGATTACATATCCGTCTCTACGCATCATCCAGAAATTTCCCTCCCATTTTGTCAAGTCACAAAAAAACGATTCCGATGATAATTTGTAGGAAATATATTGGGCCACTTCTCAATGCAAAAGAGCTACAATGCAGTCATGCCATCTTGATTATAAAATGCTACTGGAGTGGATGGGGTAAATTTGTACAAATTATGTATAAATTTACTCGCAGTGCTATGATGAAAAAATCGGTTTACAACTCGTGTTGCTATGGCTACCAAACATTTCCATTGACTTACTATATGAAAACAGAAAGAATGACATCAAGTGTTTAACAAATGAGCCATAGCATGTTTGCGATTTCATCCTGGAAATGTTCCCTTGTGATAATTGCATCACGTTCATTTGGAAATCCTTAGTAGAAATTTTTATTTAAGTGTAGCAACTATCTTGGCTAATGCCAATTTCACTCGTTTAGTAAACAGTCAACTCTGATAAGCGATCACCTCTAATAAGCGAGCCAGTTCATGTCCTCCCAAGAGATTTTCTTATATATTTGGCCTCTATTTGACGGTCACCTCTCTGACCCGGTCAACGGTTGATCGAAATGGCCAAAATACGATCTTTGAGACACGGTCATTTTCTTCGAGAAACAGCCATTTTCGCAGATTAAATAAACACATTATCTAAACCGGAAACTGTTGAAAAGTAGATTACCTGTATGCAAATTACCCTGACATTTTATTGCTTCAATAAAACAGGACTTGCGGTCGACAGATTATCTGCTCAATTACTGGATCAATGGCATGTGTGTGTGTTTTACGTTTATTTATCTTCGCTACTGGTTGCCCATATATGAGTGACGCCTCCTGAAGAGATTAGTCATTTTAGATTTTTGGAGGATAGTGCAATGATACAGACAGAGACCCATTCCAGAGTCTCCTCTGGTTCTTTTACGTGCATGGTGTAAAGCACCGACACGAGACCTCGGTTTAAAGTTCCATCTGAAAGACTGTTAATTTTATTAGGGTCAGACGGGGGATCGAACCTGCGAGGATCAACGACCAATCTGATCACTTTACTTTAAACCCAAGATCTGTTGATCCATTGAAAGAAAAGAAAACACACATGTTGATTCGCTGGTTCCTAAATGACGCATCAATTTGGCGTTGTATAAGCATGGTAAAATTTGTCACACCTGGTGCATAAATGTACACTCTACTTTGTATGTAAACAAATGGCCGTTTATGAGAAGAAATGGCTTGTTTGAAGGTTTTTGAGAAAAATGTTATCATTATCGCCTTCGTTAATCGATTCTTTTATTTTATTCATGTTCCAGGGATTGAAATTAGTAGCAATATGGGTAATTATAGTGTCTTGAGGCCTGATTTCAATCTAGAAATTATAAAATATTGGTTGTTATTGCAAATCATTATATCTTCAAAAATACGAAAGTGCAGACACTCGGGTAAAGTAATATAGAGCATTGATTCTGGTTAAAGCTCCAGGAAAGTGGCAAAAGAGTTTGGGGCCAGAAGGACCCAGATAGAAGAGGAAAGAGGAATTGTGAGATCATTGAGGACTAAGACAATAACCTATGAATAAACAGCACAAATGTATACAACATAAATATAAAGATTTAGTCAAATTGGGTGATCAACGTTAGAAATGTTTGTCTGTTGTGAGTTCCCGCCGTTAAAAGGTCATCTCCAGTAAGCAGCCAAAAGTCTTTCCCCTCACTGGTTGTTTAAGGGAGGTTTTACTGTATATTTATCCTTGTTGTCAATGTCCAAAGTCTGTAGTCTATCGGTCCGGTCCATTCAGCAGTTACTCTATTAGCATAATCATTTATTTTGCCAAACATATAATGTGCGTTGTTTCCACTCTCAGTGCCTAGATGGATATGTATTGGCAGACATGACGATGTTTTAAAATATCAATGTCTAGTCTCTGTAACCAAATATTTCAGCAGGATGACTGGGGGGAGTGAGGGTGGGGTGGGGGAGGCGTTATAAAATATGGAGGTAACTTTACCATCAACATTTGTGAGACTATGGTGTGTGACTATCTATGTCTATCCTTGATAAAGGGGTCATGACCTGCTGAAATGTTTGGTCACAATTAAGCATGTGTGATCATTGATGACATGCCATTATTTATTTTAACAGTTATATTTGTCTCGTGACTAATATTATTTACTGATTATATACATAATTCAAAGAAAATGTTTCGTCCTATAAGGAACGACCGTTATAAGGAACGTACTGACCGTTATAAGGAACGTACTGACCGTTATAAGGAACGTACTGACCGTTATAAGGAACGTACTGACCGTTATAAGGAACGTACTGACCGTTATAAGGAACGACCGTTATAAGGAACGTACTGACCGTTATAAGGAACGACCGTTATAAGGAACGTACTGACCGTTATAAGGAACGTACTGACCGTTATAAGGAACGACCGTTATAAGGAACGTACTGACCGTTATAAGGAACGACCGTTATAAGGAACGACCGTTATAAGGAACGTACTGACGTTATAAGGAACGTACTGACCGTTATAGAACGTACTGACCGTATAAGGAACGTACTGACCATTATAAGGAACGTACTGACCGTTATAAGGAACGACCGTTATAAGGAACGTACTGACCATTATAAGGAACGTACTGACCGTTATAAGGAACGTACTGACCGTTATAAGGAACGACCGTTATAAGGAACGTACTGACCGTTATAAGGAACGTACTGACCGTTATAAGGAACGTACTGACCGTTATAAGGAATGTACTGACCGTTATAAGGAATGTACTGACCGTTATAAGGAACGTACTGATCGTTATAAGGAACGTACTGACCGTTATAAGGAACGTACTGACCGTTATAACTCTACATAATAAAAATGTCCTTTCGTTTTGGCAATAGAAATATATTTCGGGGTTTGGCCAATATTTGCCGGAGGGAAAAACAAAACTGTGCTTGAGGGTATAACACTGTCCTCGGAGTCCGCCTCCATGGTCGAGTGGTTAAGGTCGCTGACCTGTATACCACTGTAACCTATCATCACTGATGGTCACGGGTTCGAGCCCCGCTCAGGCCGTACCTCATTTATATGAAAAAGTTGGCAGTTTCTTACGGAGGTTGGTGCACCCAAGTACTGGTTAACCGCTGGAGCCTGCCCAGGAAAGGTGTTGTTAGGTAAACTGCCTGCCGGCGATATAGCCCGAAATCGTGCTGATGCAGGCGTTAAACCCGAAATATAACTTATAACTCTCCTCGGAGTTAATCGTCCTTTTGTAAACAGCATTTTACTGAATGGCTTGTGCAAACACAGTCCAAGAAACATTTTTTGCTGCTTTATTAAACATTGAATTATGATAATGCAATTGTGTGTTGAGGAAACAAATCCTTTCAGTGTCTATAATTGTTTTCCTGCCGGGTTGAAGTATCCAAAATTCAATTTTCTTATGTGTGAAATTTGCTTTTTGTCTGGCGATTGTATGATGAGAATGGAATGATTTGATATACCGAGCTGAGAATTTGATTTTCTTAATAATGGTGTGTACTTATGCTTACATGTCTGACCCTAATAAAATTAACAGTCTTTCAGATGGGACATTAAACAGAGGTCTTGTGTCGGTGCTTTACACCGTGCACGTAAACGAACCAGAGGAGACTCTGGAATGGGTCTTTATCTGTATCATTGCACTATCCTCCAAAATCTAAAATGACTAATCTCTTCAGGAGGCGTCGCTCATATGGGCAACCGGTAGCGACGATCAATAAACGTAAAACACACACACGCTTACATGTATCTATTCTAATAGTCTCTGTTGCCATGGTAGCCTGACCTGTGATATAGTCATCATCTCTGGTGCCTTTACATGTATCTATTCTAATAGTCTCTGTTGCCATGGTAGCCTGACCTGTGATATAGTCACCATCTCTGGTGCCTTTACATGTATCTATTCTTATAGTCTCTGTTGCCATGGTAGTCTGACCTGTGATATAGTCACCATCTCTGGTGCCTTTACATGTATCTATTCTTATAGTCTCTGTTGCCATGGTAGCCTGATCTGTGATATAGTCACCATCTCTGGTGCATTTACATGTATCTATTCAAATAGTCTCTGTTGTCATGGTAGCCTGACCTGTGATTTAGTCACCATCTCTGGTGCCTTTACATGTATCTATTCTTATAGTATGTATCTATTCTTATAGTATCTGTTGTCATGGTAGCCTGACCTGTGATATAGTCATCATCTCTGGTGCCTTTACATGTATCTATTCTTATAGTATGTATCTATTCTTATAGTATCTGTTGTCATGGTAGCCTGACCTGTGATATAGTCATCATCTATGGTGCCTAGTGGTTCTGTTATGCTTGCTGTATAGTCAATTGTTCATTCTGGCATGGTAAGTTAGTGAGTCCCAATAGAGTTAAATACATGTAACGGTTTAATGATTAATTTCCTGTCCACTTTTAGATGGGAATAGGGAAGTTCTGATGTTGACAATAAGAGCTGAGCACTGTCCCACCAGGCACAGGTCTACGACATTACTATAACAACCCTACAACATTCATGCTACATATCCCTGTAACATCCCTGCAGCATTGCTACAACATCCCTGTAACATTCATGCTACATATCCCTGCAACATCCCTGTAACATTCATGCTACATATCCCTGCAACATCCCTGTAACATTCATGCTACATATCCATGCAACATCCCTGTAACATCCCTGCAGCATTGCTACAACATCCCTGTAACATTCATGCTACATATCCCTGCAACATCCCTGTAACATTCATGCTACATATCCGTGCAACATCCCTGCAGCATTGCTACAACATCCCTGCAACATTCATGCTACATATCCCTGCAACATCCCTGCAACATTCATGCTACATATCCCTGTAACATCCCTGTAACATCCCTGCAGCATCAGATGTCTTATCTTTTAAAGTGTAGCATGTTTCGTTAACGTCTCATAAATAGCCAGTAGGATGCTGTCCTTTACAGTAAATCCTGTGTTTAGCAGTCGTATCTATTGAACATGTGTTTAGCAGTCATATCTATTGAACATGTGTTTAGCAGTCATATCTATTGAACATGTGTTTAGCAGTCATATATATTGAACATGTGTTTAGCAGTCGTATCTATTGAACATGTGTTTAGCAGTCATATCTATTGGAACAGTCAAAACTGTATTGACCAACCATCTACCAGACTTCCAATGTGGCAATTTGTTAACCTCTAATAAGCAGCCAGTTCTGTAATACAGCCACTTTTCATCACTTCCCTTTGCACGCTGTTTAAGACTGGTGTGACTATATCTGAGCATATTCCTGAGAGACCTCGGTCAGTTACTGCCCCTGAATACTCTCTAAAGTATGACAGTCCTCAAGTGGTTTCCTCTGTTTTCATCGTTGTTTCCTTTGCCACAACATGCTGTCAATTTTCTTCCACTTTCTCGTATTATAATTATTATGTTACTATATCTCGACAGATATCGTACAGTATATCTAATGGGTAAAAAATCTGTCATTTTATCAATTAATAACATGATTTGGATAAAATCAGAGTTATCGTAATGCAACATCAGTTTAGGTAACAACTGTAAAAACAAAAAATGAAAAGACCGCTATACATTTAGGGATAAATCTGACTTTATCTGCCATGGGAGGTAATAGAAGTCGGTGAGGTCCCTCATTGCCTGTACATTTATCACTTATCAAAATTTTCACTACACATAAAAAATGTAAATAACAGATGTTCAGTACATGACTTTCACCTGAACTACAGCATGCCTAAGCCAGATAGGGCTTATGAGTTTATTGTCAGGTATGAAGAAATAAAACCTTGTTGAGTCTAAACTACTAGTTTAATGGAGTGTATAAATGAAATGAGAGAATATTGAGGAAATATTGTCCTGGATTCATGTCGAAGAAATTACGGGCAGTGGATTGAAAGTAAACTGTTGGGGATATTGTAAAGCATGATGTTTGAGTAAGTTCCTGTTTCTCCATGAAAAAAGAAATTGTTAGCACTTGCAATATATGTATGCACTTTGGAAACACGGGTACGATATACACGAGTATACACACATGTATAATCCCGATTACTCAGATATATATATATATACAGATCGTGTATATTTGTGTACAAGGCTGCTTACAAAATAATGCTGTTGTAGATAGCGGACGGACATTATATACAGTGATCGCTATTCTTCTATGTAAACAGTCAAACCTGTGTTAGTAGCCACCTCTATTAAGCAGCCAACCTGTATTAAGCAGCCCATTTCCAAATTCTCTTGTTTTATTTTATTATATATTTGACCTCTATTAAGCAACCACCTGTGCTATATCATCTATTAATGAGCCACCTGAGCTCAGCAGTCACTCTGTGATTCCCTTGGCTGGCTGCTTGACACAAGTTTGACTGTATTTAATTCATTTTTTGTGTTATAATGCATTTTGATATCAATAAAACTTGCTTTAACAGTACTTTAATAGTTGATATCATAAAACCCCACGCTGACTACTTTCCCCTGGATTTGTTAATGAGAATCAAATGAAAAGGACTTTATGAATGTCTTGTCTTGGTACAGGTATGTTGCATAAGTCATATTGATGCACAATTCCCATAATTTTACCAATTTTCACGATGCCAACCTATTCGGTCTAATTCCCCGACTTTTACCAATTTTCACGATGCCAACCTATTGGGACTGATAATATGCATGATAATGCATGATCAGACTAGTTCTGACAGTTCTCAACATGTTTTTAATTGGTTACTTAACTAGCGGTGAATGTAACAGTAAAATATATTATGCAATTTCAATAGAATTGTGTCGGTACGAAATTCTATTCCTATTTTCCCCGAGTTTTCCGTAAGCTGAAAAGTCTCTATGTAATCTCTTGCAGTGCGGCTCGAATTCTAAAACATAAGAAACAAGATCCATGTACTAAACTCCCATGTTAAGCATATTCTACAATGACAACTTGATGTACTTGCTAATGTCTGTGAGGGACCTCCATTGTCGAGTGGTTACTGTTGTTGACATCAAATCATTCCCCCCTCGAATCTCACTGTGGGTGTCAAATTCTTTCATGTGAGGAAACTATCCAGCTGGTTTCCGGAATGTCCAGTGGTTCTACCTGGTTGCCCGTCCGTGCCTGAAATACTGCTCGGAGAGAGGGAGAGTCGTTATATAGCCTTCCTTAAAGCAGCATTACATCGTATGAAATAAAAGATATTTGAAAAATGCAATGTTTACGTATGTGTAGCAATGCTGCTACACATTCTAACATTATACTGTGTATGCTTATGTTCATTTGGTAAACAGTGTTTTTTTGCGATAAAACAAACTCGAAACCGAAAGTAGGACTTTCCGAGTCGATCGATCACGCACTTGTTTACAACCGGAACACTTCGCCCGCACTTGTTTACTTTCGGAATGCATCGTCCCCATTTGTCCTACATTGTCTTTTTTGATTAAATTACTTGATATGTTGATTCATACCTCTGTTAGCTAAGTCTTTTAGGGACATTTCTACATCCCCGCGAGGGGTTTGACATTAGAGGAAGATAGATAGATAGTCTTTCATGTTCAAAATATATATACGTTGTTTTCTACATCCTCTGTTGTTCCACACATGCGCGCTGTGCGTGTTTACATTTCATGTGTTGATAAACAAATTCGCGTATACGACGGTTTAAATTTATTGGAATTTCCGTTTCTGAGCGACTATTTAGAGTTTTGTAAACACACACACATTAGTATTTATATTTTGCCCAACACATCCTTTATTACGATGTAATGCTGCTTTAAGCTGCTTTGAAGTAAACACCAGGCATGAATAAACAAATTCCTCCAATTCCAGCTTATTTGCCTGGCTTTTAGCCTCATTTTCGAATTTGAATTCAATGTATTTTTGCATAACCCAGGAGATTAAAATTGTGATGGAAAGTTAGGTCTTAATCTAATTTTCGAGTAAAAAGTTTCAATTTTTGTCAATAATGCAAATTGACATGATCGATGTATGAATGGCAAATTGGTGTTAGTTTCCCCACAGAGAAGAAAGAGTAGGTTCTCTAAGCGATGCCTCATCAGTGTACTTAATGGAGAGAAAAACCACTCCAAATCGACATGAATCAAACGTTTTTAAACTGAGAAAGCTGATAAGCAATGCCGGACTATAATGCACAAGCCCATACACAAGACATTAATTAAGCCGTAACCTAGTCGTGATAGCGCAGTGGATGCGCGTTCGCTTCAGGTGCGAAAGGTCCGGAGTTCGAGCCCCACTGGAGCCGTTACGATTGTGCCCTTAGGCAAGGCATTTAAATTCCACGTTGCCTCTTCTCTCTCCCTCGTGGCGATGGATTCCACCAGGAATGAGGTCTCGAGAGTGATTAATATAAGTTGAAATAACTTGTTTCTCAATCGAGCTAAAAGAAATTTGTATATATAAAAAAAAAGCCGTAACCTGCCAATAATCCCAACTGAAGTTACTTTTGCCAGATCGGGCTCTATGCTGTTTGAAATTCTATTTGCAATTCAGATAGTGCAGCTAAAACACTTGGCTGAATAGTAAACAACATAGATCCTGATCAGTCTCTGCTTAACGTCGCGGCTGATCTGGATCTATGTTGTTTGCCCATTCCCTCCAATTTATTCAGCATTTCAAGGGTTAAATGTCTAGACATGTCAAGAATGACTTTGTGACTTATGATCAACGTATAATTGTGAGCTGGGCTCTCTAACATTTTCAAACCCAATCTATTTGGACCGGAATTCGCCCCAACCACCTGGCCTTTCAATATGGCCTTCCCTTCAATATACGAGTGACAGTCAAAATTCACGTAAGATATCAGGTTAAAACATTGTCACATTTACAAATTTTACAAACATGTTGATGATGTCTGATGCATTACCAATACGACATACATAGACAATGTAGTAGCCAAGCCAATGTTCATAATATAGGCCAGAATCTCTTTACACGATGCCGCTCCGTGGTTTACATGTGTAAACGTGAAGCCCTATGCATAAGTTCGCCCCGACTTGTTATGTATAATTGCTTTTCCTCTCGAGTAGATACTTAACATATGAATTGAACGTATTCCGAGACAGAATGAGTGGTTATGGTCGTTGACTTTAAATCAATTGCCCCTTACCGCTGCATGTTCGAATCCCACTTATGGTGTTGGAATTATTTCATGTGAGGAAGCTATCCAGCTTGTGGAAGTTGGAGGTTCTCCCAGGGTTTCTGTCCGCGTCTGAAATACTGCTCGAAGGGGCATCAGGGGTCTTCACCAATAGTAGCAGAAGAGTTGCCATATAACCTAAGCTGTTGGTGTAACTTTAAACCCCAAAAACAAACAAACAGAATGAATAGCATTTAAAGCAGAAGTTTAAAATATCGAGATCGCTTCAAAACAGCTGGGAATTCCAGGGAAACACACTTGTAAATGTATAAAGTTTATTTAAGTATACTCGAGTTGTAACACCCGTCAACTTTATCGTAAATTTAATCTGTTGCTTAGAACACCTTGGTGACAGTTATTGTTTTAACGGCATTCAAGCCATTTAATTAGTCGGCTGATAACATTAAATCCGAGGAGGATAACATAAATCACTCATCCATGATATACCACAACATATATAGGTAATTGTTTATGTATAATCGCCTATGATAATATTGAATTTCACAATTTTGATAAAATGTACATATTTTCGGATATAACCCTACATTCGGACACAGTATTATTCGGGGGGATCACTTAGATTGAGAAAATTAGCGAAATATAAATGCTCGTGAATAAATAGTGTTCTACAATTGAGCCACAGAAATTTGGAATACTGATCACAAATGCCGACCCCGCAAAATGTCAACTCTGTCAAACAAGTGTTTGTATATATTTTTTATTTGTGCCGATAAAAATACCTAAGCTATGCAGCACGAAATTATGCTATTATGTAGATGTAGAATACAAAAATGTGAGGTTTGGCATTTGTGATTGGGTGGGGGTGTATGCTAGGTCATCAATTTGTGGATGTAACATGCATAAATAAATATCTCACCCATAAATAATTATCTCATGCAATGGTGATGAGACCTACCTGAACAGCATGTAATGTTTAGAAATGACAGAATTTACAATATATTTCTAGTCATGCCAAGTTATTGTCGGTAACTTTAGATAGTGCCTCACAGCAGGTGTTATAACTGACTGATATGCACCTGTGATGTGTTCTTTCCACTTCTATAAGATTGTACCATGTAATAAATATATGGTGAACAGAAAAACCATATTTCCCATCTCTGCATGAAATACAATGATATTAAACGGAATAGAGTCTAGTATGAGCATGCCACACAATTTCTATATTATAAGACTTGTTAGTT
The DNA here is from genome assembly GCA_014843695.1 of Archivesica marissinica. Lineage (NCBI taxonomy): Eukaryota > Metazoa > Mollusca > Bivalvia > Venerida > Vesicomyidae > Archivesica > Archivesica marissinica. The sequence continues at coordinate 52,026,435 of CM026397.1, forward strand.
AACACATTTCATTTGGGATACAGTATTTGCAAAGAACATAGAGCCAGATCAACCACCACGGAATGTGCAGTCTGATCAGGCTCTATGCTGTTTGCTATTCAGATGATCTTGCTAAGACACTTGGCTATGTAGCAGATCCTGATCAGCACGCAGCGTCACGCTGCGGCTGATCTGGATCTATGTTGTTTGCAAAAGACTTTAAATATATCCAGAATTAAATGGGTTAATTGGCAAACTAGCCGTATAGAATTATTTATTGAATGAATGTTTAATTAATGATATTCAAGTACAGTCAGTGGGTTAAATAAACTTCCCGAGGTGAAGACGTGATCAACATGAGCCATTGTGAATGGGCTTTGTTTGTTGTCCGAACATCCGTCTGTCCGTCAACAATTGCAGGGTAAATTCCATAACGTGGCTATCTTTCATTGGATTTTGTTCAAACTTAGTGATAAAGAACAAGGTCAAATTCAAGAAAAGCTGTGTAAACTCTGTGGTTGAGTTTTAACACTTTCAACTACCCTACTGAAATATTTCCATGCCAGTATTGCCTGGAAACCCAGATTATATTCCAGTGTAGCCTGGAAAATATTCCAGCGTCTACTTCGACAGGGTGTTTGATTGATAGATCGGGATTTAACACCCTCTGCTTGGGTGCTATATTATGATGTATATAAAATAAAATACAAGATGGCCTGAGCTCCCGTAGAATACACATCTCCTTCAGCGTATATTCGCATGCCTCCTTCTTTGATGAACAAATATCCGTGACCCGAATGATGCCTCCCTTCATGGAGACCATTTACGATTTACACATGCAACCAAACCATATTCTCCATTCGAAAAACGGTTCTTTAACCCTTTCAACCCCAAGTAACTGACATGGACTGGTCCATGATATTTTTAGACCAATAAATTAATAACAAAATTACATTTGGATCAGTTCATTTATCAAAATGGGTAATTTTATCTAAAAATAGTAATAATTATTACTGGCAAAAAAGTGCAGATCCTGATGAGACGGCTCGTTATGAGCCGGCTCATCTGGATCTGCACTTTTCATAAGCCTATTTAGAGGCCTGTGGGGTTGAAAGGGTTAAATTCAAAATGCACTAATAACTGACTGCTTGACCCACATACTGGCATATGGGTCTCAAGTGTGCAGTGAGCTATTTCCAGACGAGAATATTTCAAGACAGACAAACCAGTCCAAATCGGTTACGTAAGCCATGTGGACTTTAAAAGTTCAACACGTTTGCTAGGGACTGTTACGGAATTGATGGGGTCGGAATCTGGGACAAAATCTGGGACGAGCAAAATTGTTTGTTTTGTTGTAAACATTGCGTGACGTGTCTGAATGTTCTCAATGTCAGTGAAAGACAAGCAATTTTACCCGTCTGCCAAACAGGAAAACGTTATTTACTTGTCATGATGAGAATCTGCCATAAAATAATCGTTATTCGTACATGAGCATATATCAATGAATTCTTGTCACACACATAGCTCAAATGAGTACACGTCTCCCAACATAGTTTGTTATGCCACTGAATTGAATATTAGTGCAGACCAAAGTTTGACCCAGAATAGGTACACAATATTAGGTCACTTGTAAGTTAGTTATATGTGTATCCCTCTTCAGCTGGTGATCATTTTAACTAGAGGCACTTGGTGATGGACACATATTTACGAGGTAAATCGTACCCTAGTCGACTCAGTCTCGGCATACGTCCCAGTACCCTTGTACTCAGTGAAAAACTGTCTGTTATATATACAACATATTTTTAGCATTTTTAAAAAACGGTTTTTACTGTACATTTTGTAGATATTTGAAAACGGGTCATTCAATCGAAAAAAAATTCCAGTGAATTGCATGTTTTTTCCAGTGATATTTCCAGGGTTACCATGGGAAATGTACACCCAGGCATGTGAACTGGTACAGCTGTCTAGGGGAAGCTACTCCCGTTCTACTCTGTGTAAGTTTGATTGATCAGACTGCCCACCTGTTTATCAGTCGACCCACCTGGCAGTTTCCCATCCTATTTTTGGCCATTTGATATCTACTTTTATCACATAAACTACAGGGCGGGGCAGGAGTTTAATAAAGCCATGTCATAAATTCGGTAATACACTAGTGTATTAAATATGCAAATGTGTGATAGCGCAGTGGATGCGCAGTCGCTTCAGGTGTGAAAGGTCCGGAGTTCGAGCCCCGCTGGAGCCGTTATGATTGTGCCCTTAGGCAAGGCATTTGAATTCCACATTGCCTCTTCTCTCTCCCTCGTGGCAATGGATTCCATCAGGAATGAGGTCTCGAGAGTGATTAATATAAGTTATAAGAACTTGTTTCGCAATCAAGCTAAAATAAATTTGTATAAACTAAATATGCAAATGAGGCAAATGCGTGGGCGAATCACATAGCGATTCGCAGTGACATACATTTTTACATCAACTAGCACGCGCTGTGTAACTTTGATTGTGATGTCATTTGCCAAACATTGTGTACATTTTGTATTTGTATTTGTTAAAAAAGACTGTTTGAAAATAATTTAAAAGTGTTTAATATTGAATTGTTGCATTGTTGTGATAGTTTAAAAACTATTTACAAAGGAAGAAAATAAAAAAATTGGGAGTATTTAGTGTCGCACTATTTTCTTGGCCCATTAAGTAGAAACCGCAGTACTACTCTGGCTTTCGTTTGCTAAAGGGGAAGTGTGTTCAATCGTGACACACTTTTACTGCGTATTTGGTTTATGTGATAAAAAAGAATCTTTAAAACATTCGTGTCTTTCCATATTGAATTTATTAAACTTGTTGAATAAAAATGATAATATGCTCGGCAGAGCCTCTCATTTTATCATTTTATTCAACTCGTTATAATAAATTCAATATGGAAAGCTACTCGTGTAAAATCCTCTATGTATGTCAACTATAGCTTTGGCCATTCTATAATATACTTGAACAGGAACACTGAATCAACTATAGTTTTTATACAGTTTTGTTTAAATTGGGTCGCATTTAAATTCCACATTCTCTCGCCCTCGTGGCGATGGATTCCATGAATAATGATGTCTCGGGAACAATTAAAACTAAGTTGTAAGAACTTGTTTTGCAATCAAGCTAATATAATTTGGTCAAAGATCGCGAGCTTAAAATGGTATCTATGATGAAATACTTTTTATTCAGCTTGTGATTGGTTCAATGGTATACCCGTCTCCTGTGAGGGAACCAGGAGAATCACCGGGCTCTCCTTGTGTTGAGATTGATAGGATTTGAACATTCAGGACACAGATGGGCGGGCAAAACTATAATGAACATTGAGGACACAGATGGGTGGGCGAGGCTGTAATGAACATTCAGGACACAGATGGGCGGCCAAGACTATAATTAACATTCAGGAAACAGATGGGTGGCCGAGGCTGTAATGAACACTCAGGACACAGATGGGCGGCCAAGACTATAATGAACATTGAGGACACAGAGGGGCGGCCGAGACTATAATGAACATTGAGGACACAGAGGGGCGGCAGATACTATAATGAACATTCAGGACACAGATGGGCGGCCAAGACTATAATTAACATTCAGGAAACAGATGGGTGGCCGAGGCTGTAATGAACACTCAGGACACAGATGGGCGGCCAAGACTATAATGAACATTGAGGACACAGAGGGGCGGCCGAGACTATAATGAACATTGAGGACACAGAGGGGCGGCAGATACTATAATGAACATTCAGGACACAGATGGGCGGCCAAGACTATAATTAACATTCAGGAAACAGATGGGTGGCCGAGGCTGTAATGAACACTCAGGACACAGATGGGCGGCCAAGACTATAATGAACATTGAGGACACAGAGGGGCGGCCGAGACTATAATGAACATTGAGGACACAGAGGGGCGGCAGATACTATAATGAACATTCAGGACACAGATGGGCGGGCAAGATTATAATGAACATTCAGGACACAGATGGGCAGGCAAGATTATAATGAACATTCAGGACACAGATGGGCAGGCAAGATTATAATGAACATTCAGGACACAGATGGGCGGCCGAGACTATAATGAACATTCAGGACACAGATGGGCAGGCAAGATTATAATGAACATTCAGGACACAGATGGGCAGGCAATACTATAATGAACATTCAGTACACAGATGGGCAGGCAATACTATAATGAACATTCAGGACACAGATGGGCGGCCGAGACTATAATGAACATTCAGGACACAGATGGGCGGCCGAGACTATAATGAACATTCAGGACACAGATGGGCGGGCAAGATTATAATGAACATTCAGGACACAGATGGGTGGCCGCGACTATAATGAACATTCAGGACACAGATGGGCGTGCAAGATTATAATGAACATTCAGGACACAGATGGGCAGGCAATACTATAATGAACATTCAGGACACAGATGGGCAGGCAAGATTATAATGAACATTCAGGACACAGATGGGCAGGCAAGATTATAATGAACATTCAGGACACAGATGGGCAGGCAAGATTATAATGAACATTCAGGACACAGATGGGCAGGCAAGACTATAATGAACATTCAGGAAACAGATGGGCAGGCAAGATTATAATGAACATTCAGGACACAGATGGGGGCGCGAGATTATAATGAACATTCAGGACACAGATGGGCGGTCGAGACTATAATGAATTCTATGTTCAGTGTATATTGAGCATTCATAATTTATTTCCGATAATAATTTATAGAAGTAATGTTGAGAATAATTATTTGTATTAAGATGAAAAGAAATTTGTCAGCCATGCTGAAATGTAAATAAGTTGATCGTAAAAATCACTAGGCAAATTTGTACATATGGACTGATAATACACCATGCAAAGAAGATAAAAATAGGCCAGATTGAATGAAGATACAACATTTACGCTAAGCATTATCTACATTAGTAGGCAACTTAGAAACTTACAAATATTATTAATTGTTAGGAAACAAAATCACTAACAGGATTTAATTGTATGTGGTTCTTTAAAACGTTGTACGAAATCTTTCAATTTAATCTTTCATTACCATCTGCTTTTTGACTTTTGTATGTTCGTTCGTTACTGTCGGCATTGTTTGGAATATACATGCGTATATATTTCTTATGTTTGATGATTAAACAATGTCATGGTTTATTGTGTTTATCATGGCATAGAGTACAGTTAGTTATAAGCACTGCATAGTGATAAGCTATGAATAAATAATACAAAGTTAAAACAATCGATAGATTACATGAGACTATAGGTTTGAGGAATTGTTGAGTTTTAAGTGAAATATAAACGGAAGAAAGAGAGCCTGTGATTGTTGTTGTTGTTGTGTTTAGGTAACAAATAAAGGGATTGTGGGAGTCGCTAGCTATCTAGTTCAGGACACAAACTGGAATTGATGGAAAGTTGTAAATTGAAGTTATGCCAAAGTGTTGGCTGTTTGGATTTGCCAAAATGCTATTAATAGCATGACTTGCCGATTTATTCAGAAATATTCGAGTTAGTTTATCCGGTTATAGAATTTGAAGTGAAAAATAGTGGAATATGTCGTATAAACGGAACAGAAGTGGCCATCCCGGTCTGCTCAGACTGCGGTCTATGGATGACAAGCTGTTGAAGTCAGTTTACTTGTACAAAATTCCGTAAGTGTATACAATCAAACCTGTCTTAAGCAGCCACTCAAGGGTAGTGACTATTTTTTTTGGCTGCTTAAGGCAGGTGACAAATTAATGCATGTGTGGATCATGGGACAGCCACCAATCATCAAATAACGCATACATTTTGCTATGTATCATACTTTCCATAATCATCATCATCAGCATCATCATCATCATCAATATAAGACGCCAATAAATGTTGCAGCAACAATCATTGTATCAAACTTCTAGTCAGTGTTGATGAGATCACACAATATAAAAGAAAGACTCCATTAATTTTGATTGATCCATGTAATTACCATTTTGAATAAAACAATGCTTTCTTTGATGTTAGACCATATAATGCTTCCTTTTAATATGTGACAACACACTTCTGCTTACAAACCAAAACAAACATTATTATGCAAGATTATAGAGTTGATGCATCACTTCACCTCACCCCACATCACGGCACCCAACATCACCTCACCACACCACACCCCACATCACTTATCCTCACCCCACATCACTTCACCTCATCACACCCCACATCACCTCTCCACACCCCACATCACCTCACTACACCCCACATCACTTCACCTCACCACACCCCACATCACTTCACCTCACCACACCCCACATCACTTCACCTCACCACACCCCACATCACCACACCCCCATCACTTCACCTACCACAAAACACACATACTTAACCACCCCACATCACCTCACCTCACCTCACCACACCACTTCACCTCACCACACCCCACATCACTTCACCTCACCACACCCCACATCACTTTACCTCACCACAACCCACATCACCTCACCACCCCACATCACCTCACCACCCCACATCACCTCACCACCCCAATCACCTCACCACCCCCACATCACCTCACCACCCCATATCACCCTACCACACATCACACACCCTGATCCTTATCACCCCACCACACATCATCTCCACTCGCCCCACATCACACTCCACCCCACAATATCCCACCACTGATCTCCTCACCGACCCTACATCACCACACCCCACTCCACATCACCTCACGTCACCCCACCCCACTCCACGTCACCCCACCCCACACTCCACATCACCCCACCACACCACACTTCATATCGCCCCACCCCACTCCATATCACTCCACCACACATCACCTCAACCTGCCCCATCCAACATCACCTCACCTCGCATTACATAACCCGTATCACCTTGCCCCACATCACCTAGCAATACCCGACATCTGAGAGAAACCCCCACCTCAGATCACCACACCTCACTACTATAATGGTCCAGTGGTTTACAGTTTGGACTGCGAATGCAGAGATCCCATGTTCGATCTCACATCTGACCCTAATAATATTAAGTGTTTCAGAGGGGACCATAAACCGAAATCGAGGTCTCGTGCATTGGTGCTGTACACCGAGCAGGTAGATGAACCAGGAATCCTTTTTGAATTGGAACATATTCTGTATCTTGCCCTATCCTCCCAGAAATAAAATGACTAATATACTGCTCGATGTGTCGCCCCGATTAACGAGGGGGCGACGATGATAAATAAATGTATAAAAAAAGAAAAGAAAAAAAAGGATTTGTCGTGATTATAATGTTTGTCACACACATAATATACGTTATTATATTTGAAGTTTCTTGTTTAATTATTTCCATTCATTGGAAGTCAATGTGAGTGGACACCTCGCTGAACAGACGTATCTGTAGTTCAGTGGTAACATGCTGGACTGGTAATCCCTGGATTGCAGGTTCGATCCCCCGTCTGACCTTAATAAAATTAACTGTCTTTCAGATGGGACGTTAAACCGAGGTCTCGTGTCGGTGCTTTACACCGTGCACGTAAAAGAACCAGAGGAGACTCTGGAATGGGTCTTTATCTGTATCATTGCACTATCCTCCAAAATCTAAAATGACTAATCTCTTCAGGAGACGTCGCTCATATGGGTAACCGGTAGCGACGATAAATAAACGTAAAACACATGCACTTCGGTGACCTGACAATAAAACACCATGACCGATTTCTCCCATATTCCCACCCTCCCAGGCGAACCCTCAGTATATCCACAAAGTTCATCAACAACCTTTTTGAGGTATCCAATCCACAGACAGACGGACAGACGGACAGACGGACAGACGCAGCCAAAGACAATAACCTGCATTCCTATATATGGCGGATGTTAATAATGAATTTATATAGTGCATCTAAAATAATGAAGATATGTAATGGAAGTTGTGATAGTGCAGTGGTAGCGCGTTGGCTTCACATGTCAAAAGGCCTGGAGTTCGCGTCTAGCTGTAGCTGTTACGATTGCGCCCTTAGGCAAAGCACTTAAATGCCACATTGCCTTCTCTCCCTCATGGTGATGGATTCCATCATCAATGAGGTCTCGAGAGTGATTGATATAATGTAAGAACTCGCTTCGTAAATTAAATTTGTATGAACTCTATAGTGCAGTTTTTTCTGAAATACTGTCTGATCGATGATTATGACCGGTAAAAATAAATGATTTAGTCCGATAAAATCTTGTTACCACCAGTCATTCTGCCCTGTAAATCATGTTATAGCTAGTCATTCTGCCCTGTAAATCATGTTATAGCTAGTCATGCTGCCCTGTAAATCATGTTATAGCTAGTCATTCTGTCCTGTAAATCATGTTATAGCTAGTCATTCTGCCCTGTAAATCATGTTATAGCTAGTCATTCTGCCCTGTAAATCATGTTATAGCTAGTCATTCTGCCCTGTAAATCATGTTATAGCTAGTCATGCTGCCCTGTAAATCATGTTATAGCTAGTCATTCTGTCCTGTAAATCATGTTATAGCTAGTCATTCTGCCCTGTAAATCATGTTATAGCTAGTCATTCTGCCCTGTAAATCATGTTATAGCTAGTCATTCTGCCCTGTAAATCATGTTATAGCTAGTCATGCTGCCCTGTAAATCATGTTATAGCTAGTCATTCTGTCCTGTAAATCATGTTATAGCTAGTCATTCTGCCCTGCAAATCATGTTATAGCTAGTCATTCTGCCCTGTAAATCATGTTATAGCTAGTCATTCTGCCCTGCAAATCATGTTATAGATAGTCATTCTGCCCTGTAAATCATGTTATAGATAGTCATTCTGTCCTGTAAATCATGTTATAGCTAGTCATTCTGCCCTGTAAATCATGTTATAGCTAGTCATTCTGCCCTATAAATCATGTTATAGCTAGTCATTCTGCCCTGTAAATCATGTTATAGATAGTCATTCTGTCCTGTAAATCATGTTATAGCTAGTCATTCTGCCCTGTAAATCATGTTATAGATAGTCATTCTGCCCTGTAAATCATGTTATAGCTAGTCATTCTGCCCTGTAAATCATATTCTAGCTAGTCATTTTGCCCTGTAAATCATGTTATAGCTAGTCATTCTGCCCTGTAAATCATGTTATAGCTAGTCATTCTGCCCTGTAAATCATGTTATAGCTAGTCATTCTGCCCTGTAAATCATGTTATAGCTAGTCATTCTGTCCTGTAAATCATGTTATAGCTAGTCATTCTGTCCTGTAAATCATGTTATAGCTAGTCATTCTGCCCTGCAAATCATGTTATAGCTAGTCATTCTGCCCTGCAAATCATGTTATAGCTAGTCATTCTGCCCTGTAAATCATGTTATAGCTAGGCATTCTGCCCTGCAAATCATGTTATAGCTAGTCATTCTGCCCTGTAAATCATGTTATAGATAGTCATTCTGCCCTGTAAATCATGTTATAGATAGTCATTCTGTCCTGTAAATCATGTTATAGATAGTCATTCTGCCCTGTAAATCATGTTATAGCTAGTCATTCTGCCCTGTAAATCATGTTATAGATAGTCATTCTGCCCTGTAAATCATGTTATAGCTAGTCATTCTGCCCTGTAAATCATGTTCTAGCTAGTCATTCTGCCCTGTAAATCATGTTATAGCTAGTCATTCTGTCCTGTAAATCATGTTATAGCTAGTCATGCTGCCCTGTAAATCATGTTATAGCTAGTCATTCTGCCCTGTAAATCATGTTATAGCTAGTCATTCTGCCCTGTAAATCATGTTATAGCTAGTCATTCTGCCCTGTAAATCATGTTATAGCTAGTCATTCTGCCCTGTAAATCATGTTATAGCTAGTCATGCTGCCCTGTAAATCATGTTATAGCTAGTCATTCTGTCCTGTAAATCATGTTATAGCTAGTCATGCTGCCCTGTAAATCATGTTATAGCTAGTCATGCTGCCCTGTAAATCATGTTATAGCTAGTCATTCTGCCCTGTAAATCATGTTATAGCTAGTCATTCTGCCCTGTAAATCATGTTATAGCTAGTCATTCTGCCCTGTAAATCATGTTATAGCTAGTCATTCTGCCCTGTAAATCATGTTATAGCTAGTCATTCTGTCCTGTAAATCATGTTATAGCTAGTCATGCTGCCCTGTAAATCATGTTATAGCTAGTAATTCTGTCCTGTAAATCATGTTATAGCTAGTCATTCTGCCCTGCAAATCATGTTATAGCTAGTCATTCTGCCCTGCAAATCATATTCTAGCTAGTCATTCTGCCCTGTAAATCATGTTATAGCTAGTCATTCTGCCCTGTAAATCATGTTATAGCTAGTCATGCTGCCCTGTAAATCATGTTATAGCTAGTCATGCTGCCCTGCAAATCATATTCTAGCTAGTCATTCTGCCCTGTAAATCATGTTATAGCTAGTCATGCTGCCCTGTAAATCATGTTATAGCTAGTCATGCTGCCCTGTAAATCATGTTATAGCTAGTCATTCTGCCCTGTAAATCATGTTATAGCTAGTCATTCTGCCCTGTAAATCATGTTATAGCTAGTCATTCTGCCCTGTAAATCATGTTATAGCTAGTAATTCTGTCCTGTAAATCATGTTATAGCTAGTCATGCTGCCCTGTAAATCATGTTATAGCTAGTCATGCTGCCCTGCAAATCATATTCTAGCTAGTCATTCTGCCCTGTAAATCATGTTATAGCTAGTCATGCTGCCCTGTAAATCATGTTATAGCTAGTCATGCTGCCCTGTAAATCATGTTATAGCTAGTCATTCTGCCCTGTAAATCATGTTATAGCTAGTCATTCTGCCCTGCAAATCATGTTATAGCTAGTCATTCTGCCCTGTAAATCATGTTATAGCTAGTCATTCTGCCCTGTAAATCATGTTATAGCTAGGCATTCTGCCCTGTAAATCATGTTATAGCTAGTCATTCTGTCCTGTAAATCATGTTATAGCTAGTCATTCTGCCCTGTAAATCATGTTATAGCTAGTCATTCTGCCCTGTAAATTATGTTATAACTAGTCATTCTGCCCTGTAAATCATGTTATAGCTAGTCATTCTGCCCTATAAATCATGTTATATCTAGTCATTCTGCCCTATAAATCATGTTATAGCTAGTCATTCTGCCCTATAAATCATGTTATAGCTAGTCATTCTGTCTGGTATAAATCAGGTCATCAGTATTTTAGACGCACATTCTATTGGTTCGTTTTCATGATACACCAGGCGGCTTAATTCCCACCCTTTAATTGATTTGGGGCGCTTTGCAACACTGTTTGACTGAAATAATTGGGTACCAGCTAACTCTGATGTTTTGTCACATAATTTAACCATTGACCTGCCGAATAAATTGGACATAATGAGCAAACAACATAGATCCATCTACGCCGCGTCTGATCACGATCTATATTGTTTGCTATTCAGACAAAGTGTTTTTAGCTCCATTATCTGAATAGCAAACTTCATAGAGCCTGATCAGATGGCACGTTCTGTGCCGAGAACGTGCCGTCTGATCAGGCTCTATGCTGTTTGCAAGAGCAATTTGTTGTGATTTGCAAGTTATGGGTTAATGAGCCGATTGAAGTTGTTGGTCAAATGAAAGGATGACCTCTGATTCGTTCAAAAGTGTATTAAAATCCTGAAGACTGAATAACACCTCAGCTGATTGGCTGAGCACAGATTGTCCACAATAGTGACAGCAGACTTCAAAACTTTAAAATACAATATATATCATCTGCATTTTGGAATATTTTAGAATTGTTTACAAATTATTTCATATAAAACAAACAGCATAGTAAATGGTAACTATTATGACAGTGTTGGTAAAATTATTAAAAAGTACAATTTTCAGGTGTTTCAATGTGTAAGTCTGTCAAAAAATACAGTTTTTGTTGCAAACTATTTTAGTGGTAGCATATAATGGGACTGTGTGATAATGGAGGCCTAGGGCGAATCCAATGGCCGTGTATGACCTCCAGCAAACTATTTTAGTGGTAGCATATAATGGGACTGTGATAATGGAGGCCTAGGGCGAATCCAATGGCGTGTATGACCTCCAGCAAACTATTGGTGATTTCATACTTCTGGTTTTTATTGTGTTATATCATTGATGTGCAACTTTTGCGTATATAAAATCAGACATTGATATTCTTATAGATTATAGTTTCATCACTTTATTTTGACAAATAAAATTGTTACTGCAATTTATTTGGTCGTTACTAGGCCAACTACTATGTATATGCGGCTGTGATGAGCATTTATTGGGCCATCAAATTACCGTTACCATGAACTCCTATGTCATACATAGATAGTTGTTGCAACTATAGATTGGCTGCTAAATTTAAATATTCTTCGTTCTTTCTCTTATAAAGCATGTTTTGGCAGCACAATAGAATCATCTTCATTCAAAACATGTTTATATGAATCTAAATACCGTACCTACTCGCCTATAAGACACGATTTTTAAGTGGCTTCCCATATTATAAGTGAGTGACAAAAAAGCAATTTAAATTTTTTTTTTTTTTTATGTTTTAAAAATCAGTTTGTTTCCAATTCAATAATTGATGACCGTATATTGAAATCGCTAAAATTGTGTAGCAGAAAACTGAACTTGTCAATAGCATTTTATCAAATCAGGTTTATTGTGCTTCAGTGCATTTTTTTTTAATGATTTGGCAGAATTTACAGTGCTTAATTATTTGTTTGATCGTTACTTCTGAGTGTAATACGTCTTATACACGGGTCTATGCAAAATACCACTGATCTAAGACCCAAGTTGTGGGGGGGGGGCATCTTATAGTCGAGATCGTCTTATAGGCAAGTATATATGGTAACTGCAGAGATCAGTTTAGAGGGCGATGTGGGCGAAATTGTCGCCCTAGGGACCCTGACTTCGCCCTCTGGGGCCCCACTTCTCCCTAAAAAAAATGTTTAAACAAAATAAATATTTTTTGGTTTTTACGATTTTCAAACAAAATTGTGTCTAGTAATATATACTGGCCCATTATAAAGCACTCCTTCTATTCAAATGTTGTATTTAATGATTGTACTGTGCATTTTAACCCTATTTTGCAGAAGTATATTAAAGAACACCATTTAAGGAAGCGATCACGCACTTTCTCACTTCTCCCAAAAATTCTGACCTAGAATGAACCCTACTAACTAAAATATTGAAAATCGGCAGATGACATATTTCTTTTTCAGCCTATGGGTTAATTAGCAATTAGTATGTGCAGCTGTATTAGTATGTCGGGTCATTGCCACAATAAGGATGACCATAAAACAGATTGTCTAGACTTTCGCTAATTAAATCCTTGTAAATGGTAGTTTATGAATATAGTAAGATAATCTCCCATCAACAAAGTACCTGTGTCTGTTACTATCGATCCATGTTATTATGAAGTGTGTCTAAATAATGAGGTTAGTACATATATCTGATTAATAACAGAATTTTTTTCTGTTAGTAAAATTTCATTAGATGATATATCTTGGATAGCGTCGTGATAGCGCAATAGTAGCGTGTTTGCTTCAATAGTAGTGTGTTTGCTTCAATAGTAGCGTGTTTGCTTCAGGTTTGAGAGACCATCTGTAGCTGTTGCGATTGTGGTCTTCCCCATAGATGTGGTATGATCTAAAATAATAAAGTTCCAAACATATTGGTTGCTATGCTTGTTATATTACCTCTGCGCCACTAAGCCAACTATTTATTAACCCATTCAACACCAAGTAACTCGCATGGACTGGTCCATGATATTCTTAAACCAATAAATGAATCAGAAAATTACATTTGGATCAGTTCATTTATCAAAATGGGTAAACAAAATTCTAAAAATAGTTATATTACTTGAAAAAAGTGCAGATCCTGATGAGACGGCTGTCACGAGCCGGCTCATCTGGATCTACACTTTTTTGTAAGCAAATTTAGAGGTCTGCACATGTGGTGTTGAAAGGGTTAATCTACTAATTTACACATAATTATAACATTTATTGACATCATTTTTCAATAACAATATATTATGTAAACAACGCCAATTTAAGTTTGTTTTACTATCTATTTCTCTGTGACCTAATTTGACTATCTATTTCTCGGTGACCTAATATGACTAATTTCTTCAATTGTATCAACTCAAATTGACACCTGTTAGCAATTCTAAATAAATACACAGGCACAGCACAGCACAACATAGCGCTCACACGCACAGCACAACATAGCACTCACAGCACAGCACAACATAGCACAGCACAGCACAGCACAACATAGCACAACATAGCACTCACAGCACAGCACAACATAGCACAACACAGCACAACACAGCACAACATAGCATAGCACAGCACAACATAGCACAACACAGCACAGCACAGCACAACATAGCACTCACAACATAGCACAGCACAGCACAACATAGCACTCACAGCACAGCACACCATAGCATAGCACAGCACAGCATAGCATATCACAGCACAGCATAGCACAGCATAGCATAGCATAGCATATCATAGCACAGCATAGCACAGCACAGCATAGCATAGCACAGCACAACATACCACAGCATAGCACAGCATAGCACAGCATAGCACAGCATAGCATAGCACAGCACAACATAGCACAACATAGCACGCACAGCACAGCACAGCACAAAACAGCACAACATAGCACAGCACAACATAGCACAGCACAGCACAGCACAGCACAAAATAGCACAGCACAGCATAGCACTCACAGCACAGCACAACATAGCACAGCACAGCACAACATAGCATAGCACAACACAGCACAGCACAGCATAGCACTCACAGCACAGCACAGCATAGCACAGCACAACATAGCACTCACAGCACAGCACAGCACAGCACAGCACAGCACAGCACAGCACAGCACAGCACAGCATAGCATAGCACAGCACAGCACAACATAGCATAGCACAACATAGCACAGCACAGCACAACATAGCACAGCACAGCACAGCACAGCACAGCACAGCACAGCACAGCACAGCACAGCATAGCATAGCACAGCACAACATAGCACTCACAGCACAGCACAGCACAGCACAGCACAGCATAGCATACCACAGCACAGCACAGCACAGCACAGCACAGCACAGCATAGCACAGCACAACATAGCACAGCACAACATAGCGCTCACAGCACAGCATAGCACAGCACAACATAGCGCTCACAGCACAGCACAGCACAGCACAGCACAGCACAGCACAGCACAGCACAGCACAACATAGCACTCACAGCACAGCACAACATAGCACAACACAGCACAGCACAGCACAGCACAGCACAGCACAGCACAGCACAACATAGCACTCACAGCACAGCACAACATAGCACAACACAGCACAGCACAACATAGCACTCACAGCACAGCACAACACAGCACAACATAGCACTCACAGCACAGCACAACATAGCACAGCACAACACAGCACAGCACAGCACAACATAGCATAGCATAGCATAGCACAGCACAACATAGCACAACACAACACAGCACAACATAGCACAGCACAGCACAACATAGCGTTCACACGCATACATGTATTTACACGTATGATTTAATATAAACTCTGACCTTTTGAAGCAGTCCAATATACAAAGTATGACATCAGGACAGTGTTCTAAGTATAGGATGTAAGCTGAAAACGATCCAATATATAAAATATTGGACTGTGTGAGGCGTACAATTTACATATAATTTGGCAATGTTTTTCATTTTGTGCCAAGTTCGAATATTTTTAGTGATGAATCTTATCTCTGCAAGAAACAGTTGTCAAGAAAATGATGCAACAAAGGGAAACTGGACATGTAATTGCAATGTATTACATTATAAACTAATTCTTTTGCTGAGCTACAGAAACTGATGTCTAGTTTTTGTAATAAAAATGAAATTAGAAATAAAAATATTTATGTGCCGTTTCATTGGATTTTTTGGCCTGAGAAACTAAAATAATTTAATGACCTTAAATGTATTATTGTAATTTTATACCTTGTTATGACTGTATTTCATCCATAAAACATTATTGTATTATGGATAACCTGTATGTAGCCGGCCTGTGTGCTGCAGAGGTTGTAAATAGTTTGTATATCCAATTGCGAAAAATAAATAATATGTACAGTCAAACCAGTGTTAAGCAGCCAGCCAAGGGAATCACATAAATTGGCTGTTTTAATAAGAGGTCAAATGCATAATAAAACAACACATTGGGAATCTGGAAACTGGCTGCTTATTACAAGTTGGCTGCTTAATAGAGGTCAAATGCATAATAAAATAACACATTGGGAATCTGGAAACTGGCTGATTATTACATGTTGGCTGCTTAATACAGGTCAGCACTAGCACAGGTTTGACTGTAGGAAAAAGTTAAATCTTCATTTTGCTCATGTATTTTCATTTTGTCTATTTTCATATGCTGTGTTTTCCATGCTTGCTGTTTTGCATCATTAGGTAAGTTTATTTTGTTTCCCTCATATGCACGGGGCCGTCCTGGAAATGAGGGACGGCTAAACCTGTGAATTGTCATCTATATAAATATATAAAGCAGCTTCTATCTATCTTGGAAGCACCCCCCAAGCCCTTGCCCTGTCCTGCCAGGAAATTATCTATGTTGAAATCTTGTGAGTAGTTAATTATATATACACCCCGACAAAAGTTAAGCACCACCTGACTTGTTTCAATAATATCTTTTCTAATAATGAACTTATTTCAAATCGGTTTGCTGTTTTCGTTACCTGTACACATACTTACTTACCTGTGAAACAAGTTTTTTATCGATTTTTATATATGTGTATATGTCAGGGTGTGTAAAGTGCCAAGTGAACTTCAACCTTTGTGTTTGCGAACGAAAGCTGATTTTTTTGTGTGTAGAGTTTTAAGTTTCATTTTTATTGGTTTGGTATGGAGCGGCGAAAATTAACCATACCAGAAAGGTGGCAAGCTGTTTGCATGCATAAAGGTGGTTTTAGCCATAGAAGAGTGGCAGACCACTTAAAGGTTAACCATTCCATCATTGTACGACTGATGCAGCGTTTTTGTCAAACAGGGAATGTTACTGACCGTCCACGTGCAGGTAGAACTCGCAAAACGACGCCGAGAGAGGACCGGCTCATATCCAGTTCAGTACAGCTGGTGTACTACGTGGTAATTTAGCGTTTGGAGGCCACTTTAGCATACGCACTGTAATCAGAATGTGACCCATAAAGCATCCACAGTTGACATTACATCATCGCCATGCTCGATTTGACTGGTCACATGATCATTTGGGGTGGACTATTCACACATGGAGACTGGTCCACTGGTCTGATCAAAGTACTTTTTTTGTTACACTCTACCGATGGTCGTGCAAGGGTTTTGCGCCAGCGAAACACTTCATTTCAGGACATCCACTGTCTGTGGTTGTTTTTCACATTCTTGATGGGTAATTAGACAGGCCAAAAATACCGTGACAATGCGCTCACTCCACGTGTAGTCCCCCATTTCGACAATCATGCGTTGGCTGACAGGCCAATGTTCATGGATGACAACGCTAGGCCACATGGAGCCCGAATTGTACATCATTTTTTACAGCAAGAGGCTGTTCATACAATTCCATGGCCTGCGATGTCACCAGACATGATCCTCGGACCGGGAAGCAGGTGAGATGGTACGGTGGTCGCCAGATCTGACAGGTGGGTTTTCTCCGGGTACTCCGGTTTCCTCCCACACGAATGTGAGATGGTACGGTGGTCGCCAGATCTGACAGGTGGGTTTTCTCCGGGTACTCCGGTTTCCTCCCACACGAATGACCACATTTATGCTTTCATCCACTCCTACGAGAGTGATTAATATAAGTTGTTAAAACTTGCTTCGCAATAATTGTAAAATAATAAAGTTATAAAAAAAGAAAATTATTGGTTAACAACTGTAACCTGCCCTTAAAAGGTGTTGTTAAGTAAACTGCCCGGTGTCGATATAGCCCAAAATGGTGCTGATACAGGCATAAAACCTGAACAAAAAACCGAACTAAATGAACTAGAAGACAGTATGTCGGTGTTGCATGTTTCATGGTTTGAGATGTAAACAGATGAAACAAACAACATTTTATACAAGAAATAAAACCAAAGGCAAATATTTTCTTCTAAGGAGCTGAACTGGCTTCAAAAATGTATTATTACATGTTGACCTAAAATAAATATTGTGAAAATAACAGAACAGAACACAACATATTGTTTATTAGACTTAAAGGCCTGCAGGTTGACCTATATTTGACCGTAAACACACGAGGAATAGCGGTACAAATCTGACGGTCGACGCACTAAACACACGAGGAATAGCGGTACAAATCTGACAGTCGACGCACATCGTATTTGCCACATGCGAGGCCCTGCATGGTATACATCTAATACATGAGCACCACTTATATCTATTATGACCCACATACATATCAGAGGTTATAAATTGCTGAAATTGAAGTTCTGTATTTTTATAGTACTTACAACTGGTATAAACAATTCAACTCCACTTATGGCCCAAATAAGGCTGGTTGCGCGGGTTAGGCAGCCCGTTCCTGCATTGCTGTACCACACATTCAGGCATCAGTTCCCTCTTATGCCAAGTACAGTCTCCTCTTCTAGCCGCTACTTTTCTCTCTATATATCTGACATCTTTCCATGCGCCACAATTATATAGCATTACCCAAAACCTCCTGTATAAAAGCTTTCTCTCATGTGAATTTAGATTATGCGGTGGACGATTATTAGCAGGCCACCAAAGTTGTTTGTTCTGTTCATTTATTATGCAAGGGGAACACAAGCACAGTGGACACTCAGCAACACCTTCAGCATGCTGAGGCATAGGGGGAGGTACGTAAGCAGCCTCTGCAACGGGCATGGCGGTGGCTGTTTCTTCTATTTCCATCTCTACGTCCCAGTTCTTATTTTGCAAGAAAGTCAGCAATTCTTTTCTCTGCTCATCAGTTACATACATTGTTATTTTACTCAATGGCAGCTTGTAGAAATTGGCAGAATATGTGTAATACTGGTATGTTCAAGAGATTATAATTATATTATACATGTACTCATAGCATTCACTGTGATTATTATGTAGCATCAATATCAGTAAACACACACTGACACAGAGAAATATTTAAAATATAACAGAAAACTTGCGAATAATACTGTAGATATATAATTAAATGAAGTATGAAGGTTACCATATAACGAACACATATAGTTTATTCATATAAATACATACATATTATATACATACATATTTATCAGTCTCAGTGATTACGCTACGGCTGATGAGGCACCTACATAACATGTAATCTATGTCCCTGGGCTGATCTGGATTATGTAGTTTGAATACTCATAACTATCAATTTTCTTTACAATCAATAATATACGTTTACTTAAATTATCAGGGCCTCATTTTGACTAATTCTCAGCTCACAGATTAACCGTTAGAAAATACCTACATACGCCAAATTATACTGAATGTAATTGTTGATACAAGCCACTAATCACATGGAACAGGTAGTAAAGTATAAATCTTTACAATTGGACGGGGTCAAACTGCAGGCCTTTAAGCATTACATCACTCATCATCATAATAATACATATACAATTGCATGCAATGAAAAAAATACAAGTCATAAATATATGAAGATGGTAGATATACATGTTGATTAACATGTTTCCAATGTAAGAGTTATGAGAGATACTAGATAGGAATTATCTCAGCATCTCTATTTTAATTATATTTTATGTATGTATCAAATGGAGATAATCCAATAAGCTTTAAGCCTCCGATTAAATCCATTTTCGTTTGTATAAAGCTATACAATAGATATGTACTGTACGCAATGAACGAATTAATATGTTTAAACCAAATGGTGTTATACATCTGATGGTGTACTTGGCACAGCTGGTTGGTAACCGACTAGAGAACCGTCACCACACCAGATTTCACATCCAAATTTTACATTAAATTTGTAAGTTGTTGATATTGCGGATTTGGCTAGAAGCAAAATAATATTAGACATTTTCCAATAATGAGGAGAAACGAGATAAATAGCGACTATTTGGCAAGTCTGACAACTCTGTATGAAATATTGGCTGTTGTATTGTTTGATGGTTGCCCTTGTTCTTGTTGGGGCAGGTTATCTTAGGATAGTTTCTATTTAACCCTTTCAACACCACAGACCTCTAAATAGGCTTACAAAAAGTGTAGATCCAGATGAGCCGGCTCGTGACGAGCCGTCTCATCAGGATCTGCACTTTTTGCCAGTGATATGACTATTTTTAGACATAATTACCCATTTTGATAAATGAACTTGTCCAAATGTGATTTTCTGATTCATTTATTGGTTTATGAATATCATGGACCAGTCCATGTGAGTTACTTGGTGTTGAATGGGTTAAAAACATTATTTAAGATATTACATAATTAATTCAGCCAGTGAGTATGATGGATTGTGCTTTTCTTGATAAAAGTGTAAATGATGCAATACTTTGATATGTATGTGAACAAATTTATTCAGACATTTTCCCTTGCAATTGGAAAAACTCTGAAATTTAATATCACCATGAAATGGATGGATGCCTTGACGTTTTTATATGAAGTAATTGACTGATGATGGAACAGCCTGAATAGCTGCAGACAGTTCAATAATTAAAAAACCTTAATCAAAATTAAATGTACTTTTTAAAGCGCACTATGCTAAAAAAAATTTAGATTTAAAGCCCCATTGTGTGTTTTACTTATTCATGACTTGTGTGTATGTACATCACAGTATTGTAAGCAGATTATAATTAAACATTAGTGTTATCTAATGTTTTAGTTATTCTATAATAAATTAATCAAGATTTAATTGATTATTGTGAATATCTATTTGCAAATTACCTCCCTTTATAGATATAATTTTACAAATATCCCCAAAAACTTTGTAAGTTTACAAATATCCCCGAACACTTTGTAAGTTTACAAATATCCCCAAACACTTTGTAAGTTTACAAATATCCCCAAACACTTTGTAAGTTTACAAATATCCCCAAACACTTTGTAGTTTACAAATATCCCCAAAAACTTTGTAAGTTTACAAATATCCCCAAACACTTTGTAAGTTTACAAATATCCCCAAACACTTTGTAAGTTTACAAATATCCCCAAACACTTTGTAAGTTTACAAATATCTCCAAACACTTTGTAAGTTTACAAATATCCCCAAACACCTTGTAAGTTTACAAATATCCCCAAACACGTTGTAAGTGACATAAATATCCCCAAACACTTTGTAAGTGACATAAATATGCATCCTGAGGATTCATAACAGAGAGCAAAATTTAGGCAAAAAATGCGGAGCCTCAAAATTATTTAACCCTTTCCCTCATAGAAGCACCTCTTGACGCCATTACCAATACGACATACATTGACAATGTAATAGCAAAACCAATGTTCATAATAAAGGCCAGAATCTCATGTAATCCAAGTAATATCTATGGAGATGGGATAGATATGGCGACTACTTATCCACTGCATCAGCTAAATGGCTGTCGTTTGTATGAAGATATAATAGTATATTAACCTAAATCTCTATGTAGTCCCAGTAATATCTATGGAGGTGGGATAGATATGGCGACTACTTATCCACTGCATCAGCTAAATGGCTGTCGTTTGTATGAAGATATAATAGTATATTAACCTAAATCTCTATGAAGGAAAGGGTTAATTAAGACAACATTGTCATTTGTGAAAATAAAAATCATTATTTGTCATAATGATGAAGCTGGTACTAGAAACTACGACCTTAAAAACGTTATTGTCTGAAAACTGCTGAAAAGTCGTACATTTGATAAGAAGGTTTTTTGAAGGTGCATATTGTAAAGAGTCATTTCCTCCCAAAGTTCTAATATCAATGTATGTGTTTATATGATTGTATATATTGTATACTGGTAGATACACAGACGGTTCTGTAGTCCAGTGGAAGCACGCTGGACTGGTAATCCAGGGATCGCAGGTTCGACCCCCGTCTGACCCTAATAAAATTAACAGTCTTTCAGATGGGACTTTAAACCGAGGTCTCGTGTCGGTTCTGTACACACACTGTGCGCATAAAAGAACCAGAGGAGACTCTAGAATGGGTGTCTGTATCATTCCAATAAACATGAAGCTGCATTCATACAACATCTTCCAATGTGCAACATTCCACATGAAGCTGCATTCATACAACATCTTCCAATGTGCAACATTCCACATGAAGCTGCATTCATACAACATCTTCCGATGTGCAACATTCCACATGAAGCTGCATTCATACAACATCTTCCGATGTGCAACATTCCAATAAACATGAAGCTGCATTCATACAACATCTTCCGATGTGCAACATTCCACATGAAGCTGCATTCATACAACATCTTCCAATGTGCAACATTCCACATGAAGCTGCATTCATACAACATCTTCCAATGTGCAACATTCCAATAAACATGAAGCTGCATTCATACAACATCTTCCAATGTGCAACATTCCAATAAACATGAAGCTGTATTCATACAACATCTTCCAATGTGCAACATTCCACATGAAGCTGCATTCATACAACATCTTCCGATGTGCAACATTCCAATAAACATGAAGCTGCATTCATACAACATCTTCCAATGTGCAACATTCCAATAAACATGAAGCTGTATTCATACAACATCTTCCGATGAGCAACATTCCACATGAAGCTGCATTCATACAACATCTTCCGATGTGCAACATTCCACATGAAGCTGCATTCATACAACATCTTCCAATGTGCAACATTCCAATAAACATGAAGCTGCATTCATACAACATCTTCCAATGTGCAACATTCCAATAAACATGAAGCTGCATTCATACAACATCTTCCAATGTGCAACATTCCAATAAACATGAAGCTGTATTCATACAACATCTTCCGATGTGCAACATTCCAATAAACATGGAAGCTGTATTCATACAACATCTTCCAATGTGCAACATTCCAATAAACATGAAGCTGCATTCATACAGCATCTTCCAATGTGCAACATTCCAATAAACATGGAAGCTGTATTCATACAACATCTTCCGATGTGCAACATTCCACATGAAGCTGCATTCATACAACATCTTCCGATGTGCAACATTCCAATAAACATGAAGCTGCATTCATACAACATCTTCCAATGTGCAACATTCCAATAAACATGAAGCTGCATTCTTCTATACTTTGTACAGTTGTCGCGTGTTGCAGTGTCGATGAGGGTTTGCAATAATTGGCTTACATCTGCATACTTTGTGTCATGTGTGTCCTAATGTGGCATTCCATACTCTGGATGTCATTGTTACAGTGACATACTGTGCAGTAATATCAGGGGAAGTAACTCAACCCACCTACTGTAGTGCTTACATGTTGGATTGCCTCCTCTTAAAAACAAACACCAGTTTACCGGTATATTCATAGAGTCTTTCATTGTTTATAATCCTGAGTGACCACGATGTTTACTCCCAGTGACTCCATGCCATGATGCATGCTCACTCCATACCATGATGCATACTCACTCCATATCATGATGCATACTCACTCCATATCATGATGCATACTCACTCCATGCCATGATGCATGCTCACTCCATATCATGATGCATACTCACTCCATATCATGATGCATACTCACTCCATGTCATGATGCATACTCACTCCATATCATGATGCATACTCACTCCATGCCATGATGCATACTCACTCCATACCATGATGCATACTCACTCCATGCCATGATGCATACTCACTCCATACCATGATGCATACTCACTCCATGTCATGATGCATACTCACTCCGTGCCATGATGCATACTCACTCCATGCCATGATGTATACTCACTCCATGCCATGATGCATACTCACTCCGTACCATGATGCATACTCACTCCGTGCCATGATGCATACTCACTCCATACCATGATGCATACTCACTCCATGTCATGATGCATACACACTCCGTACCATGATGCATACTCACTCCGTGCCATGATGCATACTCACTCCATACCATGATGCATACTCACTCAATATCATGATGTATACACACTCCATGCCATGATGCATACTCACTCCATACCATGATGCATACTCACTCCATACCATGGTGTATACACACTCCATGCCATGACGCATACTCACTCCATGTCATAATGCATACTCACTCCATGCCATGATGCATACTCACTCTATGCCATGATGCATACTCACTCCATGCCATGATGCATACTCACTCCATGCCATGATGCATACTCACTCCATGCCATGATGCATACTCACTCCATGCCATGATGCATACTCACTCCATGCCATGATGCATACTCACTCCATGCCATGATGCATACTCACTCAGTGCCATGATGCATACATACCATGATGCATACTCACTCCATGCCATGATGCATACTCACTCCGTACCATGATGCATACCTACCATGATGCATACTCACTCCATGCCATGATGCATACTCACTCCGTACCATGATGCATACATACCATGATGCATACTCACTCCATACCATAATGCATACTCACTCCATGCCATAATGCATACTCACTCCATGTCATGATGCATACTCACTCCATGCCATGATGCATACTCACTCCGTACCATGATGCATACTCACTCCATGCCATGATGCATACTCACTCTGTGTCATGATGCATACTCACTCCATTCCATGATGCATACTCACTCCGTACCATGATGCATACATACCATGATGCATACTCACTCCATGCCATGATGCATACTCACTCCGTACCATGATGCATACATACCATGATGCATACTCACTCCATGCCATGATGCATACTCACTCCGTACCATGATGCATACATACCATGATGCATACTCACTCCATGCCATAATGCATACTCACTCCATGCCATGATGCATACTCACTCTGTGTCATGATGCATACTCACTCCATTCCATGATGCATACTCACTCCGTGCCATGGTGTTTACTGCCAGTGATTCCATGCCACGATGTTTACTGCGAGTGATTCAGTGCCACGGTGTTTACTCCAAGAGACTCCATGCCACGATGTTTACTCCAAGAGACTCCATGCCACGATGTTTACCCCGAGAGACTCCATGCCACGATGTTTACCCCGAGAGACTCCATGCCACGATGTTTACCCCGAGAGACTCCATGCCATGATGTTTACCCTGAGAGACTCCATGCCACGATGTTTACCCCAAGAGACTCCATGCCACGATGTTTACTCCGAGAGACTCCATGCCACGATGTTTACTCCGATAGACTCCATGCCACGATGTTTACCCCAAGAGACTCCATGCCACGATGTTTACTCCGAGAGACTCCATGCCACGATGTTTACTCCGAGAGACTCCATGCCATGATGTTTACTCCAAGAGACTCCATGCCACGATGTTTACTCCGAGAGACTCCATGCCACGATGTTTACCCCAAGAGACTCCATGCCATGATGTTTACTCCAAGAGACTCCATGCCACGATGTTTACTCCGAACGACTCCATGCCACAATGTGATTCCCTGTTACAATGTTACTCCCGAGTGATATAGTCGATGACAGTGTTGCAAACAAGCCTACATTTGTGAGGGAAATGGCTAAAATTAAATGGTGGTGGAGGGTGGGGTAATGGAGGTAATAGTTAAACAAGACAAAAAAACCAGTAATTGTTTTGGCTCGGCATAGTTTGGCATTTACGATTGTAATGCTATAATGTTTCTACTTAGAAAGTACAGTGAGCACAGATATTAGGTTGGTGCACATCAGAGAAAGGTATTGACGTCATTCGGCTAATGAGGCTTAAAATCATGTCTGAAATATTTCTGCTACTCTGCCATATCTTTTCTCTAATCTTGTTGTAAGAATGCTTACAACTGTAACTAGCTAGTGGTATGTTTTATGCCAATGTGTATTGAATGGTTTTGAAAGCAAAGATGCTTTCTCTTCATCAGGTTTTGGCTTTGTACACTTTCTCATCTGGTTTTGTACACTTTCTCATCAGAAGGTTTTGGTTTTGTACACTTTCTCATCAGAAGGTTTTGGTTTGGTACACTTTCTCATCTGGTTTGGTACACTTTCTCATCAGAAGGTTTTGGTATGGTACACTTTCTCATCAGAAGGTTTTGGTATGGTACACGTTCTCATCGGAAGGTTTTGGTTTGGTACACTTTCTCATCGGAAGGTTTTGGTTTGGTACACTTTCTCATCGGAAGGTTTTGGTTTGGTACACTTTCTCATCAGAAGGTTTTGGTATGGTACACTTTCTCATCTGGTTTGGTACACTTTTCATCAGAAGGTTTTGGTTTTGTACACTTTCTCATCAGAAGGTTTTGGTTTGGTACACTTTCTCATCAGAAGGTTTTGGTATGGTACACTTTCTCATCTGGTTTGGTACACTTTCTCATCAGAAGGTTTTGGTTTTGTACACTTTCTCGTCAGAAGGTTTTGGTATGGTACACTTTCTCATCAGAAGGTTTTGGTTTGGTACACTTTCTCATCAGAAGGTTTTGGTATGGTACACTTTCTCATCTGGTTTGGTACACTTTCTCATCAGAAGGTTTTGGTTTGGTACACTTTCTCATCAGAAGGTTTTGGTTTGGTACACTTTCTCATCAGAAGGTTTTGGTTGGCACACTTTATCTTCAACATGTTTATTCTGGGTACACTTTCTCGTCGACACGAGTTGGTTTGGTATACCTTCTTGTCTGCATATTTTGTTTTGATACACATTATCATTGGCACGAATTGGTTTTGTACACATTCATAATGACAGAAGCTGGTTTGGTACACCTTCTCGTCGACATGAGTTGGTTTAGTACACATTCATAATGACAGAAACTGGTTTGGTACACCTTCTCGTCGACATGAGTTGGTTTAGTACACATTCATAATGACAGGAGTTGGTTTGGTACACATTCTCATCGGCAGGAGCTAGTTGGTACACATTCATGTTGACAGGAGTTGGTTTGGTACACATTCATATTGACAGGAGTTGGTTTTGTACACATTCATATTGACAGGAGTTGGTTTTGTACACATTCATATTGACAGGAGTTGGTTTTGTACACATTCATATTGAAAGGAGTTGGTTTTGTACACATTCATATTGGCAGGAGTTGGTTTTGTACACATTCATATTGACAGGAGTTGGTTTGGTACACATTCTTATTGGCAGCAGTTGGTTTGGTACACATTCTTATTGGCAGCAGTTGGTTTGGTACACATTCTCATTGGCAGGAGTTGGTTTGGTACACATTATTATTGGCAGCAGTTGGTTTGGTACACATTCTCATCGGCAGGAGTTGGTTTGATACACATTCTCATCGGCAGCAGTTGGTTTGGTACACATTCTTATTGACAGGAGTTGGTTTTGTACACATTCTCATCGGCAGCAGTTGGTTTTGTACACATTCTCATCGGCAGGAGTTGGTTTGGTACACATTCATATTGACAGAGGAGTGTGTTTTGTACACATTCATATTGATAGAGGATTTGGTTTGGTACACATTCTCATCGCCACGAGTTGGTTTGGTACACATTTATATTGACTGAAAACACATTACTTTCGAGACTTTTACACACTATTTTAGTAAATGCCAGTGACTGAGATAAAAAGTAGAGTGTATTAAATGAGTGATGTTAATTTTACCTTGTAGATACTAAAAGTGCATCAGTTTGTCTTATACAAGTTGCATAGGTCAAGGTCACTATTGCTAAATGTGGTTGCCCCTTGATACCATTCTCTCATAAAATAACTTGCTAACAACCTGTTGCACTAGCATCCAGGTGTGTTATTCAAGGTCAAGGTTAACTATTGATGCAAGGAATAATTTCTTCTCAATGACTTTATCAACATGTGAATTTGATTGTGAAGTAATGGGTGGGGGGGGGGTGCAGACTAGTAAATTAGTACTGTTGCTTGTGAAGTAATGGGTGGGGGGGGGGGGGGGGGGGTGCAGACTAGTAAATTAGTACTGTTGCTTGTGAAGTAATGGGTGGGGGGGGCGGGGGTGCAGACTAGTAAATTAGTACTGTTGCTTGTGAAGTAATGGGTGGGGGGTGGGGGTGGGGGGGGGGGGGGTGGTGCAGACTAGTAAATTAGTACTGTTGCTTGTGAAGTAATGGGGGGGGGGGTGCAGACTAGTAAATTAGTACTGTTGCTTGTGAAGTAATGGGGGGGGGTGCAGACTAGTAAATTAGTACTGTTGCTTGTGAAGTAATGGGGGGGGGGTGCAGACTAGTAAATTAGTACTGTTGCTTGTGAACACTGTTACAATCAATACTTCTGCATCCTGCCGGCTAGAGAATCTGCATGCATCCTGCTGGCTAGAGAATCTGCATGCATCCTGCCGGCTAGAGAATCTGCATGCATCCTGCCGGCTAGAGAATCTGCATGCATCCTGCCGGCTAGAGAATCTGCATGCATCCTGCCGGCTAGAGAATCTGCATGCATCCTGCCGGCTAGAGAATCTTTGTGCAAACTGATGGTAGACTGACTATACTTGCAGAAAAACACCTGCATTCTTTTTTTATTTTTCCACACCATCGGCAATGAATGGATATAATTGGTGAACAGTTTTGAACAAGCTAATGTACATCACAGTTGTTTTGTGTTTAGCGGTGATAGTTGTTTTGTGTTTAGCGGTGATAGTTGTTTTGTGTTTAGCGGTGATAGTTGTTTTGTGCTTAGTGGTGATAGTTGTTTTGTGTTTAGCGGTGATAGTTGTTTTGTGTTTAGCGGTGATAGTTGTTTTTCAGATTAGACCCTCTTACAGGGGAAACATTTCTAGAAACAAACATTGTGAAAACTGTTTACATATCCTCTTACAGGGGAAACATTTCTAGAAACAAACATTGTGAAAACTGTTTACATATCCGATTATGCCCTCCCATTTGTGTATGCATAGTATATAATGTATGACATTACCCTCCCATTTGTGTATGTATAGTATATAATGTATGACATTACTCTCACATTTGTGTATGTATAGTATATAATGTATGACATTACCCTCACATTTGTGTATGTATAGGATATAAGGTATGACGTTGCCCTCACATTTGTGTATGTATAGGATATAAGGTATGATGTTTGCCTCACATGTGTGTATTTATACGATGTAAGGTATGACGTTGCCCTCACATTTGTGTATGTATAGGATATAAGGTATGACATTGCCCTCACATTTGTGTATGTATAGTATATAATGTATGACATTACCCTCACATTTGTGTATGCATAGATATAATGTATGACATTACCCTCCCATTTGTGTATGTATAGAATATAAGGTATGACATTGCCCTCCCATTTGTGTATGTATAGATATAAGGTATGACATTACCCTCCCATTTGTGTATGCATAGATATAAGGTATGACATTGCCCTCCCATTTGTGTATGCATAGATATAAGGTATGACGTTGCCCTCACATTTGTGTATGTATAGGATATAATGTATGACATTACCCTCACATTTGTGTATGCATAGATATAATGTATGACATTACCCTCACATTTGTGTATGTATAGGATATAAGGTATGACATTACCCTCACATTTGTGTATGTATAGTATATAATGTATGACATTACCCTCACATTTGTGTATGTATAGTATATAAGGTATGACATTACCCTCACATTTGTGTATGTATAGTATATAATGTATGACATTACCCTCACATTTGTGTATGTATAGGATATAAGGTATGACATTACCCTCACATTTGTGTATGTATAGGATATAAGGTATGACATTACCCTCACATTTGTGTATGTATAGTATATAAGGTATGACATTACCCTCCCATTTGTGTATGTATAGGATATAAGGTATGACATTACCCTCACATTTGTGTATGTATAGTATATAAGGTATGACATTACCCTCCCATTTGTGTATGCATAGATATAATGTATGACATTACCCTCACATTTGTGTATGTATAGTATATAATGTATGACATTACCCTCCCATTTGTGTATGTATAGGATATAAGTTATGACGTGACGTCACGACAGTGTTTTGCACTTTGATATACAGGCTCCAAATATGTTTGTATATCGACCATTAATTTTATCTTTATTTACAGTCAAACATGCTCGAAAGACCGAGTCTATTAAGAGACCACTTGTATTAAAGCGACATTATATCGTAAAAAGACCAATTTTCGTTTTGTATACAATGTATAATATTATGTAATGTATATCGAATAAATATGTTTAAACCAAAAAGACCAACATTGGCTTTTTACATAAATAAACATTGCTACTACAAATTCATTCGAAATAATTTGAACACGATTTTTAGTTATCTTTCAATACAATTGAACAGTGTTTTTGCAGTCTATAAACTCTCGAAAGGTGAAAGTAGGATTTCATATAGCTGTCAGCTATGCTCCTGAATTGAGATTTGTTTATTATTGGAGTCTGTAATAAGCAGATGCCACTAATGCTTAGAGATAATTTAAATCGGAACTGGCCAAAAATAAATATGTAACATTTAAATTAGTTCCCATCCCTTGTGTGGGAGGAAACCGGAGTAACCTGAAAAAACACACCTGTCCGATCTGGGCGACCACCGCACTATCTCACATATATCCCAGTCCGAGGATCGCACCTGGGGTGCATTGGTGAGAAGCGAGCATGCTAACCACTGCGCTATTCGGACAGTCTTTTACATGCTTGAAAGCCTGTTAATATTCTTAGTGTTAGACGCGGGCTCGAACCTGCCATTATCCACGTAACCTGCCATCGCTGCATATGCAGTCCCGGCCATCCCTGCATATGCAGATATGCAGTCCAACATGTAACGACAAGACGACAAATCCATCTATAATTTAAAAATGAATTGATAATGATCTTATTGACAATTCTGTGTTACTTTCCGAGTAAATGACGTAATAGAATCTTCCGCCTGAATCCCTTCCCTAATCTCATTGAACATAATTCAGAAAGGAGAAAAATCAAACGCATAGTGACAGTTGAATTATTGATCGGGTTGTCTCTATCCGGAGCTGCACGACTTAATACTGCATTCACCGATGCGCATACATATATTTAATGTAACGCAGGAATATCGTATCCAATGGTGTTATGGGTGTTACAATGCAATGCTCGCCTGTTAAATAGTATGCATACTATGCCTAATGGAAGGCCATTAAAATAATGTATGGTTGCATACATTTGTGCCTAATGGAAGGCCATTAAATTAATGTATGGTTGCATACATTTGTGCCTAATGGAAGGCCATTAAAATAATGTATAGTGTTCTAGGATATTGTGTATGTCGAAGGAAGTTGCAATAATACATGTAATTGTGACTTGGAAGGCCATTAAAATAATAGTACATACATGTGTGTGCCTTAGAATGTCATTAAAATAGTAGTACACACATGTGTGTGCCTTGGAAGGCCATTAAAATAATAGTACATACATTTGTGTCTTGGAAGGCCATTAAAATAATAGTACATACATGTGTGTGCCTTAGAATGTCATTAAAATAGTAGTACATACATGTGTGTGCCTTGGAAGGCCATTAAAATAATAGTACATACATGTGTGCCTTGGAAGGCCATTAAAATAATAATACATACATTTGTGTCTTGGAAGGCCATTAAAATAATAATACATACATGTGTGCCTTGGAAGGCCATTAAAATAATAGTACATGCATTTTGTATTTGAAGGCCCTTGGCATTTGTGTCTAGGAATGGCATTACGGGATAATGCATGCACGCGTGCCTTAGTACATGCATAATTAATACTAGCTCATATCTTTGCTTCTTCTTGCACAGAGTACTTGTAAGACATATGATATCTCCTATATGTACTTCCTGTACCAGTATATACTTGTTAGACATAATACCATATCCTATATGTACTTCCTGTACCAGTATATACTTGTTAGACATAATACCATATCCTATATGCACTTCCTGTACCAGTATATACTTGTTAGACATAATACCATCTCCTATATGTACTTCCTGTACCAGTATATACTTGTTAGACATAATACCATATCCTATATGCACTTCATGTACCAGTATATACTTGTTAGACATAATACCATATCCTATATACACTTCCTGTACCAGTATATACTTGTTAGACATAATACCATATCCTATATGTACTTCCTGTACCAGTATATACTTGTTAGACATAATACCATATCCTATATGTACTTCCTGTACCAGTATATACTTGTTAGACATAATACCATATCCTATATGTACTTCCTGTACCAGTATATACTTGTTAGACATAATACCATATCCTATATGCACTTCCTGTACCAGTATATACTTGTTAGACATAATACCATCTCCTATATGTACTTCCTGTACCAGTATATACTTGTTAGACATAATACCATATCCTATATGCACTTCCTGTACCAGTATATACTTGTTAGACATAATACCATATCCTATATGTACTTCCTGTACCAGTATATACTTGTTAGACATAATACCATATCCTATATGTACTTCCTGTACCAGTATATACTTGTTAGACATAATACCATATCCTATATGTACTTCCTGTACCAGTATATACTTGTTAGACATAATACCATATCCTATATGCACTTCCTGTACCAGTATATACTTGTTAGACATAATACCATATCCTATATGTACTTCCTGTACCAGTATATACTTGTTAGACATAATACCATCTCCTATATGTACTTCCTGTACCAGTATATACTTGTTAGACATAATACCATATCCTATATGCACTTCCTGTACCAGTATATACTTGTTAGACATAATACCATATCCTATATGTACTTCCTGTACCAGTATATACTTGTTAGACATAATACCATCTCCTATATGTACTTCCTGTACCAGTATATACTTGTTAGACATAATACCATATCCTATATGTACTTCCTGTACCAGTATATACTTGTTAGACATAATACCATATCCTATATGTACTTCCTGTACCAGTATATACTTGTTATATATAATACCATATCATATATGTACTTCCTGTACCAGTATATACTTGTTAGACATAATACCATATCCTATATGTACTTCCTGTACCAGTATATACTTGTTAGACATAATACCATATCCTATATGTACTTCCTGTACCAGTATATACTTGTTAGACATAATACCATATCCTATATGTACTTCCTGTACCAGTATATACTTGTTAGACATAATACCATATCCTATATGTACTTCCTGTACCAGTATATACTTGTTAGACATAATATCATATCCTATATGTACTTCCTGTACCAGTATATACTTGTTAGACATAATACCATATCCTATATGTACTTCCTGTACCAGTATATACTTGTTATACATAATACCATATCCTATATGTACTTCCTGTACCAGTATATACTTGTTAGACATAATACCATATCCTATATGCACTTCCTGTACCAGTATATACTTGTTAGACATAATACCATATCCTATATGCACTTCCTGTACCAGTATATACTTGTTAGACATAATACCATATCCTATATGCACTTCCTGTACCAGTATATACTTGTTAGACATAATACCATATCCTATATGCACTTCCTGTACCAGTATATACTTGTTAGACATAATACCATATCCTATATGCACTTCCTGTACCAGTATATACTTGTTAGACATAATACCATATCCTATATGCACTTCCTGTACCAGTATATACTTGTTAGACATAATACCATATCCTATATGCACTTCCTGTACCAGTATATACTTGTTAGACATAATACCATATCCTATATGCACTTCCTGTACCAGTATATACTTGTTAGACATAATACCATATCCTATATGCACTTCCTGTACCAGTATATACTTGTTAGACATAATACCATATCCTATATGTACTTCCTGTACCAGTATATACTTGTTAGACATAATACCATATCCTATATGCACTTCCTGTACCAGTATATACTTGTTAGACATAATACCATATCCTATATGCACTTCCTGTACCAGTATATACTTGTTAGACATAATACCATATCCTATATGTACTTCCTGTACCAGTATATACTTGTTAGACATAATACCATCTCCTATATGTACTTCCTGTACCAGTATATACTTGTTAGACATAATACCATATCCTATATGCACTTCCTGTACCAGTATACTTGTTAGACATAATACCATATCCTATATGCACTTCCTGTACCAGTATATACTTGTTAGACATAATACCATATCCTATATGTACTTCCTGTACCAGTATATACTTGTTAGACATAATACCATATCCTATATGCACTTCCTGTACCAGTATATACTTGTTAGACATAATACCATATCCTATATGTACTTCCTGTACCAGTATATACTTGTTAGACATAATACCATATCCTATATGCACTTCCTGTACCAATATACACTTGTTAGACATAATACCATATCCTATATGCACTTCCTGTACCAGTATATACTTGTTAGACATAATACCATATCCTATATGCACTTCCTGTACCAGTATATACTTGTTAGACATAATACCATATCCTATATGTACTTCCTGTACCAGTATATACTTGTTATACATAATACCATATCCTATATGTACAGTGTACGACAAATTTTTTAAGGACTTGGTTGCCCACTGGGCAACCAGAATTTTGATCTGGTTGCCCAGGATTTTGACATGTTTATCCAGTATTTTTCTTTCAATTTTCGATGCTAGCTCTTAGGCAGAGCAGCCGAGATTTGACTGGGACATTTGTGGCACAGAAATGATTGTTTTGCATATAAGCTGGAAATAGTATAGGCTATCCTAAATCACAAAGTTCCCAAAAGTTGCGGTCCGGGGGAAAAAATTGGGGCATTTTTTGACTTTTTTGATATTTTCATTGGGAATTTCTGGAATAATATCATATCTCCAAAACCGCTTAATGGATTTTGAACAAACTACACACATATATTAACCACCTTAGGAAGAATATGATAATGTTATTTTTTGTCTGTATATGAAAGGTCAAGGTCACATGTCAAGGTCAAATTTACAAAAATTCAATAAAATATGGATATGCGCCATACTTTCACTTCTAATGATTGGTAGCTCATATATTTCATTCTAATATTTAAGTTAACTCCAGACGAAGTTATAAACATAAGCAATATGGTAAGTATATTTAAGGTTAAGGTTACAAATTGAGGTCAGATGTCCATAACATGAGATAAAATAATATCTTGTCATGAATGGGTATACATATATAATCTGAATGTTGGAAGCATACCATACCTAACTCTATAAACTTAGTGTATAACACATGAATTAAAATACATACAATTGATACATTGCAGTTTATACATTGATCACATGTCCACTCAGTGTATATTATATTACAAGAGAGAAGTATATTGTATACAGTATACACGTATATACATTATATGTATATATAATTAGGAGAAATGCTCATTCAATATGCCAATATCCACAATGTATTTCTATAGCAAATCTAGAATATCTTCACTGTAATTAAGATTTCTAGCAGCTGATTAATATTTTAGCAATGCTGTTAATATTATCTTGGGTCATATTCTACTCATTGGATCAGTGTTTGATTTTGTCAGTACTCTGCTATTTCTGGTTGATTGGAGCAAAGTCAATCACAGTTGTGACACACTGTTGTACAATTCAGACCAAGCTTTCTGCAGCTGCATGACATACTACGACAACCTGTCTTGCATCCACATCGGACAACTTTTAGAATGTTGGCAGGTGCTGGGGGCATGTCCGACAATCTGGGAATCAATATGCCATGTGATAACACCCAACCATAATCACAAGGATCTTCTTCCAACCCTTTCCATTGCAGTATTTGATGGTATACTCGCAACGAATGATATATGGTTGCACTATGTGGTGGTGGTAACGCTGCAAGTTTACCAATGCCGTATGGTCTTGATACCGTATCGCATCCCAGTAATGCGTGAATAAACAAGATGTATTTACATACTACCTCACCTAGGTTATTCTTTAACTCTAGTATGTTTACAGACTTTTATCTACGTCCTTCACTGTTGAGATGAATGGAGTAGCCATGGTCCTCTGCATAATGGCACAGTAATACTAACAGATCAGTATCTTCACCAACCACCACAGTGTTCATATACTTCGAACAGTCTATGGCCGTCATGACGATATCATAGTCTGCGTCTGCGTTTGCTTGAGTGACTTCAATGCCAGAATCTTCTAGCTTACTAGCTAGCATGTCTATAAACCTTTGTTTATTCTTAGAATTCAATAAGAAGTTTTGCTTCTTTGTATTTATGGTTAAGTCTTCTTGCACCCTGACCTCAGCCCCAACACGTCCACCAGTACGTCTTATGTGGGTGTTATCTTTAGTAGATGGACCAGCTATATAGCCATCAAACACAATATGACTGTTGGTGTAGTTATCTCTTACATACTTTATGTACATTGAACATATCTCATTATATGTTCTGCCTCTTGGCCAGTTGAGTCTTTGAATAAGGCAACCGCCATCAATTACATATATTATTTCCTGTTGTTGGTCAGGGACACTGTCATCAGTCAGTAACTGTTTTGTTAGTTCCCGTGCTAGTGCTGCTTTATTGGCCTGTCTCAATAGTTGTTTGCTCTCGAACAAGGAAGGCGGATAGGTACATAGCTCATATGCAAAGAAATTATGTAGATCTTCTATTGGTACAGTGCCCTGGGCAGCAGCAACCAATCACTGGAAAAGAAGCTGTGGGTCAATCTCCACATCATCACCACCAATACTGACACTAGCATTATCACTCATAGTGGTCACTTGGGCCTTCTTACTGAACTTGAAGTCACCCACTTTCTTCCCCTCCATATCTTTCAGAATGTTCATGCCCACTTCCCGCCCTTTGTCCACATTTACCTTGTCCCCGGCTACTACACCACTGGCTATACTTCTCAATGACTCTTCTGTGGATTCAAATGGATTTCTATCCATAAGAAAATCTACCATCTTTTTGATATCATCTCTGTCTCTGCTTTGCCTGGTCTCCCCACATTCCTTGTGTTGTTCACTAGTCTCATACCTATGTCCGCTTAGCTCTTGCATCTTGTAGTTAATTTCAGAACACGCTGGCCTTGAGAGGATCCACTGTGCTCTCGACCTTTCGTCCATGCCTCGCCCCCGAGTTAGACCTCCAACTGTCTTCACACTACGCATAAGCATCTGCTCGATGATGAGGTCCGTTGACAGTCCAGCCCAGTATCAGTCCGATCTTCATACAACATGCATACCTTCCATGAACATACTGTGAACATTGGGGTGTGTTATTGATAGGGCAAGCATTTTGTTTAAATATATGTACGATGATTTTGCATATGCGTTGTGGCCAGTGGCAGCGAAAAATGGTAGCATTTCTAACAATGACTGAAGGTGAAGGTTCCAATCACCTGTGCGTTCTGCTTTTATAAATGCCTTAAGGATGTCTAGCAATTCTATGTATTGGAGCCATAGCTGGGCTGTTCGGCTTTCTTTCATTTTTGAAATGGCTTTCTGCCACAGTATTAGGCAGAGAGCCGTCGGGCCGTCTTTCGACGGCCTATCACCTAATAAGACGGTCAATTATATTGGCGACGGTTACCGATGGCCAGTTAAAAAAATGGTTGATTAGTTTGTTTTTTTTGGGTTTTTTCTGAGACCTCACTAGGTTTGTTAACATATATATGCAGCTGTAAAACAATGACAAGAACTGGACCCTATAATAGGCTAATATTGTTCGCAATTCCTTTTTGGAGAGGCTTTCCCACCCGGGCTTTCCCAGTTTCTGCCACATTTCGATCACGTCAGTTCGCCGTTCTCACATCGAGTCCATGCGGCAATTTCCGTCATCATTCGGGTCCCGCTCTGGGGCTGCTGGACTTATTTTTTTAGACTCCCATTTGGATATTTCTGCCTAATACTATGCTTTCTGCATCTTGAATTTCATTTGTTCAACACATGTAGATTTCACAACCGATTCAATGTCTACCTCCGCAGCTAAAAGGCCATCTAGAACTTTCATCGCTTCTTCTAACTGTGAACTATTGTCGTTCTCATGCTCATTGTCCCCATACTCATCATCTTCAGCATTCTCAGCATTCATGTCTGGCTCAACACCATTTACGCCTGGGGATTTACTGGGACTGTTATTATTTATGTCTACTACATCATTTGCAATCACCAGACCACCTTCATCACAACTCTTGACTCATTTCTTCATCCACATTAGTGTTACATCCATTGTCAGTTATGTCATTCTCTTCTATTTCAACACTAGATACATCTACAGCTGAATCATTATCCTCCTTTCGGTTATTACTATTATGAGGGATTTCAATATTGAATATATTCGCTGCTAACAGCGAACACAGGGCTGACTCTGCCAGTAAATGCCCACGAATGGCTCTGCTGATGGCCTTTCCACTCAGGAGATGTGGAACTACGTTCTCGGCATACACGGTCTCCAATAACTCATTGAGACCGGAGTCGTTCATAATGGTTCCAATGGTACCAAGGAAGCTCATCTGGATGTGGAGACCTCCGAGGCGACAGATGATACGCCTCAGCGAACTGTTTGGTGGTTGTGTGTCAACAATCATTTGTGCCTTGTACCACAATGGCTGGTCAAATGTAATGATAGGATCCACATTGTATGTCAACACCAGCTTCGTAACATATGAGAGTGTGGATAATATGCACGAGTCATTACTGGGATCCATATCGATCATTGGCAGGAACATTGTTGTCGATATTCCAGGGTGGTGACCAGTATACACCAACTGCATGGTGCCATTCCACTGGGGGGTGTTCGGTCTTAACAGCCAAGAAACTTTCCACAGTATGTCGATGTTATATGTCTTGTCATGGGCAATTGATTGTGGCAGTGCTTCATTATAAAAGAGCAGTACTATTGAAATGGATATACAGTAAAAGCTTACCTGAGGCAAATGGTATCATCTTCCCGCAGACATCACTCTAATAGATGGATATGGACTATTTATAAACTGTTCTTAAACAGTGAACAATGGATGTACACGTTTATAAAATGAATAATTGTAATATAGAAGTATGAAAAACTATTAAATAAATTGAGTTTTAATATATATTTTATTATCATTTTCAGGGGTCAATTTACCCCACCCACTTTTATGGCCGTTATTTTTTAGAAAACAGTACATATCTATCTCTAACCACTTAAACTTACGTCCAGTCTCTCCAACTCATGATTCTATATCATATTTAAGATGATATGTCAATATATGTGAGTTTTATAAGAAATGATTTTAGGTGTGTCTTCAAAATACAGCATGTTTTACCTCTTTTTCTGTGGATAAAGTCAACTTTTTCAGAAAATATACAAAAAAGGTAAGAAAATGCATTATTTTCATGTTGTTACATGCATTTAGCATCACTATGAATAATAAAATATAGTCATTTCAAAATGCCAGAAGAATTTAAATCTTTATCTAGATAATTGGGTATTTTTCTGTTTTTGTCGGCCATCTTGGCGGCCATCTTGGATTGTTCAGTTTCCCAAGTGGGAACTTTTGGGAACTTTATGGTGCAGGATTCTATGGACATTGAACTATATGAAAACATAAATTTCATTTCTGTGCCAGAAATGTCCCAGTTTAGCATTATTCAGGGCCAGCTGCTCTGCCTATCTGTGACAGCAACTCCCTTAAAAACGAAGCGAATAAGGAAATTGTACTGTTCAACGATGGAGTAATCTGTTGAACCATCAGCTAACACTGTGACAAACCTGACATTGGTTAACCTTTGCATTGTGTTGTGTCGCTGTTCCTCTGCGATGCTGAGAAGAAACAGCTTTGCACTCTTTTCAGTGAGGTAGTTGGATCCTATGTCTATGTAGTCCTTTCCTATGTCCTGTCTGTTCTTCATGTGTATTTCCATGTGGGTTTCGTAGTCACTCAACGGCTTGCCTTTCTAGGCGAGAGCATACACCGAGTTGAACATGACTTTCAACGTGTTCATATTAATCTGTGCACTTCTCTTGCTAGCCTTGACCAATGGCCCATTCCTGACCAGTTCCTTCCTTTCAGTTTGAGACATTGTTTTCCTCCTTGAAGTCTCTGTGGCCTTAATGTGACTAGCTGATGTTTCGTGCTTCTTAAGCGGGTCCACCCTCATGTTCCTGCTGCCATTAAAGAGAGGTGACTGCTTGTCGGCCAAACTTGGGTTATCTGTGCACGAGAAACAGTGCATAACACCACAAGCACTATCAGGCTTGCCATTATCTTCGTCTGTATATCGCAGCCAAGGAAATGTTACTTTCCATGATGCCTGGAATCTCCGAACACGGGTATTTTTGTCATACTCCTTGTCCGTAAACTTGGGGCGTTTTGTCACTTTAGAATTAGATGATGATGCAGAACGTTTTTCTGAAGACGAAGGAGACTGCGTTGGTGTTGGTGAATCCACTGACCGGATAATGAAACGATCCATCGTAACTGATCGAAAGTAACATTTATTTAATTCAAAATTCACTAAAAGACTGCGCTAAACCTAAATTTAAATAGCTAAATTTATAAACATCAAGTTCACAACACAACGCTCCATCAATGCGCAAAATCATAGCATCGGAAATAATAAAAGTAATTGAAATGGTCTGGATTTCGCAGTTTGTTGTGCTCGCCATTTTTTGTTTTACCGTTGGTTCTCGGCATTCGGCAAACACCGCAATTAAAAGCTGGTACACATTGACAAACTGTTTCCCGGCCACTATATGATATACCTCTGTAATCGGGAACCGGCATAATACGTCATCAATTAAAATACGCGGAGCATAGAAATCTTAACCGCGGAGTCAACATTTTTGGCTTAGCGAAA
Organism: Archivesica marissinica; assembly: GCA_014843695.1. Taxonomy (NCBI): domain Eukaryota; kingdom Metazoa; phylum Mollusca; class Bivalvia; order Venerida; family Vesicomyidae; genus Archivesica; species Archivesica marissinica. The sequence goes on from CM026397.1 coordinate 52,067,309, forward strand.
TATTTGTTTTATAATATTTAACGGGATTTTCCGGGCAACTATTTTGGCATTTTTTGGGGTTGCCCGTTGGCAACTGCTTTTCAAACTTAGTTGCCCGCCGAGATATTTCAGTTGCCCGCGGGCTCCGGGCATAGGATTTGTCGTACACTGTTAATATGTACTTCCTGTACCAGTATATACTTGTTAGACATAATACAATATCCTATATGTACTTCCTGTACCAGTATATACTTGTTAGACATAATACCATATCCTATATGTACTTCCTGTACCAGTATATACTTGTTTGACATAATACCATATCCTATATGTACTTCCTGTACCAGTATATACTTGTTAGACATAATACCATATCCTATATGTACTTCCTGTACCAGTATATACTTGTTAGACATAATACCATATCCTATATACACTTCCTGTACCAGTATATACTTGTTATACATAATACCATCTCCTATATGTACTTCCTGTACCAGTATATACTTGTTAGACATAATACCATCTCCTATATGTACTTCCTGTACCAGTATATACTTGTTAGACATAATACCATCTCCTATATGTACTTCCTGTACCAGTATATACTTGTTAGACATAATACCATATCCTATAATTATGTACTTCCTGTACCAGTATATACTTGTTAGACATAATACCATATCCTATAATTATGTACTTCCTGTACCAGTATATACTTGTTAGACATAATACCATATCCTATATGTACTTCCTGTACCAGTATATACTTGTTAGACATAATACCATCTCCTATATGTACTTCCTGTACCAGTATATACTTGTTAGACATAATACCATATCATATATGTACTTCCTGTACCAGTATATACTTGTTAGACATAATACCATATCCTATATGTACTTCCTGTACCAGTATATACTTGTTATACATAATACCATATCCAATAATTATGTACTTCCTGTACCAGTATATACTTGTTAGACATAATACCATATCCTATATGTACTTCCTGTACCAGTATATACGTGTTAGACATAATACCATCTCCTATATGTACTTCCTGTACCAGTATATACTTGTTAGACATAATACCATATCCTATATGCACTTCCTGTACCAGTATATACTTGTTAGACATAATACCATATCCTATATGTACTTCCTGTACCAGTATATACTTGTTAGACATAATACCATATCCTATATGCACTTCCTGTACCAGTATATACTTGTTAGACATAATACCATATCCTATATGCACTTCCTGTACCAGTATATACTTGTTAGACATAATACCATATCCTATATGTACTTCCTGTACCAGTATATACTTGTTAGACATAATACCATATCCTATATGTACTTCCTGTACCAGTATATACTTGTTAGACATAATACCATATCCTATATGCACTTCCTGTACCAGTATATACTTGTTAGACATAATACCATATCCTATATGTACTTCCTGTACCAGTATATACTTGTTAGACATAATATCATATCCTATATGTACTTCCTGTACCAGTATATACTTGTTAGACATAATACCATATCCTATATGCACTTCCTGTACCAGTATATACTTGTTAGACATAATACCATATCCTATATGTACTTCCTGTACCAGTATATACTTGTTAGACATAATACCATCTCCTATATGTACTTCCTGTACCAGTATATACTTGTTATACATAATACCATATCCTATATGTACTTCCTGTACCAGTATATACTTGTTAGACATAATACCATATCCTATATGTACTTCCTGTACCAGTATATACTTGTTATACATATGCCATCTGCTTTATTTATTAACCCTTCATAGAGATTTAGGTTAATATACTATTATATATCCATACAAATGACAGCCCACGGGTTCGAGCCCCGCTCAGACCGTGTTTCATTTATATGAAAAAGTTGGCAGTTTTTACGGAGGTTGGTGCACCCAAGTACTGGTTAACCGCTGCAGCCTGCCCAGGAACGGTGTTGTTAGGTAAACTGCCCGCCGGCGATATAGCCCAAAATGGTGCTGATGCAGGCGTAAAACCCGAAATATAACAGAACATAGCATAACAAATGACAACCATTTAGTTATCATGCAGTGGATAAGTAAGTCATTTAGCTATCATGCAGTGGATAAGTAAGTCATTTAGCTATCATGCAGTGGATAAGTAAGTCATTTAGCTATCATGCAGTGGATAAGTAAGTCATTTAGCTATCATGCAGTGGATAAGTAAGTCATTTAGCTATCATGCAGTGGATAAGTAAGTCATTTAGCTATCATGCAGTGGATAAGTAAGTCATTTAGCTATCATGCAGTGGATAAGTAAGTCATTTAGCTATCATGCAGTGGATAAGTAAGTCATTTAGCTATCATGCAGTGGATAAGTAAGTCATTTAGCTATCATGCAGTGGATAAGTAAGTCATTTAGCTATCATGCAGTGGATAAGTAAGTCATTTAGCTATCATGCAGTGGATAAGTAAGTCATTTAGCTATCATGCAGTGGATAAGTAAGTCATTTAGCTATCATGCAGTGGATAAGTAGTCACCATATCTATCCCACGTCCATGGACATTACTGGGACTACATGAGATTCTGGCATTTATTATGAACATTGGTTTGGCTACTACATTGTTAATATATGTCGTATTGGTAATGACGTAAAGAGATGCTTCTATGAGGGAAAGGGTTAATGAACATTGGTTTGGCTACTACATTGTTAATATATGTCGTATTGGTAATGACGTAAAGAGGTGCTTCTATGAGGGAAAGGGTTAATGAACATTGGTTTAGCTACTACATTGTCAATGTTTGTCATATTGGTAATGGTGTGAAGAGGTGCTTCTATGAGGGAAAGGGTTAATGAACATTGGTTTGGCTACTACATTGTTAATGCATGGCGTATTGGTAATGGTGTGAAGAGGTGCTTCTATGAGGGAAAGGGTTAATGAATATTGGTTTGGCTACTACATTGTCAATGTTGGCATATTGGTAATGGTGTGAAGAGGTGCTTCTATGAGAGAAAGGGCTAATGAATATTGGTTTGGCTACTACATTGTAAATGTATGTCGTATTGGTAATGGTGTCAAGAGGTGCTTATATGAGGGAAAGGGTTAATGAATATTGGTTTGGCTACTACATTGTCAATGCATGTCGTATTGGTAATGGCGTGAAGAGGTGCTTCTATGACGGAAAGGGTTAATGAACATTGGTTTGGATACTACATTGTCAATGCATGTCGTATTGGTAATGGTGTGAAGAGGTGCTCCTATGAAGGAAAGGGTTAAGACATAGGAAGCCTGTCGGATTGGGCATTGTGTTGTCATTAACCCATGCAACCCCAAGTAACTGACATGGACTGGTGCATGATATTTTTAGACCAATAAATTAATAAGAAAATTACCCTTGGACCAGTTCATTTATCAAAATGGGTAATTTTATCTAAAAATAGTTATAATTATTACTGGCAAAAAGTGCAGATCCTGTGACGAACCGTCTCATCTGGATCTACACTTTTTGTATGTCTAATTAGAGGCCTGTGGTGTTGAAAGGGTTAATGAGGAGCTGTATGAGACTAGATTTAATTGTTATGTGGATTGTGTCATGGACGTGCGCTTCATTGTTTACCGTATTTAGCTATGTATAGTGCGCACATTTCTTACTGAAATCCTCGTCCATTTATCTACTGCGCATTATACACCAGTACAGACATCAGGACATTTTTTTCCGGACCAAAATTGACCAATATTTCGTGAAATTCGACCCGAACGGGCCCCACAGTCATTCTATAATTTGTTACATTCGACAAACGTTATAAACTTGCTATTAAAACCAGTTGCCGATAGTCTATATAAATAAATGAAATGAATAAGACCACAAAATTAGCATATATTGTGTTTATTTTGGCAAGCTGTGAAGAATTTAATTGAAATTAGTAAATGCATAAAAAATGGCGATTTGATAACATCACATGGTTTTATCGTATGTAATATTTCCCGTACTTTTCGTGTACTTTGCCGCATAAAGCGACGCTGCAATCGTACGATATCATAGAGATAAAGAAACTTTGTAATAATAGTTTATTTGATTTAATATAACGTATGTTTTTAAATACGACATGATTAAAGACAGGATGTGTTGGTTATTTTTACGGGAAATATTTACTATGTACAATGCATTGCATAAAAAAACACTTTTTTTGGCTGCAGTATTTCAATTGTTTGTAGCGATAATTAATTTCGACAAACCTTTCACAATGGGTCCCAGTTAATTAGGTAGGCTACACGTGTTGAGAAGTTTGAGCATCTGCTGACATGTTTGAGAACGTGTTGAGATGTTTGAGAACGTGTTGAGAAATTTGAATCATGCCTGAGTGCGTTACCGTTCCTCGATGAGGTATCTTGAGTGATTAATACAAGTTGTAAAAATCACGGAGCACAATTTTTAGCGATTCTTGAGAAATGTTAAATTTTGACTTGGAAAATTGCGTTTTTCACGTGCGCAGTACATCGGAACTCAGTTTTCCCCCCGATTTTCGTGCCAAATCGTGGGTGCGCATTATACACGATAGCGCACTATACATAGCTAAATACGGTAATGCTCTAATTTAGCACAATTATCCTTTTTATTATTAGGTAGCTATCAATGTTACAATGTTACAATGTTGTTGTAGATGAAAACAGTTCTTGTCTAAATCTTCAAATGCCCTAAAACAATATTTAATTAAAAAGCCATTTCTACTCATCATGTGACCACTGGAGTATTATAAAGTCGGAATATTAACCCTTTCAACACCACAGACCTCTATATAGGCTTACAAAAAGTGTAGATCCATATGAGCCGGCTCGTAACGAGCCGTCTCATCAGGATCTGCACTTTTTGCAAGTAGTATTACTAATTTTAGACAAAATTATCCATCTTGATAATGAACTGGTCCGAATGTAATTTTCTTATTCATTTATTGGTCTAAGAATATCATGGACCAGTCCAAGTCAGTTACTTGGTGTTGAAAGAGTTCATTGATATGATCTATAGATGACCTATTGAGTTTATGGGAGTCAGGGGAAAATTGTCCAGGAAATGGGGGTGGTGGGGGTGGGAGACTCGCACTGATAAAAAGTGCAAAGTGGTAGGCTTACAGACAAAGTTTGTGCACCCAAGTTATTATTATTTTGCCTGATTTTGTTGAAACTGGGTCATGTAAATTAGTTTAAAACAAATTCATTTGTTGTTGATAAGACAAGTATGTTATCAATGGTACCGGAGAATGTGTGTGACAAGTATGTTATCAATGGTACCAGCGAATGTGTGTGACAAGTATGTTATCAATGGTACCGGCGAATGTGTGTGACAAGTATGTTATCAATGGTACCGGAGAATGTGTGTGACAAGTATGTTATCAATGGTACCGGCGAATGTGTGTGACAAGTATGTTATCAATGGTACCGGCTAATGTATCTGACAAGTATGTTATCAATGGTACCGGAGAATGTCTGTGACAAGTATGTTATCAATGGTACCGGAGAATGTCTGTGACAAGTATGTTATCAATGGTACCGGCGAATGTGTGTGACAGATATGTTATCAATGGTACCGGAGAATGTCTGTGACAAGTATGTTATCAATGGTACCGGAGAATGTCTGTGACAAGTATGTTATCAATGGTACCGGCGAATGTGTGTGACAGATATGTTATCAATGGTACCGGCGAATGTTTGTGACAAGTATGTTATCAATGGTACCGGAGAATGTCTGTGACAAGTATGTTATCAATGGTACTGGAGAATGTCTGTGACAAGTATGTTATCAATGGTACCGGAGAATGTCTGTGACAAGTATGTTATCAATGGTACCGGAGAATGTTTGTGACAAGTATGTTATCAATGGTACCGGAGAATGTCTGTGACAAGTATGTTATCAATGGTACCGGAGAATGTGTGTGACAAGTATGTTATCAATGGTACCGGCTAATGTATCTGACAAGTATGTTATCAATGGTACCGGAGAATGTCTGTGACAAGTATGTTATCAATGGTACCGGAGAATGTCTGTGACAAGTATGTTATCAATGGTACCGGCGATGTGGCAAGTTTGTTATCAACGGTACTGGCGAATGTGTGTGACTATTTGCTTCCGATGCTATTCTTATGCTGCTGTTGCACAGAGCCTATTGAGTCTAATAGAAAAATAACGGAGTCTGACACGACGAAGAAGCAGCACTCCAGCCTGCATTGTTTTTCAGTTGTCACCGGGTCGCTACCGTTCTATACCAGTTCTATACTGGGTTCTCACTCAGGCTTGGTATCGATCGGGCTCACCGTCCTCGTACAGTTCTAGCTTACCGTTCTCACTAGGTGTCTATCTATCATCGCCCCGAGAACTGGTGCAAAACATGTTTGCCATCTTTATATACCTTCCTCATATACCAGGCTCCTTGCCATTCTCTGACGCTTTTACTCGACCGACAGGAGATTATGTTAACATGCTCAAAACTCTTGCCGGGCCTGGATGGCTGGCAAAGTCCTAGGAACACGTTCAACGGACGGGAAACGGCCCACTATGTGTCCTCACCGTGTGCCGCCATCTTAAAACAAATTGTTCACACCACGGCAAACGGTCACAGCAGCTTTAGTCGTAATGTTTGTGCATTAATGTTGTGTACACTGTACAACATTTCGGAAATGACATGCAAGTAATGCTATGTTACTTCATTGTAGATAAAAAGAAGGCATAAAAGCCCTGAAAACATATCGTCATCAGATGTATTCATCTTTTAACTCGACCGGTAGGAGATTATGTTAACATGCTCAAAACTCCTGCCGAGCCTGGATGGCTGGCAAAGTCAACGGACGGGAAATGGCATAAAAGCCCTGAAAACATATCGTCATAAGATGTATTCATCTTTTAATATCCTGCTGTGTATGTAATTAGCCATTCACTAGTCACCAAATTCCAGGAGATAAACGTTTAAAAACATTTGAGTTACTTCCTGACATATGGATTATTGGAATTAATTTATCGCTAATTGGAATTGTGGTTGAAGATGGCCCTAAGGAAAATGTGCAATCCTGAAACAGCATCATCATTGCTAATTGGGCTGTAGCAATATTTTGCAATATTTCTTGGAAAGCTTCTTGGAAAGGCATTGATCTAAAGAAATAAGTTGCCAGTGTTTCCCACAATGGCCCGAGAGATCCAGGAAATCAATTATGTTGACATGTACTATAGATTGTGATATATAGGTCTCCAACACAGATTTTGTTATTCTGGGTGGGACACGAAGAAACTATGCATTCACATGATTTCATATTCCATGTAAGGAACAACTATATTTCTATTGATTCAATACGGAATTCCCATAGCCTCATTTCTATGTGCTGATACCATACGGCTGTTGGAAGTCACTGTGTGTCCAACGTCACGGTTACTAAAATAGGAAGAGAAACAGTAGGTAGAATGCTCCGTTTTATCAGTGACCTCATAGTTACGCATGGGTGTTGCTTGAGATATGTCTACATGTTATTGTAATCACATTATATAACCCCCAAGTGGATAGCTACAAGGTCACTGAAAAAGCAGGGTTCTCTCTAGTAGATGAAATGGGGTTGGCTGCCCTACCCCACTTGAAATTGGTATCACCCTCTTTGAATTAATATACCCTGTTTGAAATTGAAAAATCTTATTCTTTTTTGTTTAAAAATAGTCTTCTTTTTTTAATTTAGTTTTTTTTGTTTTAATTAAATAGGTTTTTATTTTCCTGAGAAAATGCATTATGATACAGACACCGTGATTAGAATGCAATATTTTATGCTCAGAATACTCTAACAATGCATTTACCGGTAATGTTTATGTACTCTCACCACGTGCCTTAATTTGGCTCACTGTGTTTTCTTCTACCCTGTTTGAATTTTTTCTAGCGAGAAGCCTGAAAAGAAATGAGTTTCTACTCAATAACTTGTCATTCAAGAAAGGATTTTGAAATTATTTTTGTCGGTATTAGGTAGAATTATGTCGATAACCTCGGATGAAGCAAACATCAAATATTTGCCACTCCGGCAGAGTTATCTTTGGCTTTAATTTGTTAAGTTGCTTCTCTTGAAAAAAGTGTGGGTGCCAATGTTCTCGTGTTAAAATGGAAACAGATTCCCGGTTTCTTTCTTATAAGGAGGAATGTTTAATAGCAGTATAACCTCTTTCATGTGATGTACACTTCAGCGACCTTGCCCTATTGACCTTTATTTCATTACAGAATTGCGTCTCCTATATCTCTCCACACACCTCCCTGGTAAATTGAAGTTTCTTCATAATGAAATATGTTTGTGAGGAACATAATATTTCCAATGATGTTTCCAATAAAGTGAACTTTCAGCTAATATGTCATACAAGACAGCTGATTCCTTTACAGAAGAAAATTCTTGATTGTAAACTAAACAACATTTTCCCTTGGAATTGTGGAAATAGATGGAATAGATTAGGCGGATTGTCCAGCAACTTGATTTCTTTCTGGTGCTAAAAAATGGATATAATTTTATATTAAAATTGGATGATTAATACAAGTTTTGTGAGCTTGGGATGCCCTTGGAGTTTGTATGTGTATGTAGAAGAGGAACTCGACTATTACTGCTATTCAGTTGTACTATGAGTGGGAATTCTGAGACGGTTGTCAGTTAATGCACGATTCCATATTCATTTGAATTGAAATCGTGTGTAATAAAGAAACATTCTGAGAATATGAAATATTTTTATTCTGGATATTTGATACTAAGAAAACATTCTGGGTATTTTGATACTAAGAAAACATTCTGGGTATGTTGATACTAGGAAAACATTCTGGGTATTTTGATACTAAGAAAACAGTCTGGGTATTTTGATACTAGGAAAACAGTCTGGGTATTTTGATACTAGGAAAACAGTCTGGGTATTTTGATACTAGGAAAACAGTCTGGGTATTTTGATACTAAGAAATCATTCTGGGTATTTTGATACTAGGAAAACAGTCTGGGTATTTTGATACTAGGAAAACATTCTGGGTATTTTGATACTAGGAAAACATTCTGGGTATTTTGATGCTAAGAAAACAGTCTGGGTATTTTGATACTAAGAAAACATTCTGGGTATGTTGATACTAGGAAAACATTCTGGGTATTTTGATACTAAGAAAACAGTCTGGGTATTTTGATACTAGGAAAACAGTCTGGGTATTTTGATACTAGGAAAACAGTCTGGGTATTTTGATACTAGGAAAACAGTCTGGGTATTTTGATACTAAGAAATCATTCTGGGTATTTTGATACTAGGAAAACAGTCTGGGTATTTTGATACTAGGAAAACATTCTGGGTATTTTGATGCTAAGAAAACAGTCTGGGTATTTTAATGCTAAGAACACATTCTGGGTATTTTGATGCTAAGACCACATTCATTTTGATACTAAGAAAACAGTCTGGGTATTTTGATACTAAGAACACATTCATTTTGATACTAAGAAAACAGTCTGGGTATTTTGATACTAAGAACACATTCATTTTGATACTAGGAAAACATTCTGGGTATTTCATACTAGGAAAACATTCTGGGTATTTTGATGCTAAGAAGACATTCTGGGTATTTGATGCTAAGAAAGCATTCTGGATATTTAATATAGGAAAACATTCTGGGTGGTTTGATGCTAAGAAGACATTCTGGGTATTTGATGCTAAGAAAGCATTCTGGATATTTAATATAGGAAAACATTCTGGGTAGTTTGATGCTAAGAAGACATTCTGGGTATTTGATGCTAAGAAAGCATTCTGGATATTTAATATAGGAAAACATTCTGGGTAGTTTGATGCTAAGAAGACATTCTGGGTATTTGATGCTAAGAAAGCATTCTGGATATTTAATATAGGAAAACATTCTGGGTAGTTTGATGCTAAGAAGACATTCTGGGTATTTGATGCTAAGAAAGCATTCTGGATATTTAATATAGGAAAACATTCTGGGTAGTTTGATGCTAAGAAGACATTCTGGGTATTTGATGCTAAGAAAGCATTCTGGATATTTAATATAGGAAAACATTCTGGGTAGTTTGATGCTAAGAAAACATTCTGGGTAGTTTGATGCTAAGAAAACATTCTGGATATTTGATGCTAAGAAAGCATGGGTATTTCATACTAGGAAAACATTCTGGGTAGTTTGATGCTAAGAAGACATTCTGGGTATTTGATGCTAAGAAAGCATGGGTATTTCATACTAGGAAAACATTCTGGGTAGTTTGATGCTAAGAAGATATTCTGGGTATTTGATGCTAAGAAGATATTCTGGGTATTTGATGCTAAGAAAACATGGGTATTTCTTACTAGGAAAACATTATGGGTATACTAAGAAACTATTCTGGGTATTTGATTCTATATATGTTTGACTGAAACTAACACTATACCATCAAGTTGTTAAAGAGTATTCTATTCTGGTTGAATTGGATGTGGATGGATATATTCTGGTTTACCACCTATCATCAAATTGAGAGTGTAAACTTGGTTACTATTGTATGTATTGTGTGTTTTTTATCGATTTGATAGATGGTGGTGACTGTCTGCTAGAAACATTTATATATGGAAACATTAGTTGCACTATTCTATTTGCTACGGTGACACATTTTTCCTTTCAACACATTATCCTCCCATCAGTAACACTGAAGCGTGAGAGAATTAGCATGCATCAGCAACTTTGATGGATTGCTCTTTAAATTGGATTTTCTTTTTCTCTGACTAAAATCGGCAGCAATTGGAAATTTCTGGAAGCAATTGCATCTTTGTATTCTACAATTCACCCATAAGGTCATCTTGTTGACAATGCTATGTATTAGTAGGTACAGTGAAACCACTCTTAAGCTGAATGAGCAATTTGGACAAGAGGAGAAATTTGTTCGTTTTGGAAGGGTTTATCGGTTTAGAGGGTTTTACATAAGGGGTGGGGTGAGATCTTTCATAATATAACATTTACTAGAAAATATTTGTTTGAATGGCTTTGTAGTGATGATATACATGTATCAAGTCCAGCATATGTTCCGTTTGCAATAGTAATTTATTGTTGGAAATGGCACAGATTTTTCCGAATTCCGGTTTACAGAGTGCATTTTCCAATGAACAAGATTTTTTAAGAAAGGAAACATTATTTTGAGAGTATGCATGGATGCATGGATGCATGGAGCTTAGTTTATACAAATTTATTTAGCTCGATTGCGAAACAAGTTATTTCAACTTAATTAATCACTGTCGAGACCTCATTCCTGATGGAATACATCGCCACGAGGGAGAGAGAAGAGGCAGCGTGGAATTTAAATGCCTTGCCTAAGGGCACAATCGTAACGGCTCCAGCGGGGCTCAAACTCCGGACCTTTCGCACCTGAAGCGAACGCGCATCAACTGTGCTGTGCCATCACGACTTCCGAGCTGCATGAAGCTTATTATTCAGTTTTTGAGGAATTCCAGTTTGGAGGGGTTCTGGTAGAGAAGGGTTGAAAGATGCTCGTCGCCTATCATTTATTGCTGCTTTGTCTGTTTTAATTTATATATAATTATACGTATATCAACAATTAACCCTTTCAACCCCAAGTAACTGACATGGACTGGTCCATGATATTTTTAGACCAATAAATTAATAACAAAATTACATTTGGATCAGTTCATTTATCAAAATGGGTAATTTTATCTAAAATAGTAATAATTATTACTGGCAAAAAAGTGCAGATCCTGATGAGACGGCTCGTTACGAGCCGGCTCATCTGGATCTACACTTTTCATAAGCCTATTTAGAGGCCTGTGGGGTTGAAAGGGTTAATGCAGCACATGCCAATATAATTAAATTATTTAACTGAACGGATTAATGAAATTGATAGCAGATATAAAAAAACATTGTTTCCAAAATAATCTTGAGTGGAGGATAATTCTTGAAAGATTTACTTTTTAAGGTGGAGGATAATTCTTGAAAGATCTACTTTTTTATGGTGGAGGACAATTTTGAAAGAAGTAGCTTTAAGGTGGGGGACAATTTTTGAAAGATGTAGCTTTAGATTGAGGATAATTCTTGAAATATGTAGATTTAAGGTGGATGATCATTCTTGAAAGATGTAATTTTTGTACAATATGTAGCTTTAAAGTGGAGGATAATTCTTGAAATATCTAGTTGTTAAGGTGGAGGATAATTCTTGAAAGATGTAGTTTTAAGGTGGTGGAAAATTCTTGAAAGATGTAGTTTTAAGGTGGAGGATAATTCTTGAAAGATGTAGTTTTAAGGTGGATGATAATTCTTGAAAGATGTAGTATTAATGTGGAGGATAATTGATGTAGTTTTAAGCTGCATGATAATTGATGTAGTAATACGGTAGTGGATACTTCGTATTTTATTAGTCTAATGAAACCTGCCGAGACAAGCGTTTCAATAACCAGTGGTTACCTCTACAAAATTCACCTCTTGAGACAAAATTCAAAAAATGTCCTGGAAAATACCAGACATTCAGTCTTATAAACTTAAAATAATTACCGGACCTACGGCAAATTTACCGGACATGTCTGGTGGTCTGATGGGATTACGTGACCTGTACTGTACTTTGTCTTGCGAAAGGAATATGTTTTATCACAGGTTTCCAGAACGTTTGCAATCGCCAAAAGGTAACTCTACATTTGTATTGTAGGAAAAAGTTACGGACAAAGATTTCCAGAAACTATAATCCCGACATTGATAGAAACTTGACAATCGGTAACCATTTGCCATAGAGAGAATTAGGCTAATATACTAATATTCTCTTCATTCTTATGACATCCATTTAGGTATCAATCGTGGATAAGCAGTCAGCATATCTACCCCACCCCCCCAACAGGGACTACCATGAGCTTCTGGCTTTTGTTATGAATGTTCATGTGGTTATTATATTGTCAATGTAAGTAGTAATGGCGCCATGGGATGCTTCTATGTGGGTAAAGTGTCGGTTATTGTCTTATCTTGTGCAAATTGAAATTAAGTTTGACTTAAACTGTTCATATCACACAACATTTATTTTTATTCCAAATGAAATGGCATTTAGTAGTTAGCTATACCCAGTTATAGATCAGTGTGTTTTATGTGGCTATACAGAAACCTCTTGCCTGGATCACCAGTGCAATAAATTGCCTTGTAGGCATAAAATGTATGGAAGTGCTGAAAGTGGCGTGTCTGGAGATATCTCAGCATGCTGTCTGTCATTGGCTGAAAGTGGCGTGTCTGGAGATATACCAGCATGCTGTCGTTGGCTGAAAGTGGCGTGTCTGGAGATATACCAGCATGCTGTCATTGGCTGAAAGTGGCGTGTCTGGAGATATCTCAGCATGCTGTCATTGGCTGAAAGTGGCGTGTCTGGAGATATACCAGCATGATGTCTGTCATTGGCTGAAAGTGGTGTGTCTGGAGATATCTCAGCATGCTGTCATTGACTGAAAGTGGTGTGTCTGGAGATATACCAGCATGCTGTCTGTCATTGGCTGAAAGTGGCGTGTCTGGAGATATCTCAGCATGCTGTCATTGGCTGAAAGTGGTGTATCTGGAGGTATATCAGCATGCTGTCATTGGCTGTAAGTGGCGTGTCTGGAGATATACCAGCATGCTGTCATTGGCTGAAAGTGGCATGTCTGGAGATATACCAGCATGCTGTCATTGGCTGAAAGTGGTGTGTCTGGAAATATACCAGCATGCTGTCATTGGCTGAAAGTGGTGTGTCTGGAGATATCTCAGCATGCTGTCTGTCATTGGCTGAAAGTGGCGTGTCTGGAGATATACCAGCATGCTGTCATTGGCTGAAAGTGGCGTGTCTGGAGATATACCAGCATGCTGTCATTGGCTGAAAGTGGTGTGTCTGGAAATATACCAGCATGCTGTCATTGGCTGAAAGTGGCGTGTCTGGAGATATACCAGCATGCTGTCATTGGCTGAAAGTGGTGTGTCTGGAGATATACCAGCATGCTGTCATTGGCTGAAAGTGGTGTGTCTGGAGATATACCAGCATGCTGTCATTGGCTGAAAGTGGTGTGTCTGGCGATATACCAGCATGCTGTCATTGGCTGAAAGTGGTGTGTCTGGAGATATACCAGAATGCTGTCATTGGCTGAAAGTGGTGTGTCTGGAGATATACCAGCATGCTGTCATTGGCTGAAAGTGGTGTGTCTGGAGATATACCAGCATGCTGTCGTTGGCTGAAAGTAGCGTGTCTGGAGATATACCAGCATGCTGTCATTGGCTGAAAGTGGCGTGTCTGCAGATATATCAGCATGCTGTCATTGGCTGAAAGTGGTGTGTCTGGAGATATACCAGCATGCTGTCATTGGCTGAAAGTGGTGTCTGGAGATATACCAGCATGCTGTCGTTGGCTGAAAGTGGCGTGTCTGCAGATATACCAGCATGCTGTCATTGGCTGAAAGTGGCGTGTCTGTAGATATATCAGCATGCTGTCGCTGAAAGTGGCGTGTCTGGAGATATACCAGCATGCTGTCATTGGCTGAAAGTGGCGTGGCGTGTCTGTAGATATATCAGCATTTCGTCATTAACTGAAAGTGGCGTGTCTGGAGATATACCAGCATGCTGTCATTGGCTGAAAGTGGCGTGTCTGGAGATATACCAGCATGCTGTCATTGGCTGAAAGTGGCATGTCTGGAGATATACCAGCATGCTGTCATTGGCTGAAAGTGGTGTGTCTGGAGATATACCAGCATGCTGTCGTTGGCTGAAAGTAGCGTGTCTGGAGATATACCAGCATGCTGTCATTGGCTGAAAGTGGCGTGTCTGCAGATATATCAGCATGCTGTCATTGGCTGAAAGTGGTGTGTCTGGAGATATACCAGCATGCTGTCATTGGCTGAAAGTGGTGTCTGGAGATATACCAGCATGCTGTCGTTGGCTGAAAGTGGCGTGTCTGCAGATATACCAGCATGCTGTCATTGGCTGAAAGTGGCGTGTCTGTAGATATATCAGCATGCTGTCATTGGCTGAAAGTGGCGTGTCTGGAGATATACCAGCATGCTGTCATTGGCTGAAAGTGGCGTGGCGTGTCTGTAGATATATCAGCATTTCGTCATTAACTGAAAGTGGCGTGTCTGGAGATATACCAGCATGCTGTCATTGGCTGAAAGTGGCGTGTCTGGAGATATACCAGCATGCTGTCATTGGCTGAAAGTGGCATGTCTGGAGATATCTCAGCATTAACTGAAAGTGGCGTGTCTGTAGATATATCAGCATTCTGTCATTGGCTGAAAGTGGCCAATAAGCAATATATAAAGCTGCGGTAGATAATTAGTCAATTTACTGTTGAATCTTGTCTTATCCAAGTATTTAGCCGCCTCCCTGCTATTAAATGCTATATAATAATGTGTTCATAATTTGAAGAAGTTTATGTAACCTAATTGTGTCGCTTACGTAATTGATTTATTGCATCAATAATTTTGAAGTTCTTAACATTTTGCTCTATGTGTACCTGGAGTGAGAGACATCGCTGACTTTTCTGTTACCCACCTTGGCAGATATAGCCGATGTATCACGAAATGTATATGTGCTGATGTTTTTGCTCTGTCTCTGTGGTAAGGTCGCTGACATGGATACCACTCTAACCTGTCGTCACGGATGGTCATTGATTCGAGCGCCGCTCAGGCCTTGTCTGTTTATATGAACAAGTTGGCAATTTCTTGTGCTGGTTGGTGCACTAAGAACAGGCTAACCGCTGGAGCCTGCCCAGGAAAGGTATTGTTAGGGAAACTGCCCGTCAGCTATATAGCCCAAAATGGTGCTGATGAAGGCATCGGACATGAACACATTTATCAGTGAGATTTTCATCTCTTCCTCAAAACAACAATATTATAACGGCATTATATTATATAGCCAGATATACAGCTAATTTGACCAGGCTTTGAGGAATATTTGTATGGAGCGTGGGGATGGATGCCGATAATGAATGGACTTGCAATTTGCTAATTCTGACCAAGAAGTTAGTCGATTCACATATGTGCAGATAGATCTCTGCAAGAAATATTTTGAATGTTCCCAGAAACTACTGCAGACTATGCCTGTTCCCAGAAACTACTGCAGACTACTAGTATATTGCCTGTTCCCAGAAACTACTGCATACTATTCTGAATGTTCCCAGAAACTACTGCAGACTATTCTGAATGTTCCCAGAAACTACTGCAGACTATTCTGAATGTTCCCAGAAACTACTGCAGACTATTGCCAATCATTTAAAGCATCATATCCCTCCAGATAGAGTACATTTCTATACAAAGACTGGAAAGATAAATCACTACACTGGTCTAAGGATGCTCACCTTGGAAAAACATTTAGTCAAGTAGTTATTGGAATGTATAGGATATGTGCTGTAAACAATCCAATATGTAAAATATCGGACTGTGTGAGGCGCTTAGTCAATATTTTACATATTCGATCCATTTGAGGCTTATATCTTACTTAACCCTTTCAACCCCACAGGCCTCTAAATAGGCTTATGAAAAGTGTAGATCCAGATGAGCCGGCTCGTAACGAGCCGTCGCATCAGGATCTGCCCTTTTTTGCCAGTAATAATTATTACTATTTTTAGATAAAATTACCAATTTTGATAAATGAACTGGTCCAAATGTAATTTTCTTATTAATTTATTGGTCTAAAAATATCATGGACCAGTCCATGTCAGATACTCGGGGTTGAATGGGTTAAAGCACACACTTATACATGTATAACACAATCGTATTAATTAAAATTGTTAATTTCGTACATTTACGCATAGGATTTAATAGAATACTCTGGCCTTTTTGAAAGCAGTCCAATATTAATAATACTGGACTGCAAGTACAAAGGTATGACGTCATGGCACTGTTTTCATGGTAGATCTAGGTAGAAATACTGTAGAAGTGTACATTAAGTCAGTGGTGAAAAACTAGTTCATGACCGACTAGTCGTGTAGATCTAGTAACCTTCAAAACCTCCTTGTCCATATCACACTGCCACTCAACACTTATTATAAAAATATTTGAGGTTTGTTTATAAAGTGATCGGTACAAATTTCTGGCTGCTGTCTGCATGTTTGTGTGGTAGGGATCTTCTCAAATCTCTCTGTTTTGACAAATTTGCTGGAAATTTAGGTGTATTATATGATTTTTACGAAAGTCAACGGATGTGGGCATTTTCAATAAGCCACAGTCTAGTCGTAGTGATTGTGGCACAGTCTATCTATCGCAAGCACCTGTTTGCACGTAGTTTGATTACATTCATTTTAATTGCTTTCGTTTCGGACTATGATCAATTTCTCTGTTGCTCTTTGTTATCAGAATTTGCACTCGCCCCGTCAGTCTAGCATTTGTGTGGATGCACGGTTGCTTCAGGTGCGAACGGTCCGGAGTTTGAGCCCCGCTGGAGCCGTTACGATTGTGTCCTTAGGCAAGGCATTTAAATTCCACGTTGCTTCTCTCCATCATGGCGATGGATTCCATCAGGAATGAGGTCTCGAGAGTGATTAATATAAGCTGTAAGAACTTGTTTTGCAATCGAACTAAAATAAATTTGTAAGTCTAGCGTTGACAAATCCTACTCGCTCATGGTGACTGTTTAGTCGCCATGGTGAGTGTGCCAGCAGAATTTAACATCCCTGTATCGGTGAACTATATTGCACCGGAAGGTTAAACAGCAATCAACTCAATTCAAGCTTTATTTATTGGCGAGTGTGCCAGCAGAATTTAACATCCCTGTATTGGTGAACTATATTGCACCAGAAGGTTAAACAGCAATAAACTCGATTCAAGCTTTATTTATTGTCGGGAGTGTGCCAGCAGAATTTAACATCCCTGTATCCGTGAACTATATTGCACCGGAAGGTTAAACAGCAATCAACTCAATTGAAGCTTTATTTATTGTCGGGAGTTATTGCAATTGAGTCTAAACTTGATAAGTTCTAACACAAGTGTTTGAAATGTTATAAATATATTATAATTGTTATATAATGACAATTTAATCCATAATCCACCAAAAGTCTTGTATCTTGAGCCTATAAGACCTTAAACAACTTTATATATCGGGCGACAGTCTTATGCCAGAGCTACAAGACGTTTGTTGGTTTTATGGATAAACATTCAAGTTCCTGTGGTTCTAAATTTACTAATCTTCAATTTTTCGACTGGTTTTATTATATTATGTAGTGCTGAGCAAGAAGGTGGAATAGACGCAGCATGTGTTTAGCCTTGACATAGATAATAGATCGAAGAAGGAAGTATGAAGGATATAGAAGCAATTGATCACGTTATCTATATTACTGTAATAGAGTAGGAAAGGAATCTATCTATGAGCTGAGTGAAAATCAAACACATCTTGCTTATGGCAATTCGCTTGAGAAGGGAGTGCTTGAATAGAACTTAGTGCAACATTACTTACATAGACAGTAATTGAAAATACCTGTGTGGAAATAGTGCAATTGTTGTGGAGAATGTGTATTTACATGGACGAGAAATTTGGCACGGAGTTGTTGCTAGTTTCTGCGTAGCTCTGACATGGGGGTTGAAAGTTGCCCCTTGATTCACATACAAAGCAACATGGCAGCTAACGCAGTTTATAAAAAGTTCAAGAAAATGGGTCTGATCCCGAAGAGACGAAAGAAGACCACCAGGTAAGGAGTAGTTTTGCTCTAATTAATTTAATGTTTTTCTCATGCACATAAATTATGTTGACTTATGTTGAAGAACACGAGCTTGTGGGTCTAATGTTTACAGGTGTACTACCGATGTTTATATATGCATTGAATGTATAAACTACCTGATACAACATTGGATAATAATTATTGATTTATAGTGTAAACAGGTAACGAGCAGATTATGGTTCACCTGCAATTAATTAACAGATTAAAAGAACATTACTATTTAATTGTTGGTTGTTAGCTAATAATCCCCATTCCACCTACGTGGTTAAGTCGTTAAGGTCGCTGACTTGTATACCCATGTAACTTATCACTCATGGTCACGAGTTCAAGCCCTGCTCAGACCGTGTTTGAGCCCCGCTCAGACAGTGTCTCTTTATATGAAAAAGTTTGCAGTTTCTTACGGAGGCTGGTGCACCAAGTACTGGTTAACCGCTGGAGCCTGCCCAGGAAAGGTGTTGTTTGGTAAGCTGCCTGTCGCTCAAATGGACAACCAGTAGCGACGTTAAATAAACTTAAATAAATATAAAATAGAAGATAATCCCCCCTCGCTCCCACCCGACTTACACATACTGGATTGGTGTTGATTTGATTGTGTTATTTGACAAATCTGATTGTGTGGTTAGGATGTAGCCCAAATTCCTATTACTTTGGTGGGTTGCGTGGGATAAGCTCTGATACTTGGCTTGGGCAGTACCATGATTGTTGGTGGTGCTTGGCTGGGAGGAAGTACCTTGATTGTTGAGTTGTTGGTGGTACACTATCCCTGATGCTTGGCTGGGAGGAAGTACCTTGATTGTTGAGTTGTTGGTGGTACACTATCCCTGATGCTTGGCTGGGAGGAAGTACCTTGATTGTTGAGTTGTTGGTGGTACACTATCCCTGATGCTTGGCTGGGAGGAAGTACCTTGATTGTTGAGTTGTTGGTGGTACACTATCCCTGATGCTTGGCTGGGAGGAAGTACCTTGATTGTTGAGTTGTTGGTGGTACACTATCCCTGATGCTTGGCTGGGAGGAAGTACCTTGATTGTTGAGTTGTTGGTGGTACACTATCCCTGATGCTTGGCTGGGAGGAAGTACCTTGATTGTTGAGTTGTTGGTGGTACACTATCCCTGATGCTTGGCTGGGAGGAAGTACCTTGATTGTTGAGTTGTTGGTGGTACACTATCCCTGATGCTTGGCTGGGAGGAAGTACCTTGATTGTTGAGTTGTTGGTGGTACACTATCCCTGATGCTTGGCTGGGAGGAAGTACCTTGATTGTTGAGTTGTTGGTGGTACACTATCCCTGATGCTTGGCTGGGAGGAAGTACCTTGATTGTTGAGTTGTTGGTGGTACACTATCCCTGATGGGAGGAAGTACCTTGATCCTTTGGGTTGCTATGTGTGTATCCCTGATACTTGGCTGTGGAGAAGTACCATGATCCTTTGGGTTGCTATGTGTGTATCCCTGATACTTGGCTGTGGAGAGGTACCATGATCCTTTGGGTTGCTATGCGTGTATCCCTGATACTTGGCTGTGGAGAGGTACCATGATCCTTTGGGTTGCTATGCGTGTATCCCTGATACTTGGCGGGGGGGAAGTACCTTGATCATTTGGGTTGTTATGCATGTATCCCTGATACTTGGCTGGGGGGAAGTACCTGACCTTTGGGTTGCCGATCCCTGATACTGGCAGGGGGGAAGTACCTTGATCCTTTGGGTTGCTATGCATGTATCCCTGATACTTGGCTGGGGGGAAGTACCTTGATCCTGGGGTAGCTATGCGTGTATCCCTGATACTTGGCTGGGGGAAGTACCTTGATCCTTTGGGTTGCTATGCGTGTATCCCTGATACTTGGCTGGGGGGAAGGATGTACCTTGATCCTTGAGGTTGCTATGCGTGCATCCCCGATACTTGGCTGGGGGGAAGTACCTTGATCCTTGGGGTTGCTATGCGTGTATCCCTGATACTTGGCTGGGGAGAAGTACCATGATCCTTTGGGTTGCTATGCATGTATCCCTGATACTTGGCTGGCAGGACGTACCATGATCCTTGAGGTTGCTATGCATGTATCCCTGATACTTGGCTGGGGAGAAGTACCTTGATCCTTTGGGTTGCTATGCATGTATTCCTGATACTTGGCTGGGGGGAAGTACCTTGATCCTTTGGGTTGCTATGCATGTATCACTGATACTTGGCTGGGGGGAGGTACCATGATCCTTTGGGTTGCTATGCATGTATCCCTGATACTTGACTGGGGGGGAAGTACCATGGTCCTTTGGGTTGCTATGCATGTATCCCTGATACTTGGCTGGGGGGAAGTACCATGATCCTTTGGGTTGCTATGCATGTATCCCTGATACTTGGCTGGCAGGACGTACCATGATCCTTGAGGTTGCTATGCATGTTTCCCTGATACTTGGCTGGGGGGAAGTACCTTGATCCTTTGGGTTGCTATGCGTGTATCACTGATACTTGGCTGGGGGGAGGTACCATGATCCTTTGGGTTGCTATGCGTGTATCCCTGATACTTGGCTGGGAGGAAATACCTTGATCCTTTGGGTTGCTATGCGTTTATCCCTGATACTTGGCTGGGGGGGGGAAGTACAAGATCCTTTGGGTTGCTATGCGTGTATCTCTGATACTTGGCTGGGGGGAAGTACCATGATCCTTTGGGTTGCTATGCATATATCCCTGATACTTGGCTGGGGGGGAAGTACCATGATCCTTGGGGTTGCTATGCGCGTATCTCTGATACTTGACTGGGGGGGGGGGGAAGTACCATGATCCTTTGGGTTGCGCGTGTATCCCTGATATTTGGCTGGCGGGAAGTACCTGATCCTTTGGGTTGCTATGCATATATCCCTGATACTTGGCTGGGGGGGGGGGAAAGTACCATGATCCTTTGGGTTGCTATGCGTGTATCCCTGATACTTGGCTGGGGGGAAGGATGTACCTTGATCCTTGAGGTTGCTATGCGTGCATCCCCGATACTTGGCTGGGGGGAAGTACCTTGATCCTTGGGGTTGCTATGCGTGTATCCCTGATACTTGGCTGGGGAGAAGTACCATGATCCTTTGGGTTGCTATGCATGTATCCCTGATACTTGGCTGGCAGGACGTACCATGATCCTTGAGGTTGCTATGCATGTATCCCTGATACTTGGCTGGGGAGAAGTACCTTGATCCTTTGGGTTGCTATGCATGTATTCCTGATACTTGGCTGGGGGGAAGTACCTTGATCCTTTGGGTTGCTATGCATGTATCCCTGATACTTGACTGGGGGGGAAGTACCATGGTCCTTTGGGTTGCTATGCATGTATCCCTGATACTTGGCTGGGGGGAAGTACCATGATCCTTTGGGTTGCTATGCATGTATCCCTGATACTTGGCTGGCAGGACGTACCATGATCCTTGAGGTTGCTATGCATGTTTCCCTGATACTTGGCTGGGGGGAAGTACCTTGATCCTTTGGGTTGCTATGCGTGTATCACTGATACTTGGCTGGGGGGAGGTACCATGATCCTTTGGGTTGCTATGCGTGTATCCCTGATACTTGGCTGGGAGGAAATACCTTGATCCTTTGGGTTGCTATGCGTTTATCCCTGATACTTGGCTGGGGGGAAGTACCATGATCCTTTGGGTTGCTATGCATGTATCCCTGATACTTGGCTGGGGGGAAGTACCTTGATCCTTTGGGTTGCTATGCATGTATCCCTGATACTTGGCTGGGGGAAGTACCTTGATCCTTTGGGTTGCTATGCATGTATCCCTGATACTTGGCTGGGGGGAAGTACCTTTATCCTTTGGGTTGCTATGCGTGTATCCCTGATACTTGACTGGGGGTAAGTACCTTGATCCTTGGGGTTGCTATGCGTGTATCCCTGATACTTGACTGGGGGTAAGTGCCATGATCCTTGGGGTTGCTATGCGTGTATCGCTGATACTTGGCTGGGGGGAAGTACCATGATCCTTTGGGTTGCTATGCATGTATCCCTGATACTTGGCTGGGGGAAGTACCATGATCCTCTGGGTTGCTATGCATATATCCATGATACTTGGCTGGGGGGGAAGTACCATGATCCTTGGGGTTGCTATGCATGTATCTCTGATACTTGGCTGGGGGGAAGTACCATGATCCTTGGGGTTGCGCGTGTATCCCTGATACTTGGCTGGGGGGAAGTACCATGATCCTTTGGGTTGCTATGCATGTATCCCTGATACTTGGCTGGGGGGAAGTACCTTGATCCTTTGGGTTGCTATGCATGTATCCCTGATACTTGGCTGGGGGGAAGTACCATGATCCTTTGGGTTGCTATGCATGTATCCCTGATACTTGGCTGGCAGGACGTACCATGATCCTTGAGGTTGCTATGCATGTATCCCTGATACTTGGCTGGCAGGACGTACCTTGATCCTTGAGGTTGCTATGCGTGTATCCCTGATACTTGGCTGGGGGGGGAAGTACCATGATCCTTGAGGTTGTAGGTGTACTGCCTGACTAATACTTGGGTGGGGGTTGTACCATGATCCTTGAGGTTGTAGGTGTACTGCCTGACTAATACTTGGGTGTGGGTTGTACCATGTTCCTTGAGGTTGTAGGTGTACTGCCTGACTAATACTTGGGTGGGGGTAGTACTGTGATCCTTGATGTTAATTGGTTAAGCATTGAACTCGCACGCAGAAAATCTGGGTTCGAATCTGCGAGTAGGAACTGTTTAAAAAATAATATCTCGATCACTCCTCACATAAGGAATAGACGTGATGCGATGACAATTGCCTTTCAAAGTTCTATAATTAGGTCTTCAAAGTTAACAGAATTCACCATCTGCCGTCTAGTTTTAAAACAATTTCTGAGGGTGATGCCCCCCAGACTCGCACCTTCTTTGCTCGAGTTCACGCCCACCCCTAACCCCAATTCCTGCAATCTGTGCCTGAATACTTTAAATTTGGAATGAGATATTGTTTTCTCATTTGGGATAATATTTATTTGGTCCAGTCGTGTATGCAAAGGGTTTGAACTAATAAGTAAAATCAACATAAATATCTGAACAAGGAAGTGGAATTGTTTAAAGTTGGTCAAACGTTGTTGCATTGAACTGTTTAAAAAATGCTTAATGTGTGTGTTTGTCAGTGTAGTGGAATTTGTAGCATTCCAGGAAAGAGACTAACTTATCTCTTTGGTAATCACCACAGAGATTACTGATCGCTCTGGAAGACAATGTGCCAAAACTGTCTGAGCACTACATTTGTCTTATATCCCCATACATACATGTGCTATAGTAACCTCTTTTCACTGATATTTCTTATTGGTTCCAGGGCTCGACAAATCCACTCGTCCGCTCGTATTTACGAGTGACTTTTCGATCTGGACGAGTAGAAATTCCAAGTCGCTTGCCCAGTCGGACGAGTGAAGATTTCAGCTAAATGTCCAATATAAATCGAAGGAACAAAATAAAATAATATCCGTTTTACTTTCTTCGGAATGATTACCAGGCGTGGTAATGGGAAATCACCGAGGATATTTTAATGTGTTTATGTTGCCACATAATTGCATTTATTAATAAATTAAAGTGCAATTCCGACGATTTTTAATTTTCCTAAAATACATGGGACGAGTGATAGTCCAATCTGGACGAGTGGAACAGTGGCATCACTCGCCCAGTAGGACGAGTAAGAAATTAAAAAATTGTCGAGGCCTGGGTTCCCGATTTCTCAACTTGAAATAAATTCATAATTTTCCACTGCAATTTTGGTTGTGTTTTACTTGTCTTGGCGAGTCGGGAGTAATCATGTGTTTGGTGCTTCCGTCCATGCATCCATTTTTGGTTGTGTTTTACTTGTCTTGGCGAGTCGGGAGTAATCATGTGTTTGGTGCTTCCGTCCATGCATCCATTTTTGGTTGTGTTTTACTTGTCTTGGCGAGTCGGGGGTGATCATGTGTTTGGTGCTTCCGTCCATGCATCCATTTTTGGTTGTGTTTTACTTGTCTTGGCGAGTCGGGAGTGATCATGTGTTTGGTGTTCCATCCATGCATCCATTTTTGGTTGTGTTTTACTTGTCTTGGCAAGTCGGGGGTGATCATGTGTTTGGTGCTTCCGTCCATGCATCCATTTTTGTAGCGCCACAACTCGTACAGTTTTGATCCAATTCAAGCAAAACTTGGTGTACACCATCAACATTAAGTGGACAGCACATATTGTCGGGACTCTCATGTTCTGTATATTTCTTCAGTTATGCCCCCTTTCGTACTAAAATACATTACAATGCATGGGAATCCACATCTGAAACTATTGGAGTATGGTTTTGCTTAATTCAGTTTACATACAGTTTAGCACATTTTTTATGTCAAGTGGACTAACACACATTTAAGAAATAAAATTTGTCTTTCAGTTATTTTTTGGTGAATAAAATATGGTTTGGAGTTCTGACGCGTAGGATTTAACCATGCAGGCCATAGGCCTAATTGGTTCATTCTGGTGCTCAGACTGAATAACCATATTTTATTTGAATATAAATAATGCAAAGACACATATTATTTTTATTCTTAACACGATATCTAAAAAACGCAAACAAAGCCTGAATTACATTGGGTGTGCGTAAAGTTAACGTG
This sequence comes from Archivesica marissinica, assembly GCA_014843695.1. Taxonomy (NCBI): domain Eukaryota; kingdom Metazoa; phylum Mollusca; class Bivalvia; order Venerida; family Vesicomyidae; genus Archivesica; species Archivesica marissinica. Next base: position 52,092,566 of record CM026397.1, read on the forward strand.
GATGCCTTCAGCCTACATACAATTTAAACACGCCCACTGTAGTTCATCCCAAATGTACCCGAGATTCATTCCTTAAATGTACAGCACTTGCGTCTCAAGTTATCCCCCCCCCACATTTTTTTTGTTTTTTCTTTTTTTAATACAAATTTGTTTGCTCGATTGCGAAACAAGTTCTTACAACTTATATTAATCACTCTCGATACCTCAGTCCTGGTGGAATCCATTGCCGCAAGGGAGAGAGAAGAGGCATGTGGAATTTATTGCCTTGCCTAAGGGCACAATCGTAACGGCTCCAGAGGGGTACAAACTTCTGACCTTTCGCACCTGAAGCGAATGCACTGTGACTGCGCGATCACGACTTGCATGCCCCCTTTTGTACTTGCTATTACAATGTCGTTCAATTGATCCTTGTGGTCTCGGCTCTTCTTTTAGCCTTCATCCACATGAAGTGGACAAACACATATGATATAGGAAGTGTTAAGTTCTTGAATTATGCCCCCTCTCATGCTTGCAACACATCCAAACCTTTGGGGGCTTCAACTACAGTGTTCATCCGCTTGAATTGATGATGATGTATGAATTTATTTATCGTTGCCACCACAAGGGTGAGTGAAATGTGCTAGGCCCGTTGATTATTCGATATAGAATTGGGTTGGTCTGTGTCTCGTAGAATCTTGAAGAGGTGTGTGTAGAGCTGGTTGTTGGTCTTCTCGAGCGATTAATTGTTCCAAGATTATTTGTTTTCTGAGATAATTGTTTTCAATAGTTGTTGTAGTCCTAGTGGATTAATGTCTAGACAGCAATAAGTCCAAAGAGGTTAGGTACTGCTGTAAATGGTGATGGCTCTCGGTCATTTTTTAGGACCACTGCACCCTAATTGAATGAACAGTCTTTCAGTTGGGACTTTAAACCGAGGTCTTGTGTCGGTGCTTTACACCGTGCACGTAAAAGAACCAGAGGAGACTCTGGAATGGGTCTCTGTCTGTATCATTGCACTATCCTCCAAAATCTAAAATGACTAATCTCTTCAGGAGGCTAATCTCTTCAGGAGGCGTAATCTCTTCAGGAGGCATCGCTCATATGGGCAACCGGTAGCGACGATAACTAAACGTAAAACACACACCTGAATGTTCCTGAGGACTAATGTCTCGGTTGTCAAGTTTCATAATCGGCCCAATCAAGAAGTTTCAATCAGATGTATTATTATTATGTGCTATTTATTTAACATTGCACTCTGGGTGTTCAAATTCATTCATCTGCAGGTAATCAGAACACAGCATAGGAATGCCTCCACTTTCTTGAGCACAATGTAGAATTTGGGGAGAATTATTGGGAATGTTTCATCTAACATCATCAGTGTATTTGGCTGTTCTGGAGGAATGTCGGTTATCTTTTCAACTGTATTGATTGGTACAATGTAGGAACTGCAATGCAGGGGGACATTTATTGTTCATCCTCCTACTTCCCTCGTTACTTGTCACAGCCAGACTCTTAACAGCTTTAGGTGTTTTAGACGTATGTGTCGTTAGAAAAAAGTGGTTCTTGTGCAATTTCATTATTACTTTTTTTTTTTTTTTTTTTTTTGTTGGTATTGTACATACTCGCCTATAAGACGAGTTGTTTACCACCAGATTACGATCTCAAAATGACTTCACGTCTTATATGCGAGGGCTAAAGAACAAAAAATAAAGAAGAAATAAAATGTGTTAATAGATAATAATTACGTTTTAGAAAAGAAAGCACTCTTCACACTGAAAATGTCTTCAACTTGCATTGGCCAAACATGCAATATATACATGGTCTGGTGTCCATTTCATTTTATCAACCCGTCTTATGTGCGAGTGCATGCCAAAACAGTTGTGTAAACTGTTAGTGTTACTGTTATCCTGGACAAACTGACAGACTGTTGTGTAAACTGTTAGTGTGATTGTATCCTAGACAAACTGAAATACTGTTGTGTAAACTGTAAGTGTGATTGTATCCTGGACAAACTGAAATACTGTTGTGTAAACTGTAAGTGTGATTGTATCCTGGACAAACTGAAATACTGTTGTGTAAACTGTTAGTGTGATTGTATCCTGGACAAACTGAAATACTGTTGTGTAAACTGTTAGTGTGATTGTATCCTGGACAAACTGAAATACTGTTGTGTAAACTGTAAGTGTGATTGTATCCTGGAAAAACTGAAATACTGTTGTGTAAACTGTTAGTGTGATTGTATCCTGGACAAACTGAAATACTGTTGTGTAAACTGTTAGAGTGATTGTATCCTGGACAAACTGAAATACTGTTGTGTAAACTGTAAGTGTGAGTGTATCCTGGACAAACTGAAATACTGTTGTGTAAACTGTTAGTGTGATTGTATCCTGGACAAACTGAAATAATGTTGTGTAAACTGTAAGTGTGACTGTATCCTTCACAAACTGAAATACTGTGGTACAAACTGAAATACTGTTGTGTAAACTGTTAGTGTGATTGTATCCTGGACAAACTGAAATACTGTTGTGTAAACTGTAAGTGTGATTGTATCCTGGACAAACTGAAATACTGTTGTGTAAACTGTTAGTGTGATTGTATCCTGGACAAACTGAAATACTGTTGTGTAAACTGTAAGTGTGATTGTATCCTGGACAAACTGAAATACTGTTGTGTAAACTGTAAGTGTGATTGTATCCTGGACAAACTGAAATACTGTTGTGTAAATTGTTAGTGTGATTGTATCCTGGACAAACTGAAATACTGTTGTGTAAACTGTAAGTGTGATTGTATCCTGGACAAACTGAAATACTGTTGTGTAAACTGTAAGTGTGATTGTATGCTGGACAAACTGAAATACTGTTGTGTAAACTGTAAGTGTGATTGTATCCTGGACAAACTGAAATAATGTTGTGTAAACTGTAAGTGTGATTGTATCCTGGACAAACTGAAATACTGTTGTGTAAATTGTTAGTGTGATTGTATCCTGGACAAACTGAAATACTGTTGTGTAAACTGTAAGTGTGATTGTATCCTGGACAAACTGAAATACTGTTGTGTAAACTGTAAGTGTGATTGTATGCTGGACAAACTGAAATACTGTTGTGTAAACTGTGTGATTGTATCCTTCACAAACTGAAATACTGTGGTACAAACTGAAATACTGTTGTGTAAACTGTTAGTGTGGTTGTATCCTGGACAAACTGAAATACTGTTGTGTAAACTGTTAGTGTGATTGTATCCTGGACAAACTGAAAGACTGTGGTACAAACTGAAATACTGTTGTGTAAACTGTGTGATTGTATCCTTCACAAACTGAAATACTGTGGTACAAACTGAAATACTGTGGTACAAACTGTTAGTGTGGTTGTATCCTGGACAAACTGAAATACTGTTGTGTAAACTGTTAGTGTGATTGTATCCTGGACAAACTGAAAGACTGTGGTACAAACTGAAATACTGTTGTGTAAACTGTTAGTGTGATTGTATCCTGGACAAACTGAAATACTGTTGTGTAAACTGTAAGTGTGATTGTATCCTGGACAAACTGAAATACTGTTGTGTAAACTGTTAGTGTGATTGTATCCTGGACAAACTGAAATACTGTTGTGTAAACTGTAAGTGTGATTGTATCCTGGACAAACTGAAATACTGTTGTGTAAACTGTAAGTGTGATTGTATGCTGGACAAACTGAAATACTGTTGTGTAAACTGTGTGATTGTATCCTTCACAAACTGAAATACTGTTGTGTAAACTGTTAGTGTGATTGTATCCTGGACAAACTGAAATAATGTTGTGTAAACTGTTAGTGTGATTGTATCCTGGACAAACTGAAATAATGTTGTGTAAACTGTTAGTGTGATTGTATCCTGGACAAACTGAAATAATGTTGTGTAAACTGTTAGTGTGATTGTATCCTGGACAAACTGAAATAATGTTGTGTAAACTGTTAGTGTGATTGTATCCTGGACAAACTGAAATAATGTTGTGTAAACTGTTAGTGTGATTGTATCCTGGACAAACTGAAATAATGTTGTGTAAACTGTTAGTGTGATTGTATCCTGGACAAACTGAAATAATGTTGTGTAAACTGTTAGTGTGATTGTATCCTGGACAAACTGAAATAATGTTGTGTAAACTGTTAGTGTGATTGTATCCTGGACAAACTGAAAGACTGTGGTACAACTGAAATACTGTTGTGTAAACTGTAAGTGTGATTGTATCCTGGACAAACTGAAATACTGTTGTGTAAACTGTTAGTGTGATTGTATCCTGGACAAACTGAAATACTGTTGTGTAAACTGTTAGTGTGATTGTATCCTGGACAAACTGAAATACTGTTGTGTAAACTGTAAGTGTGATTGTATCCTGGAAAAACTGAAATACTGTTGTGTAAACTGTTAGTGTGATTGTATACTGGACAAACTGAAATACTGTTGTGTAAACTGTTAGAGTGATTGTATCCTGGACAAACTGAAATACTGTTGTGTAAACTGTAAGTGTGAGTGTATCCTGGACAAACTGAAATACTGTTGTGTAAACTGTTAGTGTGATTGTATCCTGGACAAACTGAAATACTGTTGTGTAAACTGTAAGTGTGATTGGTATTGATCATGAATAAACTGAAATACTGTAGTAATATAAACCACATCTTACAAGACAATTCAGGGTCTCAATCTGATAAAAAGATGAGAGAAACTATTACAGAGATGATTATATTGTGGTTTGTAGTCTCATAAGAGTTGTCAATTGAATCTACATAAAGTAATGGATGATTGCTTAGGACAGACTCCAGCTCCTAGCCAGTGTATAGCTAGAGAAACATGCATGGGAAAAATGTAAAGTGAAATGATTGCTGAAAATGGTTGCATGGAATACATAATATATGGATTTGTACACTCCCGTATACTATGATATACGGTCTCCATACACACCATATACTTGGATATACGGTCTCCATGCACACCCCATATACATGGATATACAGGCTCCATGCAAACCCCATATACTTGTATATACAGGCTCCATGCACAACCCATATACTTGGATATACAGGCTCCATGCACACCCCATATACTTGGATATACAGGCTCCATGCACACCCCATATACTTGGATATACAGGCTCCATCCACACCCCATATACTTGTATATACAGGCTCCATGCACACCCCATATACTTGGATATACAGGCTCCATGCACACCCCATATACTTGGATATACAGGCTCCATGCACACCCCATATACTTGGATATACAGGCTCCATCCACACCCCATACACTTGGATATACGGGCTCCATGCACACACCATATACTTGTATATACGGGCTCCATGCACACACCATATACTTGTATATACAGGCTCCATGCACACCCCATATACTTGGATATACAGGCTCCATGCACACCCCATATACTTGTATATACAGGCTCCATGCACACCCCATATACTTGTATATATGGGCTCCATGCACACCCCATATACTTGGATATACAGGCTCCATGCACACCCCATACACTTGGATATACAGGCTCCATGCACACCCCATACACTTGTATATACAGGCTCCATCCACACCCCATATACTTGTATATACAGGCTCCATCCACACCCCATACACTTGGATATACAGGCTCCATCCACACCCCATACACTTGGATATACAGGCTCCATCCACACCCCATACACTTGGATATACAGGCTCCATGCACACCCCATATACTTGGATATACAGGCTCCGTGCACACCCCATACACTTGGATATACAGGCTCCATCCACACCCCATATACTTGTATATACAGGCTCCATGCACACCCCATATACTTGGATATACGGGCTCCATGCACCCCATATACTTGTATATACAGGCTCCATCCACACCCCATACACTTGGATATACAGGCGCCATCCACACCCCATACACTTGTATATACAGGCTCCATGCACACCCCATACACTTGTATATACGGGCTCCATCCACACCCCATATACTTGGATATACAGGCTCCATCCACATCCCATATACTTGTATATACAGGCTCCATGCACACCCCATATACTTGTATATACAGGCTCCATGCACACCCCATACACTTGGATATACAGGCTCCATACACATCCCATACACTTGGATATACAGGCTCCATCCACATCCCATACACTTGGATATACAGGCTCCATCCACATCCCATATACTTGTATATACAGGCTCCATCCACACCCCATATACTTGGATATACAGGCTCCATCCACATCCCATATACTTGTATATACAGGCTCCATCCACATCCCATATACTTGTATATACAGGCTCCATCCACATCCCATACACTTGGATATACAGGCTCCATGCACACCCCATACACTTGTATATACAGGCTCCATCCACACCCCATATACTTGTATATACAGGCTCCATCCACATCCCCTACAATTGGATATACAGGCTCCATCCACATCCCATATACTTGGATATACAGGCTCCATACACACCCCATACACTTGGATATACAGGCTCCATGCACACCCCATATACTTGTATATACAGGCTCCATGCACACACCATATACTTGTATATACAGGCTCCATGCACACCCCATATACTTGGATATACAGGCTCCATGCACACACCATATACTTGTATATACAGGCTCCATGCACACCCCATATACTTGTATATACAGGCTCCATGCACACCCCATATACTTGTATATACAGGCTCCATGCACACCCCATATACTTGGATATACAGGCTCCATGCACACCCCATATACTTGTATATACAGGCTCCATGCACACCCCATACACTTGGATATACAGGCTCCATCCACACCCCATACACCTGTATATACAGGCTCCATGCACACACCATATACTTGTATATACAGGCTCCATGCACACCCCATATACTTGGATATACAGGCTCCATGCACACACCATATACTTGGATATACAGGCTCCATGCACACCCCATATACTTGTATATACAGGCTCCATGCACACCCCATATACTTGTATATACAGGCTCCATGCACACCCCATATACTTGTATATACAGGCTCCATGCACACCCCATACACTTGGATATACAGGCTCCATACACTTGTATATACAGGCTCCATGCACACCCCATACACTTGGATATACAGGCTCCATCCACATCCCATATACTTGGATATACAGGCTCCATCCACACACCATATACTTGGATATACAGGCTCCATCCACACACCATATACTTGTATATACAGGCTCCATGCACACCCCATATACTTGTATACAGGCTCCATGCACACCCCATATACTTGGATATACGGTCTCCATACACACCATATACTTGTATATACGGGCTCCATGCACACCCCATATACTTGTATATACAGGCTCCATGCACACCCCATATACTTGTATATATGGGCTCCATGCACACCCCATACACTTGGATATACGGTCTCCATACACACCATATACTTGGATATACAGGCTCCATGCACACCCCATATACTTGTATATACAGGCTCCATGCACACCCCATATACTTGTATATACAGGCTCCATGCACACCCCATATACTTGTATATACAGGCTCCATGCACACCCCATATACTTGTATATACAGGCTCCATGCACACCCCATATACTTGTATATACAGGCTCCATGCACACCCCATATACTTGTATATACAGGCTCCATGCACACCCCATATACTTGTATATACAGGCTCCATGCAAACCCCATATACTTGTATATACAGGCTCCATGCACACCCCATATACTTGTATATACAGGCTCCATGCACACCCCATATACTTGTATATACAGGCTCCATGCACACCCATATACTTGGATATACAGGCTCCATGCACACCCCATATACTTGGATATACAGGCTCCATGCACACCCCATATACTTGGATATACGGTCTCCATACACACCATATACTTGGATATACAGGCTCCATGCACATCCCATATACTTGTATATACAGGCTCCATGCACACCCCATATACTTGTATATACAGGCTCCATGCACACCCCATATACTTGTATATACAGGCTCCATGCACACCCCATATACTTGTATATACAGGCTCCATGCACACCCCATATACTTGTATATACAGGCTCCATGCACACCCCATATACTTGTATATACAGGCTCCATGCACACCCCATATACTTGTATATACAGGCTCCATACACACCCCATATACTTGGATATACAGGCTCCATCCACACCCCATATACTTGGATATACAGGCTCCATGCACACTCCATATACTTGGATATACAGGCTCCATCTATTGTTAATAAAGCTGTGTAAAATCTATGATTAAACCAAGTCATTAAGTGTCTCTCCATAGTTATTGGACTACGTTTTTATGTCCACAAAGGGAGTCATATGTATCTAGTATTCCCACAATCCGCCCATCTGAGTCAATATTTCCAGTCCGGGCTTTAAATTCTTTGACAATGGCCCGGGGGCATTCATCACCTAGTGTTATGTTTGTTGTTTCTTTTTAATATTGCGTAAATGGTCAAAAATATTTTGCAAAACGACCAGAATAACGAGAAGTATATTCAAATCACATATGTGGCATCCGTGGTCCAGTGGTAGAGCGGCGGATTTGGAATCGAAGGGACCCAGGTTCGATACTCAAGTCAGGGCACGTATGTGGTGTCATTGAGCATGGCACCTGCTCGCACACATTGCTTAGTACTGGTCACTTAGGTCAGCTAAGCCTGCTCAGGAAACATGTCTAGGTCTCCGCAAAGGGTTTGACATTAATGGAACATACATACATGGAACATACATAGTATTACATACCAGACCTCATTCCAAGTCAGAATATTTGGGAGAAATGAGAAAGTGTGAGATCACGTCTTTAAATGGCATTATCTAATAAATTTCAACAAAATATCGTTTGCACAGTATCACCATTAACCCATTCGACACCAAGTAACTGACATGGACTGGTCCATGATATTTTTAGACCAATAAAATGAATAAGAAAATTACATTTGGATCAGTTCATTTATCAAAATGGGTAATTTGTTTTATTAAAATAGTAATATTACTGGCAAAAAGTGCAGATCCTGATGAGACGGCTCATCACGAGCCGGCTCATCTGGATCTACACTTTTTGTAAGCCTATTTAGAGGTCTGTGGTGTTGAAAGGGTTAAATACAACATTTGAATAGAAGTGCTTTATAATGGGTCAGTGTATCTTGAAAATTGTGAACAAAACAATATTTTTAAAAATTTGCTTAGGGAGAAGTGGGGCTACCAGGGGGCGAAGTCAGGGTCCCTAGGGTGACTATTTTCGCTCAAATCACCCTCTAGAATGAGCCTGGCATACATACAAATAAAATGTTTGAAGTTTGGATTGCCATCAGGATGCTGGCTATTCTGCAGGTACCATGTAGTGTGATAGTAAGAGGGGAGTTATTTATAACCAAACACTGGATCACAATGCAGGATATTGACTATCTATCTGTTTGTCTGCAGAGTGTTCTAACTAATCATGTTGACATTTACTTCTATGGTGAAAACACAAAAACAGTTATGTACTTTGCCAAATATTGTTCTACATTTATATGTCAGAAGTAGTGTTACGTTACTGTGTAATAAAATACACCCGCTACACCCTAAGTAGCTAGGGGCGACTGGTTACTGTGTAATAAAATATACCCGCTACACCCTAAGTAGCTAGGGGCGACTGGTTACTGTGTAATAAAATATACCCGCTACACCCTAAGTAGCTAGGGGCGACTGGTTACTGTGTAATAAAATACACCCGCTACACCCTAAGTAGCTAGGGGCGACTGGTTACTGTGTAATAAAATACACCCGCTACACCCTAAGTAGCTAGGGGCGACTGGTTACTGTGTAATAAAATACACCCGCTACACCCTAAGTAGCTAGGGGCGACTGGTTACTGTGTAATAAAATACACCCGCTACACCCTAAGTAGCTAGGGGCGACTGGTTACTGTGTAATAAAATACACCCGCTACACCCTAAGTAGCTAGGGGCGACTGGTTACTGTGTAATAAAATACACCCGCTACACCCTAAGTAGCTAGGGGCGACTGGTTACTGTGTAATAAAATACACCCGCTACACCCTAAGTAGCTAGGGGCGACTGGTTACTGTGTAATAAAATACACCCGCTACACCCTAAGTAGCTAGGGGCGACTGGTTACTGTGTAATAAAATACACCCGCTACACCCTAAGTAGCTAGGGGCGACTGGTTACTGTGTAATAAAATACACCCGCTACACCCTAAGCAGGGTTCATTCTAGGTCAGAATTTTTGGGAGAAGTGAGAAAGCGCATGATCGCTTCCTTAAATGGTGTTCTTTAATATACTTCTGCAAAATAGGGTTAAAATGCACAGTACAAGCATTAAATACAACATTTGAATAGAAGGAGTGCTTTATAATGGACCAGTGTATCTTACTAGACAAAATTTTGTTTGAAAATGGTAAAAACCAAAAAATATATTTTTTTTAAAAAAATTTTTAGGGCGAAGTCAGGGTCCCTAGGGCGACTAACCTGATCCCTGCCTAAGTAGCAAGGGGTGACTGGTTACTGTCGTTCACTTCAAATCACTCGCTCGAATCCCACTGGAGTCTCGGAATTATTTCAAGTGAGAAAGCTATATATCCAGCTGGCTTGGGTAAGGTTGATGGTTCTACCTAGTGCCTATCCGTGCCGGAAAAACTACTCAGAGGGTCACCCGGGTTGGTGTCTTCCTCCACCAATAATAGCTGGAGAGTTGCCATATGACCTAAGCTGTTGGTGTGACGTTAAACTCCAACACCAAGCAACCCCTATGTAGAGCTCTATGTATCATACAACGGTGTCTTTACTGTGAAGCAATGCTGCATTGGTTGTTTGCTTTGTGGGTAAGTCGTGCCCGCAGCTTATGTCATGCCGTGAATCTCCAGCTGTTATTGGTACAGGAAGACCATGTGTGCCCCATTGAGCAGTTTTTCTGGTACGGACTGGCACCCGAGTAGAACCACCAACCCTCCGCAAGCCAGCTGGATAGCTTCCTCACATAAAATAATGCGAAACCACCATAGGGATTTTAACCTACTGCTGTGAGGGGCAAGTGACCGTAACCACTCTGCCATGGAGGTCCCTACTGCTGCAATGCTACATGAACATTTATTGAAATAACTGGTGTCATATATTATTGAACGCAACAACCAAAAAACTCAAATATATTATACAGCATTATTGTTGAAATGGAAAACGCTGACTAGACACTTAGTGTCATGTTTAGGTGTGGATTGACAATTATAAGTTGTTTCCCTTGTGTGCTATTGTAAACTAGATAGATTTACTTCCCTTGACAGTTTCATTGATCAGATAATTATAAAATGACAGATTGACAATTATAAGTTGTTTCCCTTGTGTGCTATTGTAAACTAGATAGATTTACTTCCCTTGACAGTTTTATTGATCAGATAATTATAAAATGACAGATTGACAATTATAAGTTGTTTCCCTTGTGTGCTATTGTAAACTAGATAGATTTACTTCCCCTGACAGTTTCATTGATCAGATAATTATAAAATGACAGATTGACAATTATAAGTTGTTTCCCTTGAGTGCCATTGTAAGCTAGATAGATTTACTTCCCTTGACAGTTTTATTGATCAAGTGGGACCAAGTGCAGTAACACAAATGTTAGCCCTTAAAAATGCTGAATAAATTGGTAGGAATGTGCAAACAACATGGCGATGGATTCCATCAGGAATGAGGTCTCAAGAGTGATTAATATGTTGTAAGAACTTGTTTCGCAATTGAGCTAAAATAAATTTGTATATAAACTAAACAGCATGGAGCCTGATCAGATGACACATTCTGTGCTGTCTGATCTGGCTGTATGCTGTGCAGAAGCAGCTTTAGTTTTTTATTAGCAGGTTAATTGTTAATCTATTGTGCTTAAAAATAACATAAGGCAATGTACCCTTCAAAAAGCTAATTAAAGTTTAAACTTTATTTATTTTACAACGATTGCAAAGCAAGTTCTAACAACTTATATTAATCACTCTCGTTGGCGCGGATGAAAACGTAAATGTGGTCATTCATGTGGGAGTACCCGGAGAAAACCCACCTGTCCGATCTGGTGACCACCGTACCATCTCACATACTTCCCGGTCTGAGGATCGACCCCGGGTTGCATTGGTGAGAAGCGAGCGCGCTAACCACTGAACAAATTGGACAGCCTAATTAAATGCTAATTAAAGCCTTTCCGGGAATACAGTTTCTTGAATGGTTTTAGAAAGCAATGAAAGATATTTCTTGTACACCTAACCTACTGGCCATAACACACGTTTCCAGCTGGTTCTACCCATGTTTCCAGCTGGTTCTACCCACATTTCCAGCTGGTTCTACCTACATTTCCAGCTGGTTCTACCCACTTTTCCAGCTTGTTCTACCCACATTTCCAGCTGGTTCTACCCACATTTCCAGCTGGTTCTACCCACATTTCCAGCTGGTTCTACCCACATTTCCAGCTGGTTCTACCTACATTTCCAGCTGGTTCTACCCACTTTTCCAGCTTGTTCTACCCACATTTCCAGCTGGTTCTACCCACTTTTCCAGCTTGTTCTACCCACATTTCCAGCTGGTTCTACCCACGTGGAATTTCATTATCCGTCAACTCCATGTGACACTAGTCTTGTGTTTTACTCTCGTGTCGTGCCTTCATAGTGATATCGTCTCCGAATCATTATTTTTACTAAGATCAAAAGCAAATTTATTTAATATGTAGAACTGAACAGAGAACATAATTATATTGTCTATTTTCAACAGTTATACCATTTTCGTTCGCTAATGAGAGACATTACTGGTGTTTCTGTTACCTCCCTTGATGGATAAAGTCAGATTTATCCCGAAATGTATATTGGTCCTTGTAGTTGGAATCCTTTGTTTTTACTGTTGTCGTCTAACCAGATGTTGCATTAGGATAAATGTAATTTTATCAAAAATCGTGTCAATTAATTGAACCAATTTTTACAATAACGTATCCTAAAGGATATATGTCGAGATTTAATAATTTCATAATTATAAGACGAGAATACAGATAAAAATGGAAAACATGTGGTGCAAAGGAAACAACCACATTTACGCTTTCATCCGCGCCTACGAGAGTGATTAATATAAGTTGTTAAAACTTGCTTCGCAATCGTTGTAAAATAAATTAAGTTTAAAAGGAAACAACGATAAAAACAGAGGAACCCAATTAAGAGGACCAATATACTTTTTTAGGAGTATTCAGAGGATGTAACTCTGACTAATGTTTCGCACACTTGTAAATCAGTTGGATGACGTAATTGATGTTATAATAAACATTTTCATAGTAACACGGGCGTATATTCAAAGATTAACTGTGTTGGCAATGAAGCATGTCCCGGCCAGTATGTACTGGTGTGGGACAAGGATATTCCACCCTCAGCAGAACCTCGCTCCGGACGACATGTTCTGACCACTCGGGTGGAATACCCTTGTCCCACACCAGTGCATATGAAGGATACTTTTGATCATATCTGAGGCGACATGCATTTGTGGTTATTTTGACTGATATTTGGTTATTTTGACCAATATTTGGTCGTTTTTACTGATACTTGATTATTTTGACCAATATTTGGTTATTTTGACCCATATTTGGTTATTTTTACTGATATTTGACTTATTTATTTTTACTGATATTTGTTTATGTTTTACTGATATTTGGTTATTTTTTTAAACTGATATCTGGTGGGTGTTTTTTTTACTGATATTTGGGTTTTTTAAAAACTGATATCTGGTGGGTTTTTTTTACTTTGATATTAAAAAAAACTGATACCGTATTTAGCTGTGTATAGTGCGCTACCGTGTATAGTGCGCACCCACGATCTGGCACGAAAATCGGCGGAAAAACTGAGTTCCTATGTATACTGCGCACGTGAAAAACGCAATTTTCCAAGTCAAAATTAAACATTTATCAATATTCGCTAAATATTGTGCTCCGTGATTTTTACAACTTATATTAATCACTCGAGATACCTCATCGAAAAACGGTAACGCACCCATAATTTCATGAAAAAAGAGAATGTTTACTGCTTGTCTGATGACAGCTTCGATGACATGGCATTAAATTGACAAGTTGAGTGATAATTAATTTCTCAAACTTAACACCTGCTCAAACATCTCAGCAGATGCTCAAACTTCTCAACACGTGTAGCCTACCTAATTAACTGGGACCCATTGTGAAAGGTTTGTCGAAATTAATTATCGCTACAAACAATTGAAATACTGCACCCAAAAAAAAGTGTGTCGCTTTATGCGGCGAAGTACGCGAAAAGTACGGGAAATATTACATACGATAAAACCACGTGATGTTATCAAATCGCCATTTTAACTTTCAATTAAATTCTTCAAAGTTTGCCAAAATAAACGCAATATATGCTAATTTTATGGTCTTATTCATTTCATTTATTTATATAGACTATCGGCAACTGGTTTTAATAGCTAGTTTATAACGTTTGTCGAATGTAACACATTATAGAATGACTGCGGGGCCGTTCGGGTCGAATTTCATGAAATATTGGTCAATTTTGGTCCGGAAAAAAATGTCCTGATGTCTGTACTGGTGTATAATGCGCAGTAGATAAAATGGATGAGGATTTCAGTAAGAAATGTGCGCACTATACACAGCTAAATACGGTACTTGATTATTTTGACCAATATTTGGTTATTTTGACCCATATTTGGTTATTTTTACTGATATTTGACTTATTTATTTTTACTGATATTTGGTTATGTTTTACAGATATTTGGTTATTTTTTTAACTGATATCTGGTGGGTTTTTTTTACTGATTTGATTTGAGTTTTTTTTACTGATATTTGGTTATTTTTTACTGATATTTGGTTATTTTTACAGATATTGGTTATTTTTTACTGATATTGATTATTTTGAAAAATATTTTGTTATTTTGACTGATATTTGGGTTTTTGACCGATATTTGGTGTCGAGTGACTTAGATACCACTTATTCAAGCTTAACTTTACATAAATTATTATATATTTTCAATAGATATTCAGAACATGATTCTCGAATAAATTAATCGTTATAGGATCGTTATATACTCTTTTGAATAAAATGTTTGAGTCAAGGTCATCGAAAATTAATCAATGTCAAACTTCCATTATCTCCTAGTAAGAATTCAATAAGCAACTATTCACCATGGCATACCATTTTCAGTCTTTTCTGCTCTGTATAATATATGTATTACAAATAATAAATCACTTCCTAACTGCATTATACGTTTTCTGTTTACCAAGATCCAATGCAGCCTGATTATGAAGTGTTATATGGTAGAAGGATTGTAGATACAAACGTTGTTAAATAATACACTGCATTATACATGAATACAGCATAAACTTGTTTGATGCCACAACCATGAGCATACAATCCAGGAAAACAAGAGTAATTTGTGGAAGTCATGATAGCGCAGGTGTAGCACGTTCGCTTTAGGTGAGAAAGGGCTGGAGTTCGAACTCAGCTGTAGACGTTATGATTGTGCCCTTAGACATGGCATTTAATTTCCACATTGCCTCTTCTCTATCTCGTAGCCATGGATTCCATCAGGAATGAGGTCTCGAGAGTGATTAATATAAGTTGTAAGAACTTGTTGTGCAATCAAGCTAAAATACATTTCTCTGTTTAAATTTAATTGATTTTTGAAAAACTGTTTTTGGAATAATTCTTTACATCAGTGAAAATGTAAATTTCTACGGAATGTAATTTCCTATGATATGTTATAATTTGTTTCAAAATATTTGCCTCAAGAGTATTTCAACTAATAAACAAGTAGCGTATATGACTTTTGTTGACATAGCAAAATAATGTAAATAGGGTCAACATCTGTGCATAAAACATGTGTAACCTGAATAAGAGATTTATGGTACAGATTTACCTTTATATCTCACATTTGTGCCATATGTATTTATGGATTAGTCTGATCTAAATTATCTCTAGACAAGCCCGTTAGTAAACTCTCCAATAAACATCAACTTCAGGAGGGCGGCTGACCAGTGTATGAAATCCTACTTTCTGGAAAATGCACAATTATTTATTGAAATGTTCCAATTATTTTATATGTAAACATGTAGTTTTTTTATCTTTTTTGTGATGTAGTGTCACTTTAAATATCCATTAAAATCTACCAAATAGTTCTTTCAATTACCAAACAAGATATGTTAACCTAATTCAAAGTGACTTGCCTAGGAATAAACAGATATATACACCCTGATTTACGCTGGAAACCTGCGCCTATTTAATTAATTGTCTGTTATATCATTTTCTTTTTGATGCAAAGAAAGCACCATAATTATGTCTGGTATATGATTTTACAAACATAACATAGCTTTTGCTATATAACTAGTAGAATAAAAGATGCACATCATTTAATTTAATTACACAATGTACCGCAACTAACTATCTATATTTAATTGACATTCACCCTCAGTTCCTCCTCTCACTCTCTCTGGATGTGTCCTAACAGTAGGCCTACTGCTTCACCCTCAGTCAGTTCCTCCTCTCCTTCCCTCTGGATGTGTCCTAACAGTAGGCCTACTGCTTCACCCTCAGTCAGTTCCTCCTCTCCTTCCCTCTGGATGTGTCCTAACAGTAGGCCTACTGCTTCACCCTCAGTCAGTTCCTCCTCTCACTCCCTCTGGATGTGTCCTAACAGTAGGCCTACTGCTTCACCCTCAGTCAGTTCCTCCTCTCACTCCCTCTGGATGTGTCCTAACAGTAGGCCTACTGCTTCACCCTCAGTCAGTTCCTCCTCTCACTCCCTCTGGATGTGTCCTAACAGTAGGCCTACTGCTTCACCCTCAATTCCTCTCCTTCCCTCTGGATGTGTCCTAACAGTAGGCCTACTGCTTCACCCTCAATCAGTTCCTTCTCACACTCTCTCTGGATGTGTCCTAACAGTAGGCCTACTGCTTCACCCTCAGTCAGTTCCTCCTCACTCTCTCTCTCTGGATGTGTCCTAACAGTAGGCCTACTGCTTCACCATCAGTTTGTCCTCTCCTTCCCTCTGGATGTGTCCTAACAGTAGGCCTACTGCTTCACCCTCAGTCAGTTCCTTCTCACACTCTCTCTGGATGTGTCCTAACAGTAGGCCTACTGCTTCATCCTCAGTCAGTTCCTCCTCACTCTCTCTCTGGATGTGTCCTAACAGTAGGCCTACTGCTTCACCATCAGTTCGTCCTCTCCTTCCCTCTGGATGTGTCCTAACAGTAGGCCTACTGCTTCTCCCTCAATCAGTTCCTCCTCACACTCTCTCTGGATGTGTCCTAACAGTAGGCCTACTGCTTCACCCTCAATCAGTTCCTCCTCACACTCTGGATGTGTCCTAACAGTAGGCCTACTGCTTCACCCTCAGTTCCTCTCCTTCACTCTGGATGTGTCCTAACACTAGGCCTACTGCTTCACCCTCAATCAGTTCCTCCTCCCATTCCCTCTGGATGTGTCCTAACAGTAGGCCTACTGCTTCACCATCAGTGTGTCCTCTCCTTCCCTCTGGATGTGTCCTAACAGTAGGCCTACTGCTTCACCCTCAGTCAGTTTCTCCTCACACTCTTTCTGGATGTGTCCTAACAGTAGGCCTACTGCTTCACCCTCAGTTCCTCTCCTTCACTCTGGATGTGTCCTAACACTAGGCCTACTGCTTCACCCTCAATCAGTTCCTCCTCCCATTCCCTCTGGATGTGTCCTAACAGTAGGCCTACTGCTTCACCATCAGTTCGTCCTCTCCTTCCCTCTGGATGTGTCCTAATAGTAGGCCTACTGCTTCACCCTCAATCAGTTCATCCTCCCATTCCCTCTGGATGTGTCCTAACAGTAGGCCTACTGCTTCACCCTCAATCAGTTCCTTTTCACACTCTATCTGGATGTGTCCTAACAGTAGGCCTACTGCTTCACCATCAGTTTGTCCTCTCTTTCCCTCTGGATGTGTCCTAACAGTATGCCTACTGCTTCACTCACCCTCAGTTCCTCTCCTTCCCTCTGGATGTGTCCTAACAGTATGCCTACTGCGTCACCCTCAGTTCCTCTCCTTCCCTCTGCATGTGTCCTAACAGTAGGCCTACTGATTCACCTTCATTTTACTTATATTATAAAATGATGTTCTATTCTCCTTATTGTGCCATACATATATATTATTGAGCAATAAATTATGTGTACAATACAAATATTTTGAGTACATTTGAATGATAAAATGCAATGATTTGTTTTGTTAACCAAGTTTGAAGATTATAGAAAAGTCAATTAATTATGTAATGAATGATCGCCTTGACACTTTTAAGATCCGTTATACCATGATTTATTTCAAATCATTCCCCTTAGAATAGTGATAGAATCGTGTGCATCTTCTTTGCAAAATAAACTAAAAAGATAATTTGATCTACATTTATATTGAAAGACCTCCTTTAAGTGATGAGGGCCCGTCATGAGCTGGTTCAATTTTCTGAAATATCACTGTCAGCCATACATTCACAGAATTAATTGAATTCTCTTTCACTCTCCTGATAAATCAGACTTAAGCCAAAGATGCCCTTTTATTCAAATAAATGTGATGAATTTCGCTATTTATGTTTATTCTAGGACAACTTTCTTATTTGAGGCTCGCATTATTTCAATGGCGTACTCGTAAGATTTTTTTTTAAGGATAAATAGAATCGCGGATTAATCTATCTTCTATCATATATACTTTTCTATCAATTTTTCAATGAGATTTTCAATACTATTGAATATGTTCTGTTTGGAAGAAGGGAATCGATGTTTATATGTATTACATGGTTAAAATTGAGAGACCCTCAACTAATCAATATTGTAAAGAATGTCTTTATTAAAGAACTTCAACATTAAGCACCAAAATATTTTTCCGCGTACCACTTCTCTTGCATACATGTTTCATTCACGCACGTTTCGTTCATGCTATGTGTGTATTTATTAGGTCAAATAAAGTGTTAACGATGTCGCAATATTAAAATTGATTCTGGTGTCCTTTTATCTGATGGATGGATTAATGAAGGAGTCTTTATAATGTATGCTCAGTATTTAGCTAGAATAAAAAAGGAAATGTCAAAAACGAAACGTCACGTAGAATTTGATTTTGCCTCTTCCAAGCAAGGCAAGGAGAGTGTTGTGCATCATGGAAGAATAGAACTATTTAACCGACAACATTTGGTTTCATATCGGCACTCTGTTCCCACCATAAGGTATAATCATTTTATTTGTATTTGTTGTACGAACTCAGCCGAACCATGTGAGGTATAGGGATTACTGATTTGATTAGATATCTGATGTTGAGAAAGTATTGCAATATATTGTGGTATGTATTGCAATATGTGGAGAAAGTATTGCAATAGATTGTGGTATGTATTGCAATATGTGGAGAAAGTATTGCAATAGATTGTGGTATGTATTGCAATATGTGGAGAAAGTATTGCAATATATTGTGGTATGTATTGCAATATGTGGAGAAAGTATTGCAATATATTGTGGTATATGTTGAGAAAGTACTGCAATATATTGTGGTATGCATTGCAATATGTTGTGGTATGTATTGCAATATATTGAGAAAGTATTGCAATATATTGTGGTATGTATTGCAATCTATTGTGGTATGTATTGCAATATATTGAGAAAGTATTGCAATATATTGTGGTATGTATTGCAATATATTGAGAAAGTATTGCAATAGATCATGGCACATATTGCACTATATTGAGAAAGTATTGCAATATAGTGGAGTATGTATTGCAAAATGTTGAGAAAGTATTGCAAAATGTTGAGAAAGTATTGCAATATGTTGAGAACTTATTGAAATATATCGTGGTGCGCTTCACGCGTATCACGACGCCCCTAGTCTCAGGTATGTAATTGTTTTCTACATGTCTACATGTAAAACTCACCTTTTTCTTTTCTCTCTTTTCATATGCTGTGCTTGGTTCCGCCTGCTGATATTATAGGTAAGTCAAATAATTTCATAATTATAGTAACATATTGCATATATTCAACCACAGCAGTGATTTTACTGGTAAACCTTCAGTAGAACTGTACTGAGAATGTTTTATTTAACCCTTAAAATGCTGAATAAATTCGAAGGAATGTGCAAACAACATAGATCCAGATCAGCCCCATATTTGTTCAAATATTGTGCTCAGAATTCATGATCAGTATATTCAGCTGACGGAAGCTGAAGAGATATCTATATATAGCCGGCAATCATCGGCTTCTGGACAACAGCTAACCTTATATACACTGTCAAAGGTACTTATGTAGGTTATGAACACTCGCTTATTGTGAAGGTCACTGGTATCTAGGTTTGAATTCTTCACTATTCCTATCTCTCTGCTCTCCTCATTTTACAAGGGAAGTAATTGAGTTTAGCTTAAATTAATATTTGTTGGAGTTGCTTCCCTTATGCATAGTACATACTGCGTAACTACCTCTGCTGTGCTTGGGAAAAGTATAGGTTTTGTTTGGTTTGCTAACAATAAGGAAGGGATTTATTTATTGGATCGGCTTACTCACCATAGGGAATGCTGGCATGGGGGTAGTAGTGTAGCAGCAACCTTTAGACAATCCATCCATCTAATGGAATGGCACCATACTTATTGTGGATACAAGCATCACTTATTCTGACATTAAGAACTATTTTAAAGAACATTCTAACATTACACGGCATTTCTACAGACGGTCTTGTAGTCCAGTGGTAACACGTTGGACTGGTAATCCAGGGATCACAGGTTTGATCCCCCGTCTGACCCTAATCAAATTAACAGTCTTTCAGATGGGACTATAAACCGAGGTCTCGTGTCGATGCTTTACACCGTGCACGTAAAAGAACTAGAGGAGACTCTGGAATGGGTCTCTGTCTATATCATTGCGCTATCCTCCAAAAATCTAAAATGACTAATCTCTTCAGGAGGTATCGCTCATATGGGCAACCTGTAGCGACGATAAATAAACATAAAACACACACACACTGCTTAATGGAATTACACCAAACTTGTAGCAAACTGGCATTACCGTCGTATTTGTTTTGTTCAAAGGTACTGTGAGTGAATACCTTTATACGACTTCTTCTAATGATCATCTTCAAACCGTGATCAGGGTAGCGAACTTGCAACAACCTTTCTTTGCTTCGTTCAATTGATTAGCTCATAACACTAGCAAAAACACTCAAACTTACATGTAATGGAACTCTTTATGGATTTTCCCAACTATGTCTGTAACACCCTGAACCATTCACAGCTTCTATTTTGATGCAAATAGGGGTTGCCGTAGCTAAATCGGCAAATACCTTTGAATTTGTTCTCGAAGCTGATTGCGTCCATGAAATGGTCAGCATTGACCATTACCTGGTCTATCAGCAGTGTCTGTGAGGCTATGTATCAAGAACTGCCTAGGATGTGATCAGCTACTGATGGAGCCTGCGTTGTGCAATGGCTGCGGTCCTCCTCTTGACCGAGGGGTTCTCAATTGGACCCCCGCCAGCACCACGATGGTTGTGAGTTTGGGCAAGACACTTCTGCCACTTTTCCCTAAAAGACAATATACGGAGAAAAATGTGTCGGTAAATCTATTTTCAAGCACGAAATATAAATATTTATATTTACCCTGGCGCAGAAGCAAATACATCTGATGTCTTAACATAACGCAATGGCTCTGACGTCTTGCAAGATTGTGTAGAAAAAATAGATTATCTTTTGTTCAGCGGGTAGATATTAAAGATCAGCGACTGCTCAAGGTATATTTTTGTTTCCTTCAACTAACAAACTCCGAAAGTGTGGCTGTCACACGATAAATTATATGTCGTGAGTAGTGGGTGGGGTATTGTTTACGTTGCATTCCTGTCTTCTTTGTTTTTAATAGAGGGGGTGTCCTAGGATAGAGGTACAAGACCTTTGGTGGCTTAGGGATAACATTTCAAGTTCCTGTGGTTTAAACATATTTATTCCACTATATACATATACAAACGTGTCTGTATATATGAAGAAGTTTGCATTTGCTTTTACTAAGGGTGCAACGATATACCGTGGGACAGTTTATCGCGGTACTAGGGCCACGGTTCGATACGCGATATGCTGCATGCCCGTTACGGTACGGCAATTATTCTCGACTCCAACGGAAGGGAGACTACTCTAACAAACAAAATAAACATGGCTGAATTACAATCACCACCGGCAGCTTTCAAATTAAAAATATGGGCGCATTTTGGATTCAAATTTAATATAGTCGACCGCGTAAAAACAACGGTGAAAGAAACAACCACTTGCCGCCATTGTTTCACGGACGTGTCATATAAAACGGGTAACACGACCAACATGACTACGCACATGAAGCGTCATCATCCGAACATCGACGTATCCGAAACTTCACTTTCCTCTACTATCAAAACTAGCCAGATCGTACCTGGCCATTCAAGGCACATCCGTCTCTAGCGAACGCGTGTTCTCAACAGCAGGAGACATTGTAACTGCCCAGCGGTCTGCTTTGTTACCACAGAATGTGGATACTTTGATTTTTCTAAAGAAAAATATGAAACTTTAAACCCAGGAAATGTTTCTGTTGGAACAGTTTAATAGGTTGAGCGTAGGCTAGGCATTGTTTATATTGTTTATATAACTGCTTGTTTTACAGTTAATCATTTGCTTTAATTAGTAAATGTACTTGAAAAGTTTAACTATTTTCTATATTTTCCCCTTTGGTTCCATAAAACCATATCGCGATACGTATCGTATCGTGACCCAAGAATCGTGATACGTATCGTATCGTGAGGTAGGCGTATCGTTGCACCCTTATTGCTTACGGAGGTTGGTACACCCAATTACTGGTTAACTGCTGGAGCCTGCCCAGGAAATGTGTTGTTAGGTAAACTGCCCATCGGCGATATAGCCCAAAAGTGGTGTTGATGAACACGTAAAACCTGAACAAACAGACATACGCAAAACAATACATGTACACGACATCAAAGAAGTAAGTATATAGGAAAGGATTAAAATGGAAGTAGAGCTTATATAGTTTCTCTCCTTACAGTTCAAAGTTCCCAGTATTACATTGGACAATGTGGAAATAATACATGTATACCAAGTGTGAATATTGCTTAGAAAGTTGCTGTCAGAACATATTTCACAATTGAGATCCTATAAGTTTGTATTGACCATCGTTTCCATATATCCTCTCTGATCGATATGTTGAATGCTATATCACATAAGACAAATGTAATTTTGCATGCACAGTCTTTTATAGGGAAAACAAGAATATAGCATTTATTGATCAAGCATTTAACCTAAGAGCAATGTGTTGGTTTGTCCACTTTTCACAGTATCCAGTTCTTCTATCGAGCCGTATACACGGTTCAGTGCTTTGAATAAATATTAATATGTACTTTAACTGCACAGTATCAAACTTTATTAAGCTTCTATCAGGGCTCGACAAATCCACTCGTCCGCTCGTATTTACGAGTGACTTCGATCTGGACGAGTAGAAATTCCAAGTCGCTTGCCCAGTCGGACGAGTGAAAATTTCAGCTATATATCCAGTATAAATCGAAGGAACAAAATAAAATAATATCCGTTTTACTTTCTTCGGAATGATTACCAGGCGTGATAATGGGAAATCACCGAGGATATTTTAATGTGTTTATGCTGCCACATAATTGCATTTATTAATAAATTAAAGTGCAATTCCGACGATTTTTAATTTTCCTAAAATACATGGGACGAGTGATAGTCCAATCTGGACGAGTGGAACAGTGGCATCACTCGCCCAGTAGGACGAGTAAGAAATTAAAAAATTGTCGAGGCCTGTTATATCCAACCTCATTTGGATTATTGTACTGGTCTTTGGGGTAGTACATCAGTATGTAATATTCAAATGATTTTAAAGCTACAAAAACAGGCCTGGCATAAAACTTCCGGTAATGAATATCACGACTTTGATGAAGCTTAGAAGTTTTGTAACATCCTGCGATTTGACCGATGATTCTTTTATCTTAAAGCATGTTTCTAATAATTTATACCTCAATTATCTCCATGACATGTTCCAACAAAAATCGCACACTAATAATGCATTCTTAACCCTCTCCTTCATAGAGATTTAGGTTAACCCTTTCAACACCACAGACCTCTAAATAGGCTTACAAAAAGTGTAGATCCAGATGAGCCGGCTCGTGACGAGCCGTCTCATCAGGATCTGCACTTTTTGCCAGTGATATGACTATTTTTAGACATAATTACCCATTTTGATAAATGAACTTGTCCAAATGTGATTTTCTGATTCATTTATTGGTCTAAGAATATCATGGACCAGTCCATGTGAGTTACTTGGTGTTGAATGGGTTAATATACTATTATATCTCCATACAAATGACAGCCATTTAGCTATCATGCAGTGGATAAGTAGTCGCCATATCTATCCCACCTCCATAGATATTACTGGGACTACATAGAGATTTAGGTTAATATACTATTATATCTTCATACAAACTACAGCCATTTAGCTATCATGCAGTGGATAAATAGTCGCCATATCTATCCCACCTCCATAGATATTACTGGAACTACATGAGATTCTGGCCTTTATTATGAACATTGGTTTAGCTACTACATTGTCAATGTATGTTTTATTGATAATGGCGTCAAGAGGGGCTTCTATGAGGGAAAGGGTAAACACGTTCAAATACATATCTAAATTTTTATATACACAACATAAATTGTGAAATGTTTATGGGTAACATTTTATATATACTCGGGACCAATGTTTGGAACTGTCTACCCTTGGAAATAAAAACTACAAGCTCACTTACTTTGTTTAAATCGAATTGTTTAACTCTTTCAGCGCTGAATAAATTCAGAGCATGTGCAAACAACATAGATCCACATCAGCTGCATTGTAGCGCCACGTCTGATCAGGGTCTATGTTGTTTGCTATTCTGACAGGTGCTTCAGCTCCAATGTCCGAAGAGCAATCAGCATAGAGCCTTATCAGACGGCACGTTCTATTCTGTCTGATCGGGTTCTCTGCTTTTTGCAAAGTCGCTTTTATGTGACATTGGCGGTGAAAGAGTTAAAATGGTTGGATGTCTAATACAGTTATGTAGCTACGCTCTTAAATTTATTAGTTCTAATACCACATGTCTTTTATTTCATTTGTTTTTGTACGTCATGTGCTTTTATTTCATTTGTTTTTGTACGTCATGTGTGTATATATATGTTTTATATTTAAGAGGGCACCTTGCTAAATGGGTTACCCGCTCAATATAGAATTTACTGACTTACTATCCAGCAGAACCGTTTACACTGCAGCATTGTACATGGCAGTTTGATATATTGAAACTGTTGCTGCATGTTATAAGATAGTGTAAGTAAGTAACTGCAGGAACCATGGTATGAGAATAATGCTGGCTATTTACGGAATCCCTGACATTAAGAAAAATGCCATTACTGTTACCGTAGAAACCTGTGCTAGCAGTAAACAAGGTACTGATGTTGCCTCTTCAGAAGATATCTATCAAATTATTGAGTTTGCCTTGAATTATGTGCAACATACATAGCTTGACTTGTTGGTGTTATTGTTGGCTTAGAAATCTACTTCAGTGTTCACTTAGATCTTTGATAAAAAAATTGTGCAAAATAATAGAATAAATAATCATAGAAACTAATAAAATAAATTAATCATACAAAATAGAATAAAAAATAATAAAATAAAATAATCATGCAAAATAATAGAATAAATAATCATACAAAATAATAAAATAAAATAATCATACAAAATTATAGAATAAATAATCATACAAAATAGAATAAATAATCGTACAAAATAGAATAAATAATCGTACAAAATAGAATAAATAATTGTGCAAAATAATAGAATAAATAAATAATCGTGTAAAATAATGGGTAAAAATTCAGCAATAATATGAATATGTCATGGCACAGAACAAGCTCAAGCATAGATCCATAGCATAGCTCAATCCAATCAATTGATTATCCACGGCCGGGGCTAATAGAACTATTTTCTATATTATTTTCCACTAAAACGACTTTGGAATGAAAACACTATTGAAGTTTTTCCTTTGTGACGGTCGAATCTTGGAATGTGGTTTTGCTGATTCAGACTATATTAATAATAATAATAATAATAATAATAGACTTTATTTAAAGAGGGTTACACATTTAGTTACAAAACTAATCTTCCATGAGGCCCTCAGACATACAAAATTTACAGTGATAAATGAAAATAAAACACCAAAACAATACAGCAAGCATACAACGCACTCCATACACACTGATTACATTATATAAATGTAGCATTCTATCTAGAAATTCAGTTGGCAAATGTGTTGAGAAAGTAACAAGTGACAGATTGTACAAAAATGTATGAAAGTGCATTTTAGGGGTTCAAAAATTCCTGAAATAGGTGCCCGCCATTACCAGTATACCAAGTGTTTTGACTGCTGACAATAGATATATATACAAGAAAAGTTTAAAAATTGTGCCCTGTATCCAAATTTAGTCATGTGGGCATGCAAGCAATCCCGAGTGGATTTTTACACTTATGCAATTTTGATATTTGAAATAAAATAAGAATGAGAACATGGCTTGACAATACATTAGAAGCATCTCTGTAGGTGACTATTCTAACGTCCTGTCAATCCATGTCTATGCTTTAACATATTCAAAATCAAAAGACAACATATTTATTGATATATTCAAATGTCGTTAAAAGTTTGAGAAACACACATACCCAAATATTCACTATACAAGAACACACACAGACACATTCATAGAACATAATTGTTTGTACATAAATATGAAGATGCAGAACAACAAAATGGCCATCTAATGACTATTTAGCTTTCATCCATTGTATAACATGACAGTGAAAGCTTGTGACTGTATCTATTGTTTTTAGATGGTTTGGCAGGCAGTTCCATATAATTGAGCCAAAATATGATATACATTGTTTGTAGATTTCCTTGTATGGTCTTGGAGGGATGTAGTTATTTGAAGTTGTTGACCTTAGTGTTGGTAAATTGTCATTGGGTGGTCTCAAGTGAAATAGCTCATTAATATAGCCGGGTGTTTTATTTCTGTTAACATTAAACATGAATTTCGCCTTTCTTAAAAATATGCGTTCATAAACGCTTAATATTTTTAGTTCTTCCATGCTTTTAACTATATCAGTATACTCATAATCTAGAATTATCTTGCATGCTCGTTTTTGCAGATTATATAATCTGTTCAGGTTGGTCTGAGATGTACCACCCCATATAATACTACAGTAGTCAAGATGTGGTTGTATGTATGTTTTGTAGAATTGTACTCTGTGTTCAGGAGACAAAAAATGTTTTATTGTGTTGAGAAGCCATAAATTTGTTGCAATTTTCTTGGCAATTTTGTCGACATGAGTGGACCAGGTTAGCGTGTTATCAATGTGAACACCTAAACTTTTATCATTCAATACATTACATAATGTTTCTCCATTAAGTTTTAGTGACAAAGGGTTAATGTCTAAACGTATTTGATTTTGGTGAGTAGTCACTAACATAACCTTTGTTTTCGCAGCATTAATAACCATACCATTCTTAGTACACCAATTTGATAGCTTTCCTAATGCATTTTCTAGATTCATATTTAAAATATGTATTGACTTATTCATTTCATAAAGAGTTGTGTCATCAGCATACAAATCAGTGTTAACTACATTGGTGTATAAAGGCAGATCATTTATAAACAGTAAAAACATTAGTGGCCCTAATATTGAGCCTTGAGGGACACCAGATGTGATGTACTCAGTTTCTGATAATGCACTATTAGTAGACACCTTTTGACTTCGATTGAGCAAATAAGAAGAAAACCAGTTAATTGCGGAATTTGATAATTTGTAGATTCGTAGCTTTTTAAGCAGAAGAGCGTGATCCACCAGGTCAAATGCTTTTTTAAAGTCTACCATGACTGCTCCAATGATTTTGCCCTTATTTATTGCACCTAACCATTTATCAACCATGCACGCCAATGCAGTCTCACAGGAATGCTTTGGTCTGAAGCCAGACTGTGTTTCATGTAACAGACTGAAAGTAACTAGATATTCCATTAAACAGTCATGGACATGTTTTTCTAAAAGTTTGGATAGAACAGGCAGTATTGATATCGGCCGATAATTACCTGGGTCACTCTTATCACCTGTTTTATATAGTGGACTCACCGGTTTATTCCTGATTCCCCCACTTTTTGATTTCTTGTATTCCTGATTCCCCCACTTTATTCTGACCGGTAAATCAGAAAAGGCGAGACCCGAAGCTATAATCTGTTTCAATTATCTATTGTTACCTGTGTGTGTCTATGGTAGATTACTTTAAAAGTATATGCCGTGACCTCCTTGAGACGGTTCAAATGAGTGGTCACAACATATAGGAAATATATTTTTGAAATGGTTTTTTTCTCTCATTTCTCCACTAATCAGGAATTAATATGGATGTTTTAGTGGGAAAATAAGAAAAAAACACACAACAAGAAAAGAAAAACGACAGATTCCCTTAGTATCCCGCTTAAACAATTGGAAAATAATAATATTCCTACAAGTTACCCCGTAATAAGGTGGTTAAACTGCACTTTACATTAATGTTTGCTATTTCAATAATTGAAACAGATTATAGTGTTTTCACGCCCGGAGGCTATGTTACCACTAATCTCCAAACTGGACAAATTCCTGATTACCCCACAAATAAATTGACCAGTTTTTCTAAAAGTGGGGGAATCAGGAAGACACCGACTCACCTTTCCCTCTTTCCATTAATCTGGAAATGTACCAGTTTTAATACTTTGGTTACATAAATATGTTATGCTCTCTGAAATGTAAAGTGCAGCAATTTTAAGCAATCTCGGTCCTATTTCGTCCAACCCAGTTGCTTTTGAAACGTCAATAGTTTTCAGGTATTTTTCTACTTGGTCTTTAGTTATTTCTGGAATATTGAAAAATAAATCGTTAGGTACTTTTTGATCACAGAAAGTTCTGAGTTTTTTAAAATTACATAGTTTAGTAGGTTCTTTTATTTTTGATGCAATTGTTACAAAAAACTTGTTAAATTCATTTGCAATTTCTTCAGGGCTTTCAATTTTCTCATTGTCTATATTTAGAGAGAAAACTGTGGCAGATGCATTTGTTTTACTAGCTCCTATTTCTTTAAATAGCTTCCAAACACTTGCCGGTTTGTTGTTATTTTCATTTAGAATAGCCGTAAATTGTGCCTTCTTGGAAATTTTAATCATTCCAGTTACTTTATTGCGATAAAGTCTATATTGTGCATCGTCATTGAGTGCTTTAAATTTGTCTCTCATTTTAATTGCATCAATTATGTCTGGTGTTAGCCACTTTGGCTGTTGTTTTCGTTTAACACGGTGTTGCTTTCTTGGGAGATGGGTGTTCACAGTATCCAAAAAGAGTTTAGACCAGGTATCTATTACATCATTTGCATCATCAAACAGTTTTACTATATCCCACGGAATGGTTTCAAGGTCAGTTATAAAGTCTGTTTCATTGAAATTTTTAAACGATCTATATGATATGCTGTAATGAGAGTTTTTAGGTATTGTTGAATTGTGTTTTCTTGTTATAAACACGGGATAGTGATCACTTAGCCCTAATTTAGGTACAGTAACTGTATTAACATTTGATATTACACTACAGTATATATGGTCAATAAGTGTTTCAGAATGACTAGTTATTCTTGTTGGTGTATCTACAATCTGTGTTAGACCAAACTGTTCCATAAAATCAAGCCACGGTTTACTTATATGTTTGTTAAGTAAATCTTTATTGAAATCACCGAGAAGATAGAATTCCTTTTCTTCTTGTAATATTTTCTCAATATGGTTATCAAATTCTTCTTTCCATTTGACAGACTCATTAGGATTTCTATACATATTCCCTACAAGAAAACTTTTACTATTTTTGGGGAAAATTTCAATCCATAAACACTCTATCCTGTCATTCTCTAAATCCAGCCTCCTCTTACAACTCACTCCATCTTTAACATAAACAAGAATACCCCCACCTTCAGCTTGTCTCGTTATAATCCTATCCTTTCTGTAGAATGATTGAAAACTATTTATATAGAAATAATGATCTGGGTGCACACTTGATAATTTTGATTCACTGATACCCAAAATATGAACATCATTATTACATTCATTTAACATTACCCTGACTTGATCAATTTTGTTTGTTATGCCTTGAATATTAATATGGCCAATTTTAAATCCTTTTGCATCTAAATGGAGATTTAACATATGTTGGGCACTCATGGAAGATTCACTATTATTAGACAGTCATGCGACTTTTCACTAAATATGACCGAATTGCTTGGATGGCTGGATGAGTGATGCATTATAGGAATCTACTGTTACAGAATGGAACAATGTGGATGTAAGGGCAATTCTTACAATAGACTGATTAAAGACACAATTGCTACAAGATTGATTAATGAGCTCCCTTCATTAGGTTATAGACAGAAGATGAAATGATTGCATGTATGTCTAGATCATTGATTCTGAGCTTAGATGCTAGCAGCATCCAAGTTGCCATGGGTAGTATTATGAATGATGAAGAAGTAAATGTTCAACATTCTGTTCTATCGGCAATGAGTAGTATTATGAATGATGAAGAAGTAAATGTTCAACATTCTGTTCTATCGGCAATGAGTAGTATTATGAATGATGAAGAAGTAAATGTTAAACATTCTGTTCTATCGGCAATGAGTAGTATTATGAATGATGAAGATGATGATGTTAAACATTCTGTTCTATCGGCAATGAGTAGTATTATGAATGATGAAGATGATGATGTTAAACATTCTGTTCTATCGGCAATGAGTAGTATTATGAATGAAGAAGATGATGATGTTAAACATTCTGTTCTATCGGCAATGAGTAGTATTATGAATGATGAAGATGATGATGTTAAACATTCTGTTCTATCGGCAATGAGTAGTATTATGAATGATGAAGAAGTAAATGTTCAACATTCTGTTCTATCGGCAATGAGTAGTATTATGAATGATGAAGAAGTAAATGTTAAACATTCTGTTCTATCGGCAATGAGTAGTATTATGAATGATGAAGATGTAAATGTTAAACATTCTGTTCTATCGGCAATGAGTAGTATTATGAATGATGAAGATGATGATGTTAAACATTCTGTTCTATCGGCAATGAGTAGTATTATGAATGAAGAAGATGATGATGTTAAACATTCTGTTCTATCGGCAATGAGTAGTATTATGAATGATGAAGATGATGATGTTAAACATTCTGTTCTATCGGCAATGAGTAGTATTATGAATGATGAAGAAGTAAATGTTCAACATTCTGTTCTATCGGCAATGAGTAGTATTATGAATGATGAAGAAGTAAATGTTAAACATTCTGTTCTATCGGCAATGAGTAGTATTATGAATGATGAAGAGGTAAATGTTCAACATTCTGTTCTATCGGCAATGAGTAGTATTATGAATGATGAAGAAGTAAATGTTAAACATTCTGTTCTATCGGCAATGAGTAGTATTATGAATGATGAAGAGGTAAATGTTCAACATTCTGTTCTATCGGCAATGAGTAGTATTATGAATGATGAAGAAGTAAATGTTAAACATTCTGTTCTATCGGCAATGAGTAGTATTATGAATGAAGAAGAGATAATGTTCAACATTCTGTTCTATCGGCAATGAGTAGTATTATGAATGATGAAAAGTAAATGTTAAACATTCTGTTTATCGGCAATGAGTAGTATTATGAATGATGAAAAAGTTCACTTGTTACGCAAGATAGTATAATATGAAATAATCACATTTGTCTATCGGCAAGAGGATTATATTAAAATTTAATCTGTTTACGGAGATATATATGAATGATGAAGAGGTAAATGTTCAACATTCTGTTCTATCGGCAATGAGTAGTATTATGAATGATGAAGAAGTAAATGTTAAACATTCTGTTCTATCGGCAATGAGAGTATTAGTGATGAAGAAATAAATTCGTTATGGGGGTATTATGGAAGTTACATTTTATCGGCAATGAGTAGTATTATGAATGATGAAGATGATGGTGTTAAGCATTCTGTTCTATCGGCAATCTATCAGTAGTCCGCCTCCGTAGTCGAGTGATTAAGGTCGCTGACTTGTATACCACTGTAACCTATCAGCACTGATGGTCAACGGGTTCGAGCCCCGCTCAGACCGTGTCTCATTTATATGAAAAAGTTGGCAGTTTCTTACGGAGGTTGGTGCACCAAGTACTGGTTAACCGCTGGAGCCTGCCCAGGAAAGGTGTTGTTAGGTAAACTGCCCGCTGGCGATATAGCCCAAAATGGTGCTGATGCAGGCGTAAAACCCGAAATATAACATAATCTATCAGCAATGTTAAACATTCTGTTCTATCAGCAATGTTAAGCATTCTGTTCTATCGGCAATGTTAAACATTCTGTTCTATCGGCAATGTTAAACATTCTGTTCTATCAGCAATGTTAAACATTCTGTTCTATCAGCAATGTTAAGCATTCTGTTCTATCGGCAATGTTAAGCATTCTGTTCTATCGGCAATGTTAAACATTCTGTTCTATCGGCAATGTTAAACATTCTGTTCTATCGGCAATGTTAAGCATTCTGTTCTATCGGCAAGGTTAAACATTCTGTTCTATCGGCAATGGGTAGTATTATGAATGATGAAGAAGATGATGGTGTTAGAAGTTCTGTTCTAGCAGCAATGGATGGCAGCTTAGCCATCTCATCTTTTACATGTTCTTTTCTGTTGCGTAATGGTGAATAGGAAGTAGAACAAACCGTGCACATAGCCAGTATGTCGGGCTTTCTTAGCCGCCCCAGGTCAGAAGTTACTAATATAATTCACACTGTGTAGTCTTGTAAGTCTAGAACATCATAAACATAAGTCTGTGCTGAGTTTGTTTTACTTCAAATCGAATCCTTTCATGCGAGGAAGCTATCCAGCTGGCTTAAGGAAGTTGATAGTTTACTGTCATCTTAACAGTTAAATGTACTATTGTCATCTTAACAGTTACACTCGCTGTACATTTTTGCACAAACGTTTTATAGTTCACTACGATAATATCAACTGAAAATCTGTTGATGCCTTCCCATGTTATTTGGTATAACACTGTTGTTATGCAGTGAAAACTTGAAGAAATCCAAGTACTGGATAATAAAGTTAGTAATAAATCAAATTACTGCATATTGTCAACAACCCTGATAACTGTTGAGGATAATACAAACAAGTATGGTCGCAAATAAGATATAGGGTAAATTTCTTTCAGAGACTTACAAAAATCGTTGGAGGGATCGTGTTAATAACACATTTGTACACTATAGCTTAGTGTTCATGTAAATGACTTTCGAATGTCGATAAACATCAACGCGTGCTTATGCAGGATTGATGCACGAATGTTTCGTGCACATACATGTACAGTGCTACGATAAAGACCAATGCACAATTCGAACTACTCTGAATGTCGGGTAAATATTATATAAATGAAGGTTTGCCAAGTTATTGTTGCAGTTTTATCGTAATCTGCTAGCATGATACGAGTTTGAGTTAGTGGAAAATGCAGAAAGTTTCATTACTCTTTGGAATATGAGATTTGGTAATGCAGTATAGTTATTAGATATGTTATGTTGTAGACTGTTTCTCAGTACTGTTGTTCAAAGACAATATTCTGTATCTTGTTTCATGCATTATAATGACTGCATGGTTAACTTTATATTGGCATGCGAGCATTAGAATATGGTGGCACACCATATTTACTCGTCTATAAGACAGGATTTTTATCACCAGAGTATGGCCGCAAATTAATTTTTTTTTAATCAGTTTGTTCCAACTCGATAATTGATGGCCGTATAATTATTGAAATAACTCGAAAGGTGTAACAAATGCATATACATTCATAGCTCTGTCTGTAAACTGAACTTGTGAGTAGCGTTTTAGCTAGGGCTGCGTATTGCCAGACCCCTTCCGATACGATACGTATTGCAATACGGGACTGCTGATACGATACGATACGATACGATACAGACAATATCGGAGAACGGATTCAGCTTTAGGGTCATAGCAAATGACCTCTCTATGTGAGCACTTGACCTCCGTTTGAGTCCTGTCTCGTCTGGGCTACTGTAGGATAGAGTAACGTCAATGATGCTCATGATGTCAACATGTATTTGTTTATAGGACATTTGTTATTTAGCGCCGATTTTGACGTTTTGGATCCGTCTAATCAAGGTAGTAAAAATACTAAAAATAACCAACAAAGTCATTCAGAGTAGAACAGTATTAAGTTATTAATCAATAAAGTTTTTATAGATTTCTCTATATCCCCCCAAAAAAACAATACCTAGATCTTAATACTTTGAAGGTCACTATCAAGAAGATTTTTCTTCAAAAAGATCAAAGAATCAACAGGCTCTGGGTCTAGCTCTGAAAATATATAGATCTAGTTCTTGTATGAGGCTATGAGCATAGGCCTACTGGTAATAAAACCAACTACAGGGTACATATTTTGTTTATTAGCCTACATATCCCAAACCATACAATAAATAATGGATTAGCTCTAGATTTATAATTCCAAGCTCTTGCAAATCTGGGATCCCAACTATTATATGGTTCTCTATGAGTCCGCGCCCGTTGCTAAAAATAGCAATGTCATCCGGAAGTCAACAAGGTCAAATAATTCGAAAAATACAACTCGTAGATTTTAAGCCCGATTTATAATTTCAAAGCAAATAAGCTGATATTCCCAGGTCAATATAGTTTAAACATTGGTTTGTTGTAGCATATAATAAAGACTAAAATGTGTAAAACTAAAGACCTGTTTCAATGTGGTGACGTTTTTATTGTTAAACACCACTTTAAAAATTCGAACTTGCGTGATAGCTTTAACGCTAGCTCTGCAGCAGCAGGTGCACGCTTTGAGGAATGCTAAATATAAAAATAACAGCAAAGTTTTGCTCATTTAGCGAACGTTTTCAAGTATTTTAATTAGAATCGGTAGAAAAAACACACAATGGAATTTTACTCTTCGATACGGCCGATATACGCGATACAGACCCTCCCGATACGATACGCATATACGTTCGTCAGCGTATCGCGGTATACCGGTATATCGCCGCAGCCCTAGTTTTAGCAAATCAAATTTATTCTTTTATGTTTTGACATAAATTACTGTGTTTAATTAATTTGTTTGGTCTTTACTTCTGAGTGGTTTCCATTTTGTCAACCCGTCTTATACGCAGGTGTATGTAAAATATCACTGATGTAACGCCAAAGTTGGAGGGTCGTCTTATAGGCGAGTATTTACGGTACTATACAATATTTAAAAACATATTGTTTAATCTATTATCCCGTTCTTTTTGAGCCTCATTTCTTTGAAACCTTTTGGAATACCACCATCCAAAGCGGTTGTCCGATTTAGATCCACAGAAATGCAGACGGATCAGCAATCCCGTGATTAACACGTTGGACTGGTAATCCAGGGATCGCAGGTTCAATCCCCCGTCTGACCCTAATATAATTAACAGTCTTTCAGGTGGGACTTTAAACCAAGTTCTCATGTCGGTGCTTTACACCGTGCACGTAAAAGAACTTGAGGAGACTGCATTGCACAATCCTCCAAAAATATAAAATGACTAATCTCTAAGGTGTTGCTCATATGGGCAACCTGTAGCAATGATGAATAAACGTAAGACACACACACCACAGAAATGGGATGATGAAGGCGTCCATATATTCTTTCCATGATTATTGACATTATAAATAGCTCTATATTTCTTATCTCTTTGCTGCCATTCTAATCTATTTAGGAAGCTAACTTGATCTCCTTATTTAGAACAGTACTGGTATTGAAATAGCATTCCAGTATATGACCTTTCAATATTGTTGACAATAATTCATAAATATTAGAGCTACTTGTATCCATCTAATTATTGATACATATCCTGTCTGTTCTTAAACCTTTGCCTGCTGAGTAAATAAAATCGCATTTGCAAACAACATAGATCCAGAACAGATGGCAAGCTCTGTACCGTCTGATCAGGATCTATGTTGTTTACTACTGAGCTAAATGTTTCAGCTCCACTATCCTAATAGCAAACAGCATTAGAGCCTGGTTGGACAGCACAGAGCAGACGGCAAGTTCTGTGCCGTCTGATCTGGCTCTCTGCTGTTTGTAAAAGTGATTTTTATCTGCCGCTAGCGTGCATAGGGTTAACATAAATAGAATGTCATTGTTGCCTAAAGAATACATAGCAATTAATTGTCTCCCGAGGTTTAGTATGGGTTGTTAGTCTTGGTTTATAATTAGTTTCACTGCTAGCTTGCAAGAGTTATAAACTCTCAGAGACTCCTAAACACTCTCGGAAACTCTTAAACACTCTCGGAGACTCCTAAACACTCTCGGAGACTCCTAATCTCTCGCGGAGACTCCTAAACACTCGGAGATTCCTAAACACTCTCGGAGACTCCTAAACACTCTCGGAGACTCTTAAAACTCTCAGAGACTCCTAAACACTCTCGGAGACTCTTTAACACTCTCAGAGACTCCTAAACACTCTCGGATGACGATCTATGTTAGGGTGTGGTGACGGGTGTGGCTGGCTGGGTAACGTTGTATGGTGGGACACTTGATAGTAGTAGCTATTACAGTTACATTTCCTAAACTTTTTTGGTTTGTTTATTGTTGTTTTTTGTTTCTAAATTCTTATTACCTAAAATGCTGCTTATTCTCTTAATCATTTTACCCTTTTTCTATTAGTATCATTAAATTAGTAAAGTACTAGCACAACTCTTGTATTCAGTCTCTTTGTTAATTACAATCTAGTCTTATGGGGAGGGCCGTAACTAATGTTGTTAAAACTTGTGGCCCAACCCATTTGCTTCAACATATAATGACAATCCTTGAGCAAACAATGCCACAAATCATGCATTATGGATAGTTATACATGTTTGTTCATTTGTTTTGTATTGTACATTGTATATATAGAATGCAATAAAATATGATTAAACTAGAAACACTCTCGGAGACTCTTAAACACTCTCAGAGACTCCTAAACACTCTCGGAGACTCCTAAACACTCTCAGAGACTCCTAAACACTCTCGGAGACTCTTAAAAACTCTCAGCAACTCCTAAGCACTCTCGGAGACTCTTAAACACTCTCGGAGACTCCTAAACACTCTCAGAGACTCCTAAGCACTCTCGGAGACTCCTAAACACTATCAGAGACTCCTAAACACTCTCGGAGACTCCTAAACACTCTCAGAGACTCCTAAACACTCTCGGAGACTCCTAAACACTCTCAGAGA
Organism: Archivesica marissinica; assembly: GCA_014843695.1. Classification (NCBI taxonomy): domain Eukaryota; kingdom Metazoa; phylum Mollusca; class Bivalvia; order Venerida; family Vesicomyidae; genus Archivesica; species Archivesica marissinica. The sequence continues at coordinate 52,129,988 of CM026397.1, forward strand.
CTCCTAAACACTCTCGGAGACTCCTAAACACTCTCAGAGACTCCTAAACACTCTCGGAGACTCTTAAAAACTTTGTGGAAGTAGCGCGTTCTCTTCAGGTGTGAAAGCCCCGGAGTTTGTGCCCAGTTGTAGCCGTTACGATTATGCCCTTAGACATTTCAATTCCACATTGCCTCGTCTCTCTCCCTTGTGACGATGGATTCCTTCAAAGTGTGCTTAATATAAGTTGTACTAATATAAAAAGGTGTACTCGTTTCGCAATCAAGCTAAAATAAATTTGTATAGACTAAAAATTTAAATACCCTCACTGTTTAATGTGACTACGTGAATGTATTGTGAGCTTTAATAATTTAGCAAGATAATATATGTATCATCTAACCTAAATTGTTATAAATAATCTGTCATTGTTGTCACAGCGGCAACTTAAACTCTGTCCTTATTAATGTATTCAATAATCTTCACATATATATATATATATATATATTACTGTATGTTGTCCCAGTAATTTATTTATGTGGAGTACATTGGACATATTTCTTAATTGTATTAAAAGAAGCTTGTTTCTAAATAAATAAACTGGAATGAAGAAATCTCTGTATGAGAGACGAACAGGGGTTGCAAGGAGAGTGAGGTAAAATTAATCTTTAGAGTTTAACTCTTTGTATGCTGGGTAAAATAAAGGCTATAAATAGCTGTAGCAGATGACAATTCATTAATGTATTTGTAACCTAAAACTCTGGATATATGTCATTATAATTGTGTCATTATGTAGTTTAAGCTGTTGTGTATGCATTGGCAGTGTTCCTGGTGTAGTGACCCACAATTTATTAATGTGCTGTTCTTATTCTGAAATTGCACGACATATTTGACTGTTATTTTCACACCGCTATAGTGCAAAGAGTTGAAGAGCAATGACCTCTAGGATGTGCTAGATATGCCAAAATAATTTATTTGAAAGCATCGTTGCCACACTGAGGCGAATGAGCCCCTGGTCTCGGTCAGAATTTGGCAAATATTGAACAACAATAATGGGAAGCAAACAGACAAACTGCAGACAATCTTATCACAATATCTCATAGACCTTAATTCTATTTCATTTCCGGGGACTCGGGGGGGTGGGGGAGAGGGGGTATTGTACAGTGGACAAGCATCTCCACAAAGGAAATTCCAGAGAGTCATGCCCCCTGGACCACCCTCGGTTATTCTTTCGCTTCTGGCTATATACGGCACTGGAAAGTAAGCAACTAAAGCGCGGTCAACACACTTCTGTTGTATTTGATTAACTATTGTTCCAGATACCATATTTAGAAATTTAATAGAAACTTGAAGATGTATGCTTAATTAATTAATCTTTAGAACAATAGATTATTTTTAAATAACCCATATCGACCATAAGGAATGAGCAGTGAATGTCAATATTTTGCGCAGTTATGTTAAGTTCTTAGTCAATATTATAGCTTTTCTTGGGAGTATTATTTGCATAATGCTCTGGAGAAGGACTGTGCGTTGAAAACAAGTTTGATGGTTATGAAATTAAGTGACATAGACACAAACAATGTACATTCTAACCTGTATTAGTGGTCACCTCCATTAAGCAGCCAGTTTCCAGATTCCCAATATTTTGGTTTATTATACATTTAACCTTTATTACGCAATAACCTGTGCTAAGCAGCCACTTCCTATGATTCCCTTGATAGGCTGCTTAAGACAGGTTTGGACAGGTTTGGACAGGTTTGACTGTAAATACAAACTCTAATAAACAACAACAACAACAACAATAGCAATACAGTCAAAGATGTCTGAAGCGGCAAGCCAACCAAAGGAGTGATGAATATTGACTGCTTTAAGCACAAGTGGCAGCTTAATCAAGGTTAAGTACTGATTCTAACATGACTTGATATATTTTTCCTATAACTTATTTCTGGAACTAAATATGCACAACTTTTAACAATTTTATATTGGAATTGAATACAGCAATTGGGCAGGATTTGTAGTGTTAATATAGGGCCATACAAGAAATAGTGTTGATAGCTGGAGGATGATTTTCAGTGCCACTGGAATAAAGAAGGGATTTTACAGGGAGGTATTTTGCAAAGCCATCAGCCAAATAACAGACAAGGAGACACGATAACACAATGTTTATTCGTTTATAGCATTATATTGGGGTCATGTCGGAATCGAAATAATATTTGTCTTGCCGTTGTTTAATTTGGCGAATAAACCACTGTTTGTCATTCTGCTACATAGGAATTAACCACTTAGGCCAATGCCAAATGCCACTCTGGAGTTTGGTTACTGGCTGCTTAATACAGGTTGGCTGCTTAATAGAGGCTAACACAGGTTTGACTGTACATTTATTGCATGGTCATTTATATAACATTATAGACAGAATACAAGATTAGGCAGGAACTAATAAACACTAGACTGACCCAACGCATAACGTTTATTGACATAAACTAGGGTTTTTTCTACAGCGGATTGGCAGGGCGCCCTGCCCGTTTTAGCCCCACCCTTTTGCCTTTTCAAAAATTTTTTTTTACATATATATACACGCGCACGCACGCACGCACGCACGCACGCACGCACACACACACACCGCAACAGGTGTCATTGGGCGGGCAGAGCTCTTTTCACCAATATGTACTGCCTTACTACCTCTTTGATCATTGATGGTGCCCTTTTTTCCACTCTAGAATAAACCTTAATAAACTGTGCATTAACTTTTACAATGCCGACATACAACACGTTTCAGACACTATCAGTTTACATATATAACTGGCTCTGTTTATATCGAATTTCATTACGTCAATGTTATGGTTATGTCAAAGTATTTTTTCCGGTCTTACGGAATTCGACATAACGGATGCAGACTGTATATGGAATCTGGAAATATAGCAGTTTAGCAGTTTAATATTTGTGACAACCTAAGCTCATTATTACATGCCTTGCAATCACCAATTATAAGAATGTTCATGATTTATGACGAGTTTCATTATTACTAACTGGAAGGAAATGCGGTTTCTGGACTCGAGTGTAGGACTGCCAGGTCAGCCTAAATTAGGCCCTTAAGATTTTCAGAAGACTGAGAAAACAAACAATGTTGTGTTAAATTGTTCCTATCACAAGAGGTGGCATGTATGGCAATATATTTATATGTGATAATATGATTTACAGTCCTGTTATCATAAATGAGCTTCTAGATTAATATCCCATGTTTCTGTAAGCTCATGCAGTAGTTTACTGGAATTGAAATTGAGGGAGAGGTGCCAAAATGGTCGTGGGCTGGCTGGGTATGAACTGTAGCAATTAAGTCATTGAGTGGGCAGGCTGGGTATGAACTGTAGCAATTAAGTCATTGAGTGGGCAGGCTGTAGCAATTAAGTCATTGAGTTGGCAGGTTGGGTATGAACTGTAGCAATTAAGTCATTGAGTGGGCAGGCTGTAGCAATTAAGTCATTGAGTGGGCAGGCTGTAGCAATTAAGTCATTGAGTGGGCAGGCTGGGTATGAACTGTAGCAATTAAATCATTGAGTTGGCAGGTTGGGTATGAACTGTAGCAATTAAGTCATTGAGTGGGCAGGCTGGGTATGAACTGTAGCAATTAAGTCATTGAGTGGGCAGGCTGTAGCAATTAAGTCATTGAGTTGGCAGGTTGGGTATGAACTGTAGCAATTAAGTCATTGAGTGGGCAGGCTGGGTATGAACTGTAGCAATTAAGTCATTGAGTGGGCAGGCTGGGTATGAACTGTAGCAATTAAGTCATTGAGTGGCAGGCTGGGTATGAACTGTAGCAATTAAGTCATTGAGTGGGCAGGCTGGGTATGAACTGTAGCAATTGAGTGGGCAGACTGGGTATGAACTGTAGCAATTAAGTCATTGAGTGGGCAGGCTGGGGATGAACTGTAGCAATTACGTCACCTTAACTCTTTCAGCACGATATTTGAAGCTTTACACATTTGTAACTTTACACACTTGAAGCTGTACACACAACATTACACACTTGTAACTTTACACACTTGGAACTTTACACACTTGTAACTTTACACACTTGTAACTTTACACACTTGGAACTTTACACACTTGGAACTTTACACACTTGTAACTTACACACTTTACACACTTGTAACTTTACACACTTGGAACTTTACACACTTGTAACTTTACACACTTGGAACTTTACACACTTGTAACTTTACACACTTGGAACTTTACACACTTTGAGGCTACTCATAATGAGTCACACGGCTTCTTCTATTCAGATAAAATAGAATTATTCATTAGTGTCTGTGTATGATCGAATTAGATTTCACCCAATGAACATTGAAAGCAATATTATAACGAGTGGCACTTGCCAAGAGTGATACAATAATAGCTGTGTTATAATGTTCATGAGTGGGCAACTGGTGCAAAAATAAATAAAATCTATGTGCCTTCTTTATCTATAAGCTTAAAGGTAATTTTCGTGGAGCGGCTCCACTTTAGAGCATCATTAAAACACAAGCTAAAATTATTAATTGAGCAGTTATGGTCATTGACTTCAAATCACTTGCCCCTCTCTTGTTCGCATCCCACCAGGTAATGTCTACCGGTATTTGTGTGTTTTTTACGTTTATTTATCGTCGCTACCGGTTACCCATATATATGAGCGACGCCTCCTGAAGAGATTAGTCATTTTAGATTTTGGGAGGATAGTGCAATGATAGAGAAAGAGACCCATTACAGAGTCTCCTCTGGTTCTTTTACATGCACAGTGTAAAGCACCGACACGAGACCTCGGTTTAGCGTCCCATCTGAAAGACTGTTAATTTTATTAGGGTCAGACGGGAGATCGAACCTGTGATCCCTGGATTACCAGTCCAGCGTGCACTGGACTACAGATAGTGTAGTGTCGAATTATTTATAGCGAGGAAGCTATCCAGCTGGTTTGCAGTAGGTTGATGGTTATACCTGGGTGCCCATCTGTGCCCCCCCCCCCACCTCTAATATATAATAGCCGGAGAGTTGCCATATGACCTAAGCTTTTTTGTTTTTAACATGCTAGCTAAGAATTTGTTTCACCCTGTAAGCAGACGGAACAACATACTCTCAACAGTAGACAACTATACTATCATCCACACCATCTCGGTGGGCAATAGTAGTGACTGTTCCCCCCACCCCCCCGAGTGGCAATGAAATAGCCATTTTATTACCCAACAAAGTTGTAAAACGCTTTAATTCCACAACACTATCACTTGCAAAGTGTGACATTTTCTCCTTTTTGTTTGTGTTTTACGTTTTCATTGACTTGATTTATCATGTGATTCGATCCGAGGTCACATGACCAGTCAATAGTATGGTGAAGAAGTACTGTTTCATATTTAAGCAGAGCACAGTGGAAACTAACTAATTACAATATATATACTAGGAGGTTGGGTAATAATAATGAAGTGTAACCTCCCTGCTTTTGTTAGAGACCGAAACATTAATAATAAAATAATATCAGTACCAAGCAGTACCATACAGTACCATACAGTACCATACAGTACCATACAGTACCAAGCAGTACCAAGCAGTACCATACAGTACCAAGCAGTACCATACAGTACCAAGCAGTACCATACAGTACCAAACAGTACCATACAGTACCAAACAGTACCATACAGTACCATACAGTACCAAGCAGTACCAAACAGTACCAAGCAGTACCATACAGTACCATACAGTACCAAACAGTACCATACAGTACCATACAGTACCAAGCAGTACCATACAGTACCAAGCAGTACCATACAGTACCAAACAGTACCATACAGTACCAAACAGTACCATACAGTACCATACAGTACCAAGCAGTACCAAGCAGTACCAAGCAGTACCATACAGTACCATACAGTACCATACAGTACCAAGCAGTACCAAGCAGTACCAAGCAGTACCATACAGTACCATACAGTACCAAGCAGTACCATACAGTACCAAGCAGTACCATACAGTACCAAACAGTACCATACAGTACCAAACAGTACCATACAGTACCATACAGTACCAAGCAGTACCAAGCAGTACCATACAGTACCATACAGTACCAAACAGTGCCATACAGTACCAAGCAGTACCATACAGTACCAAGCAGTACCAAGCAGTACCATACAGTACCATACAGTACCATACAGTACCAAACAGTACCATACAGTACCAAGCAGTATCATACAGTACCATACAGTACCATACAGTACCAAGCAGTACCAAGCAGTACCATACAGTACCATACAGTACCAAGCAGTACCAAGCAGTACCATACAGTACCAAGCAGTACCATACAGTACCAATCAGTACCATACAGTACCAAGCAGTACCATACAGTACCAAGCAGTACCATACAGTACCATACAGTACCATACAGTACCAAGCAGTACCATACAGTACCAAACAGTACCATACAGTACCAAGCAGTACCATACAGTACCAAGCAGTACCAAGCAGTACCATACAGTACCAAACAGTACCATACATTACCAAGCAGTATCATACAGTACCATACAGTACCAAGCAGTACCAAGCAGTACCATACAGTACCAAACAGTACCATACAGTACCAAGCAGTACCATACAGTACCAAGCAGTACCATACAGTACCAAACAGTACCATACAGTACCAAGCAGTACCATACAGTACCAAGCAGTACCATACAGTACCATACAGTACAAAACAGTACCATACAGTACCAAGCAGTACCATACAGTACCATACAGTACCAAACAGTACCATACAGTACCAAACAGTACCAAGCAGTAGCAAACAGTACCAAGCAGTACCACATTAACTATTATGTAATCTAAATTGATTTTGACTACCTTTTCAGAGAATGTGTATGATGATACATTCACAATTTAGATTACATTATAATTAATGTGATACTGCTTGTTAATGACTTTAAATTGCTGATATAAAACATGCCCGCGCAAACATTTGTTCTTAAGTATACGTTGTGACCAAGTTATTATTCTAGGTTTTTGCCAAGGTGAGTGTATCGGATCGATGTAAGTAGGTATCTTGTGCCTTTGAACTGATGTTGTTTTTTACAGAAGACTTGTAATAAATACATGTTTTCTTGTATGTACGTGGGCGATCTTATCGTAAAACTAAATGTCAGCACCTGATATAAAATTTGCCAATACAACTGTTGGAATACTGATATACCGATATTTTAAAAAACTGCATGCTAAGAACAGTGATGTATTTGTTGCTGCCTTCATTAGTGTGTGATATATCGTGCAAAAATAGAGATTTTTGTAATTTTGATGATATTGTGAGCAATCAGTGACGTCGTCTTCAATCCAGTTAATTATGCAGAAACATCAAACCCGGTTTGCACTGAATAAAATACATTGTTACAAAACACCATTGCACGAAAACTGCAATTGCTCGGAAACTGCCATTGCTCGGAAACTGCCATTGCTCGGAAACTGCCATTGCTCGGAAACTGCCATTGCTCGGAAACTGCCATTGCTCGGAAACTGCCATTGCTCGAAAACTGCAATTGCTCGAAAACTGCAATTGCTCGGAAACTGCCATTGCTCGGAAACTGCCATTGCTCGGAAACTGCCATTGCTCGAAAACTGCAATTGCTCAGAAACTGCCATTGCTCGGAAACTGCCATTGCTCGGAAACTGCCATTGCTCGGAAACTTGGATCAAGTGAGCTATAATTGACATATTGACATTGTAATTTCTAATCATCCACTCCTTAGAATATCTCACTCGATGTGCAGCACTTTCTAAGTAAATACCCCAATTTGTTGCACACAAATCTGCAATATTGACACGAAGTCGGCTGTTAATATGTTCAAGGCAATTTTCATTTAAACATTTAACTGTAAATAGTTCCATAATGACTTATTTAGAACTTTAGCAAATACTTTGAAAGTTTGCCCTGACGCAGGCTGGTGTCGACAAATGAAACTGTTATTCTGGAAAATTATTATTTGTGGTTTACCTCCCTTGCTGGATATTCATATACAAAATTATCATGAACTTTTTATTTTACCATAAAGCAACACTGTAAGAAGTTGCTAATTAGAGAAATGGATTCTTATTATTAGTTCCGGGATAGTGGAATCACCGGGGTTTAATTAAGCCCTTACAATGCAGGAGAGACTATGAGACCATGATTAGTATGGTGGCATTGCTAATTATGAGATTATTTCTGATTTTCAGCATAAAATCAGTTTAAAGGTTGGTAGAACATGATTCTAATGTGACTCGGCAATTTTTGTCTGTATACACTAAGAAGGCATTTACCGTGTTTAAATCTGCAATAAAACATTGTTTAGCATGTGGCATCAAAACCTGATGTCATTTATTTGTAATTTTGTGACGTCATTAAACAAACATTATGCACTCGAAATAACTGGAATCGAAATCATATTTGCATTTATATTTATAGTCGAATAAAACATGGTTTGTCGTTCTGTGTAACAGAATGTCGTTCTGTGTAACAGAACGAACCAGTTAGGCCTATGGCCTGCGTGGTTAATTCCTACACGCCAGAACTCCAAACCATGTTTTATTCGCCACTAAATAAATGAAAGACAATTATTAATTCTTACAGTGTGTGACCTAATCTTTCTTACAGTGTGTGACCTAATCTTTCTTACAGTGTGTGACCTAATCTTTATTACAGTGTGTACACATCCAGTCTTACACAAGTACACATCCAGGCTTACACAAGTACACATCCAGGCTTACACAAGTACACATCCAGGCTTACACAAGTACACATCCAGGCTTACACAAGTACACATCCAGGCTTACACAAGTACACATCCAGGCTTACACAAGTACACATCCAGGCTTACACAAGTACACATCCAGGCTTACACAAGTACACATCCAGGCTTACACAAGTACACATCCAGTCTTACACAAGTACACATCCAGGCTTACACAAGTACACATCCAGGCTTACACAAGTACACATCCAGGCTTACACAAGTACACATCCAGGCTTACACAAGTACACATCCAGGCTTACACAAGTACACATCCAGGCTTACACAAGTACACATCCAGGCTTACACAAGTACACATCCGGGCTTACACAAGTATACATCTGGGCTTACACAAGTACACATCCAAGCTTACACAAGTACACATCCAAGCTTACACAAGTACATCACTACATATAATTAAATTTGTCAGCAAAGGTGAAAAAATAAAAGCCCCAATATGCAATACAATGTTGTATAAACACGACATGCAAATTGCCATAGCAACCATGACATGCAAATTGCCATAGCAACCATGACATGCAAATTGCCATAGCAACCATGACATGCAAATTGCCATAGCAACCATTACATGCAAATTGCCATAGCAACCATTACATGCATATGGCCGGAGCAACACTGCATTATAGCATGAGAATGCACCATTTCTCTACTAATTAAAAAATTTTCTTTGGGGGTAAATTACCCAAAACACCCACCAACATGAGGGGGCAACCCCCTTCCACATCTACTCCCGCAACAGCTCCACTTTTCAGGGTTGTAAACTGGCCAGGTATGTACGCCCCAGATAGGGGGATTTTAGTCGTAGATTGTCATGTTAGCTATGGTTACACTGTATTACCAAAATAAAAACCTTGAAGAATATGCCATGTCAACAGGATCATTCAGAACATTTATGTAAGCATAATGAATGGTGAGACCACTTCATGTATGACTCTTGTCATTATATTACCAGTTTTCTGAGGAAAATGTGGAATTCTTTCATTTTGTCTGTACCGGCTGTGCAATCTGTAGATCACATAGTGTATAATTGTGATAATTGCATAATTAAGTTATAGAATAATCTTGGATTGTTTTATGGGAATTGTTGTTATTGACACCTACTGTGGAATAATACTTTAACAACAGGTAGCCAGAAACCAAGAACATGTGTGTTTTCTTCTGATGATGGAAAAACGTAACTTGTTGTGCTGAATGTATTATTTAACTCTTTGCACGCTTGCGGCAGATGAAATCACTTTTGCAAACAGCATAGAGAGCCAGACCAGACGACACAGAACGTGCCATCTGATAAGGTTCTATGCTGTTTGCTATTCGAATAGTGGAGCTAAAATACTTGGCTGCATAGCAAACAACGACGTGGTGTTGCGCTGCGGTTGATCTGGATCTATGTTTTTTGCAAATGTGATTTTATTTGCTCAGCAGGCAAAAGGGTTAAACTAGAGATAATAATGATCTTGAAATTTGGAACTTCTGTAAGGCTCGGGGGCGGGGGGGGCGAAAGGATGTGTGACATTGTTGCATTCGTGTCTCTAAATTAATTTCTCTGCCGCTTCACCCTAATTAATGCTTACTTAATTAATGAACACAATTAGTGGATATTAATGTAATGTTGCTGGATTTATACTGTACTGGACCATGAGGATAAATGTTGTGTTAGTCGGTTGTAAGGTTGAAGAGCTATATTCTAAACGTAGCGAATATTTGGAAAATGTATTCACGACTTATATTAGCATTTTGCTATAATTCTTCAGATTGTTGTACTAAATTTTATAGGAATAACGGTTTAAGTTGATACCAGTTTATTTCAGTTCGATTACGGAACAATTATTTACAACATTAGATTAATCACTCTCGAGACCTCATTCCTGATGGAATCTTATCGACATGAGGGAGAGAGAAGAGGCAATGCGGAATTTAAATGCCTTGTCTAAGGGCACAATCGTAACTGCTACCAGTACACGCGTACTTGCAGTTTACGACAGTTAAATATTAGAATATATTTGCATCTTTAGTTCTTTTAATTTTCCACTGTGGCGAACAATTCTTAGGACTGGGTGTTTAAAATTGTTGATGTGTCCTGTTTTTTGTGGTGCTTTTTGTTTTTATAAATACTGACTTCTGACTTACTAATAAAATGTAATTGGTGATTTGTATTTTGTTGTGGAAGTTGAAATCATTAACAAATTGGAGGAAGGTATGACAGTTTCTATTGATTGTTCTCAAGTTGTAATTGATATTTGAGGTCTATTTCTTCTCTCTCTCTCTATTCCAACCCACATACGGCTCTCTTCAGTCATTCTGTTATTTTAACAGTTGGCGGATATATGTGTATAACTAGTGTGATAACTAAGTGAGAACTAAGCTACCTGTTGAGTAGTGTGATATTATTACACGGAGTGTGCTACTACAGTGACTGGATGGAGTATAATATACTGATATAAATAGTGATGTTTGGCTTCAATATGCATTTGTTTACTTGGAAGACATTGATTAAAAATTCTGATTCTGAATGCTTTTTTATCTATTTTTTTTAATATTAAAGTAGTCCATTTTTTTTTAATAAAATAAAAAAAAATATCTCCCAGATAAAACGTGTTTTTGTGAAACCACTCTTAAATCTATTTTCAAAAACATCAATGAGTTTGTAATTGGTGCATTGATATATTGCTAACGGTAGCACTAGTATGAGTATACAAACGAATAGAATAGAATTATATTTGAATAAGAACAGAAACATTAACTGTGGCACTAGTATAAAGATGAGAATGTATAAATAACATGGACTACAATATATACTTGAATAAGAACTTTGGCACTAGTATAAATATGAGAATGTATAAATAACATGGACTACAATATATACTTGAATAAGAACTTTGGCACTAGTATAAATATGAGAATGTATAAATAACATGGAATACAATATATACTTGAATAAGAACTTTGGCACTAGTATAAATATGAGAATGTATAAATAACATGGACTACAATATATACTTGAATAAGAACTTTGGCACTAGTATAAATATGAGAATGTATAAATAACATGGACTACAATATATACTTGAATAAGAACTTTGGCACTAGTATAAATATGAGAATGTATAAATAACATGGAATACAATATATACTTGAATAAGAACTTTGGCACTAGTATAAATATGAGAATGTATAAATAACATGGAATACAATATATACTTGAATAAGAACTTTGGCACTAGTATAAATATGAGAATGTATAAATAACATGGAATACAATATATACTTGAATAAGAACTTTGGCACTAGTATAAATATGAGAATGTATAAATAACATGGAATACAATATATATACTTGAATAAGAACAGGAAGATTTTAAGTAAAGACCGTGCACTAAAGTAATTACAAGGTTATGAGAGTGTGCGTAGGATGTGAATAGGCAAACCAATATTGGTCGTGATGGAGTAATAACAAATTGATATAAATGATTAAACACAGCTTTAAGGCAACAATGTGGACAGTCGCCGAAAAAAACTCATTATACCGTTATGTCCGCAAGAATTTAGTGCTTTCTGAACGAGGAGTATAAAGGGATTACCTTCTTGGATATCATTAGTGTAAAATCGTTAACTGGAAAAAAAGCGTCTTTTCTTTGCATACAACACAGCAGTGCAACATGTTGCTGTACTAAATAATTGTTTATAGAGTATTGTGGATCATGGAATTCTAAAGTGGTATTATGCCATACAATATATATTTCAGGAGTTGTGATAACGGATCTATTTTTGCTTAGGTTTATGATTATTCAAAAGTTCAAAACAAACACGACTGTATCTCTATGTTAGAACTAGGGACTATTGAATTCTTTAAATGTGTCAGGAGTTTAACGCGATCACTAACTGGGATAAGAAACGGTTTTTAAGTGTACATTAAATAAATGCATTCAGCAGTCATGCCTGTATTAACCCATACGTAACCTGCCAATCACAGCTAACGACTCTATTGCAAACAGCATAGAGCCAGATCAGATGGCACAGGACGTGCACAGAACATGCCAATGTAGCTAAAGCCCTTGTCTGAAGCGACGTACGCCATGGCTGATCTGGATCTATGTTGTTTGCACATTCCGTCCAATGTTCGGTAGGTTAAGGGTTAAGCAGCCAGTCACTGGATGTTCAGAAAGTGGCTGATTTCCTTAGGTGGCTGCTTAACAGAGGTCAACTATGTAATAAAGCTAGTGTAACTTTAAGGCTTGGGGTATGGAGGTTATTAAACTCTAATCAAATTTCAAGCTCTACTGATATGATTATGATTGGTTGAGTCTGTGATTTGCATTTGACTCGACCAATCCGAAAGCTTGAGATTGGGAAAAGTTTTATAATCTCCAGGCCTGGCTGCTTAATACAAACTGGCTCTTTAATACATGTTGATTGCTTAGTACATGATGGCTGCTTAATACAGATGGTTGCTAAGACAGGTTTATGTTTTCCTCAGTATCTGTTTCAGGAATTATATGTGTGCAATAATCATTAATTACGGTATGGTGGATGTTACATAATTATATTCTCACCTGTTCGTTTTGATTGGAATCGTTAGTGGCAACGCAGGTGAATATTATTCATTCATTATCAGAAAGGAGAAAATGAGAAGATTTAAGGAATATTACTTGGAACCTTTGAAATTTGATTATGACGATGAAGATGTATTTTTAGATACAAATTCACATGGGATTAATAAATCTGCGATTAATAATGTTTCTATGGAAACGAGCGATAAGATGAGTGATCTAGAAGTTCAAGGTCACTCGGAGAAGGGAGAAAGATTGTCGACCGAGCCAGAACGTGATAGTTTTGCACCTATTCTGATACGGCAACACTCCTGGGGATTACGCCGAACAAGGTCATCTAAAAAGAAGAAAGACGCTTTTCGTTACAGGTATTGTATATTTGTCATATATTTTTAGGGATATTGTATGGAATCGGAGCTGAATATGAGGGGCTAGTGGGCCATCTTGGCTCTCTGGCTCTCTGTCTCACCTGAACATTAGGCTCATGTGATCTTTCGGGTTCATTTTACGTGGTCTTTTGGGGTCGTCAGTTTTATCATTAGCATCAACATTTTGTGATTTCAATACTTGGTCACAACTTGGATCTTTATGAAAACATGAGTCTCTCTGATAACAGCAAGTCACTAGATTCAATGAAAGTCTCTACCAGAGTTCAGATTTTGTCTGATCTTCTTAGTTTATACAAATTTGTATTAATCACTCACATGAAACCTCATTCCTGATGGAATGAATCCATCGCCACAAGGGAGAGAGAAGAGGCAATGCATTCTGGCACATTACATTCAGTCCATGCTGCTACATTACATCTAATGCATTCTGGCACATTACATCTAGTGCATTCTGGTACATTACATCTAATGCATTCTGGTACATTACATTCAGTGCATGCTGCTACATTACATCTAATGCATTCTGGTACATTACATCTAATGCATTCTGTTACATTACATCTAATGCATTCTGGTACATTACATCTAATGCATTCTGGCACATTACATCTAATGCATTCTGGCACATTACATCTAATGCATTCTGGTACATTACATCTAATGCATTCTGGTACATTACATTCAGTGCATGCTGCTACATTACATCTAATGCATTCTGCTACATTACATCTAATGCATTCTGGTACATTACATCTAATGCATTCTGCTACATTACATCTAATGCATGCTGCTACATTACATCTAATGCATGCTGCTACATTACATCTAATGCATTCTGGTACATTACATCTAATGCATTCTGGCACATTACATATAATGCATTCTGGTACATTACATCTAATGCATTCTGGTACATTACATTCAGTGCATGCTGCTACATTACATATAATGCATTCTGCTACATTACATCTAATGCATTCTGGTACATTACATCTAATGCATGCTGCTACATTACATCTAATGCATTCTGGTACATTACATCTAATGCATTCTGGTACATTACATCTAATGCATTCTGCTACATTACATCTAATGCATGCTGCTACATTACATCTAATGCATTCTGGTACATTACATTCAGTGCATGCTGCTACATTACATCTAATGCATTCTGCTACATTACATCTAATGCATGCTGCTACATTACATCTAATGCATTCTGGTACATTACATCTAATGCATTCTGGTACATTACATATAATGCATTCTGGTACATTACATCTAATGCATTCTGGCACATTACATCTAATGCATTCTGGTACATTACATTCAGTGCATGCTGCTACATTACATCTAATGCATTCTGCTACATTACATTCAGTGCATGCTGCTACATTACATCTAATGCATTCTGCTACATTACATCTAATGCATTCTGCTACATTACATCTAATGCATTCTGGCACATTACATTCAGTGCATGCTGCTACATTACATCTAATGCATTCTGGTACATTACATCTAATGCATTCTGGCACATTACATCTAATATATGCTGCTACATTACATCTAATGCATGCTGCTACATTACATCTAATGCATGCTGCTACATTACATCTAATGCATTCTGCTACATTACATCTAATGCATTCTGGTACATTACATCTAATGCATTCTGGTACATTACATCTAATGCATTCTGGTACATTACATCTAATGCATTCTGGTACATTACATCTAATGCATTCTGGTACATTACATCTAATGCATGCTGCTACATTACATCTAATGCATTCTGCTACATTACATCTAATGCATTCTGCTACATTACATCTAATGCATTCTGCTACATTACATCTAATGCATTCTGCTACATTACATCTAATGCATTCTGGTACATTACATCTAATGCATGCTGCTACATTACATCTAATGCATGCTGCTACATTACATCTAATGCATTCTGGCACATTACATCTAATGCATTTTGGTACATTACATTCAGTGCATGCTGCTACATTACATCTAATGCATTCTGCTACATTACATTCAGTGCATGCTGCTACATTACATATAATGCATTATGCTACATTACATTCAGTGCATGCTGCTACATTACATTCAGTGCATGCTGCTACATTACATCTAATGCATTCTGCTACATTACATCTAATGCATTCTGTACATTACATCTAATGCATTCTGGTACATTACATTCAGTGCATGCTGCTACATTACATCTAATGCATTCTGGTACATTACATCTAATGCATTCTGCTACATTACATCTAATGCATTCTGGCACATTACATTCAGTGCATGCTGCTACATTACATCTAATGCATTCTGCTACATTACATCTAATGCATTCTGGTACATTACATCTAATGCATTCTGGCACATTACATCTAATGCATGCTGCTACATTACATTCAGTGCATGCTGCTACATTACATCTAATGCATTCTGGTACATTACATCTAATGCATTCTGCTACATTACATCTAATGCATTCTGCTACATTACATCTAATGCATGCTGCTACATTACATCTAATGCATTCTGGTACATTTCATCTAATGCATGCTGCTACATTACATCTAATGCATTCTGCTACATTACATCTAATGCATGCTGCTACATTACATCTAATGCATGCTGCTACATTACATCTAATGCATTCTGCTACATTACATCTAATGCATTCTGCTACATTACATCTAATGCATTCTGCTACATTACATCTAATGCATTATGGTACATTACATCTAATGCATGCTGCTACATTACATCTAATGCATTCTGCTACATTACATCTAATGCATTCTGGTACATTACATCTAATGCATTCTGCTACATTACATCTAATGCATTCTGGTACATTACATCTAATGTATGCTGCTACATTACATCTAATGCATTCTGCTACATTACATCTAATGCATTCTGGTACATTACATCTAATGCATTCTGCTACATTACATCTAATGCATTCTGCTACATTACATCTAATGCATTCTGGTACATTACATATAATGCATTCTGGCACATTACATCTAATGCATTCTGGTACATTACATCTAATGCATTCTGGCACATTTCATCTAATGCATGCTGCTACATTACATCTAATGCATTCTGCTACATTACATCTAATGCATTCTGCTACATTACATCTAATGCATGCTGCTACATTACATCTAATGCATTCTGCTACATTACATCTAATGCATTCTGCTACATTACATCTAATGCATTCTGCTACATTACATCTAATGCATTATGGTACATTACATCTAATGCATGCTGCTACATTACATCTAATGCATTCTGCTACATTACATCTAATGCATTCTGCTACATTACATCTAATGCATTCTGGTACATTACATCTAATGCATTCTGCTACATTACATCTAATGCATTCTGGTACATTACATATAATGCATTCTGGTACATTACATATAATGCATTCTGCTACATTACATCTAATGCATTCTGGTACATTACATCTAATGCATTCTGGCACATTACATCTAATGCATTCTGGTACATTACATCTAATGCATTCTGGTACATTACATTCAGTGCATGCTGCTACATTACATCTAATGCATTCTGCTACATTACATTCAGTGCATGCTGCTACATTACATTCAGTGCATGCTGCTACATTACATCTAATGCATTCTGCTACATTACATCTAATGCATGCTGCTACATTACATCTAATGCATTCTGCTACATTACATCTAATGCATTCTGGTACATTACATCTAATGCATTCTGGTACATTACATATAATGCATTCTGGTACATTACATTCAGTGCATGCTGCTACATTACATCTAATGCATTCTGCTACATTACATTCAGTGCATGCTGCTACATTACATTCAGTGCATGCTGCTACATTACAACTAATGCATTCTGGTACATTACATCTAATGCATTCTGGTACATTACATCTAATGCATTCTGCTACATTACATCTAATGCATGCTGCTACATTACATCTAATGCATTCTGGTACATTACATCTAATGCATGCTGGTACATTACATCTAATGCATTCTGGTACATTACATCTAATGCATGCTGCTACATTACATCTAATGCATGCTGCTACATTACATCTAATGCATTCTGGTACATTACATTCAGTGCATGCTGCTACATTACATCTAATGCATGCTGCTACATTACATCTAATGCATTCTGGTACATTACATATAATGCATTCTGGTACATTACATCTAATGCATGCTGGTACATTACATCTAATGCATTCTGGCACATTACATTCAGTGCATGCTGCTACATTACATCTAATGCATTCTGCTACATTGCATCTAATGCATGCTGCTACATTACATCTAATGCATTCTGCTACATTACATCTAATGCATTCTGCTACATTACATCTAATGCATTCTGGTACATTACATCTAATGCATTCTGGTACATTACATCTAATGCATGCTGCTACATTACATCTAATGCATTCTGGTACATTACATTCAGTGCATGCTGCTACATTACATCTAATGCATTCTGCTACATTACATCTAATGCATGCTGCTACATTACATTCAGTGCATGCTGCTACATTACATCTAATGCATTCTGGTACATTACATTCAGTGCATGCTGCTACATTACATCTAATGCATGCTGCTACATTACATCTAATGCATTCTGGTACATTACATCTAATGCATGCTGCTACATTACATCTAATGCATGCTGCTACATTACATCTAATGCATTCTGCTACATTACATCTAATGCATTATGCTACATTACATCTAATGCATGCTGCTACATTACATCTAATGCATTCTGGTACATTACATCTAATGCATTCTGGTACATTACATCTAATGCATGCTGGTACATTACATCTAATGCATTCTGGTACATTACATCTAATGCATTCTGGTACATTACATCTAATGCATTCTGCTACATTACATCTAATGCATTCTGCTACATTACATCTAATGCATTCTGGTACATTACATCTAATGCATTCTGGTACATTACATCTAATGCATTCTGGTACATTACATCAAATGCATTCTGGTATATTACATCTAGTGCATTATGCTACATTACATTCAGTGCATGCTGGTACATTACATCTAATGCAAGCTGCTACATTACATCTAATGCATGCTGGTACATTACATCTAATGCATGCTGCTACATTACATCTAATGCATGCTGGTACATTACATCTAATGCATGCTGCTACATTACATCTAATGCATGCTGGTACATTACATCTAATGCATTCTGGTACATTACATCTAGTGCATTCTGCTACATTACATCTAATGCATTCTGGCACATTACATTCAGTGCATGCTGCTACATTACATCTAATGCATTCTGCTACATTACATCTAATGCATTCTGCTACATTACATCTAATGCATGCTGCTACATTACATTCAGTGCATGCTGCTACATTACATCTAATGCATTCTGGTACATTACATTCAGTGCATGCTGGTACATTACATCTAATGCATTCTGGCACATTACATTCAGTGCATGCTGGTACATTACATCTAATGCATTCTGGTACATTACATTCAGTGCATGCTGGTACATTACATCTAATGCATGCTGCTACATTACATCTAATGCATGCTGGCACATTACATCTAATGCATGCTGCTACATTACATTCAGTGCATTCTGCTACATTACATCTAATGCATGCTGCTACATTACATCTAATGCATTCTGCTACATCACATTCAGTGCATTCTGGTACGTTACATTCAGTGCATTCTGCTACATTACATCTAGTGCATGCTGCTACATTACATCTAGTGCATGCTGCTACATTACATCTAATGCATTCTGGTACATTACATTCAGTGCATGCTGCTACATTACATCTAATGCATGCTGCTACATTACATCTAATGCATTCTGCTACATTACATCTAATGCATTCTGGCACATTACATCTAATGCATTCTGGTACATTACATCTAATGCATGCTGCTACATTACATCTAATGCATTCTGGTACATTACATCTAATGCATTCTGCTACATTACATCTAATGCATTCTGGTACATTACATCTAATGCATTCTGGTACATTACATCTAATGCATTCTGCTACATTACATCTAATGCATTCTGGTACATTACATCTAATGCATTCTGCTACATTACATCTAATGCATCTGCTACATTACATCTAATGCATTCTGGTACATTACATCTAATGCATTCTGGCACATTACATCTAATGCATTCTGGTACATTACATCTAATGCATTCTGGTACATTACATCTAATGCATGCTGCTACATTACATCTAATGCATTCTGCTACATTACATCTAATGCATTCTGCTACATTACATCTAATGCATTCTGGTACATTACATCTAATGCATTCTGGTACATTACATCTAATGCATTCTGCTACATTACATCTAATGCATTCTGGTACATTACATCTAATGCATGCTGCTACATTACATCTAATGCATTCTGCTACATTACATCTAATGCATTCTGCTACATTACATCTAATGCATTCTGCTACATTACATCTAATGCATTCTGCTACATTACATCTAATGCATTCTGGTACATTACATCTAATGCATTCTGGTACATTACATCTAATGCATTCTGCTACATTACATCTAATGCATTCTGGTACATTACATCTAATGCATTCTGGTACATTACATCTAATGCATTCTGCTACATTACATCTAATGCATTCTGGTACATTACATTCAGTGCATGCTGCTACATTACATATAATGCATTCTGCTACATTACATTCAGTGCATGCTGCTACATTACATTCAGTGCATGCTGCTACATTACATCTAATGCATTCTGCTACATTACATCTAATGCATCTGTACATTACATCTAATGCATTCTGGTACATTACATCTAATGCATTCTGCTACATTACATCTAATGCATTCTGCTACATTACATCTAATGCATTCTGGTACATTACATCTAATGCATTCTGGTACATTACATCTAATGCATTCTGGTACATTACATTCAGTGCATGCTGCTACATTACATCTAATGCATTCTGGTACATTACATCTAATGCATTCTGGTACATTACATTCAGTGCATGCTGGTACATTACATCTAATGCATGCTGCTACATTACATCTAATGCATTCTGGTACATTACATCTAATGCATTCTGGTACATTACATCTAATGCATTCTGCTACATTACATCTAATGCATGCTGCTACATTACATCTAATGCATTCTGCTACATTACATCTAATGCATTCTGCTACATTACATCTAATGCATTCTGGTACATTACATCTAATGCATTCTGGTACATTACATCTAATGCATTCTGGTACATTACATTCAGTGCATGCTGCTACATTACATCTAATGCATTCTGGTACATTACATCTAATGCATTCTGGTACATTACATTCAGTGCATGCTGGTACATTACATCTAATGCATGCTGCTACATTACATCTAATGCATTCTGGTACATTACATCTAATGCATTCTGGTACATTACATCTAATGCATTCTGCTACATTACATCTAATGCATGCTGTTACATTACATCTAAAGCATTCTGGTACATTACATCTATGCATTCTGGCACATTACATCTAATGCATGCTGCTACAACTTACATTCAGTGCATGCTGCTACATTACATCTAATGCATTCTGGTACATTACATCTAAAGCATTCTGGTACATTACATCTAATGCATTCTGGTACATTACAACTAATGCATGCTAGTACATTACATCTAATGCATTCTGCTACATTACATCTAATGCATTCTGCTACATTACATCTAATGCATTCTGGTACATTACATCTAATGCATGCTGCTACATTACATCTAATGCATTCTGGTACATTACATCTAATGCATTCTGGTACATTACATCTAATGCATTCTGGCACATTACATCTAATGCATGCTGCTACATTACATCTAATGCATGCTGCTACATTACATATAATGCATTCTGCTACATTACATCTAATGCATTCTGCTACATTACATCTAATGCATTCTGCTACATTACATCTAATGCATTCTGGCACATTACATATAATGCATTCTGCTACATTACATCTAATGCATTCTGGTACATTACATCTAATGCATTCTGCTACATTACATCTAATGCATTCTGCTACATTACATCTAATGCATGCTGCTACATTACATCTAATGCATTCTGGTACATTACATCTAATGCATTCTGGTACATTACATCTAATGAATTCTGGTACATTACATCTAATGCATTCTGCTACATTACATCTAATGCATGCTGCTACATTACATCTAATGCATTCTGGTACATTACATTCAGTGCATGCTGCTACATTACATCTAATGCATGCTGCTACATTACATCTAATGCATTCTGGTACATTACATATAATGCATGCTGGTACATTACATTCAGTGCATTCTGGTACATTACATCTAATGCATGCTGGTACATTACATCTAATGCATTCTGGTACATTACATCTAATGCATTCTGGTACATTACATCTAATGCATTCTGCTACATTACATCTAATGCATTCTGCTACATTACATCTAATGCATTCTGGTACATTACATCTAATGCATTCTGGTACATTACATCTAATGCATTCTGGTACATTACATCAAATGCATTCTGGTATATTACATCTAGTGCATTATGCTACATTACATTCAGTGCATGCTGGTACATTACATCTAATGCAAGCTGCTACATTACATCTAATGCATGCTGGTACATTACATCTAATGCATGCTGCTACATTACATCTAATGCATGCTGGTACATTACATCTAATGCATGCTGCTACATTACATCTAATGCATGCTGGTACATTACATCTAATGCATTCTGGTACATTACATCTAGTGCATTCTGCTACATTACATCTAATGCATTCTGGCACATTACATTCAGTGCATGCTGCTACATTACATCTAATGCATTCTGCTACATTACATCTAATGCATTCTGCTACATTACATCTAATGCATGCTGCTACATTACATTCAGTGCATGCTGCTACATTACATCTAATGCATTCTGGTACATTACATTCAGTGCATGCTGGTACATTACATCTAATGCATTCTGGCACATTACATTCAGTGCATGCTGGTACATTACATCTAATGCATTCTGGTACATTACATTCAGTGCATGCTGGTACATTACATCTAATGCATGCTGCTACATTACATCTAATGCATTCTGGTACATTACATCTAATGCATTCTGCTACATTACATCTAATGCATTCTGGTACATTACATTCAGTGCATGCTGGCACATTACATCTAATGCATGCTGCTACATTACATTCAGTGCATTCTGCTACATTACATCTAATGCATGCTGCTACATTACATCTAATGCATTCTGCTACATCACATTCAGTGCATTCTGGTACATTACATTCAGTGCATTCTGCTACATTACATCTAGTGCATGCTGCTACATTACATCTAGTGCATGCTGCTACATTACATCTAATGCATTCTGGTACATTACATTCAGTGCATGCTGCTACATTACATCTAATGCATGCTGCTACATTACATCTAATGCATTCTGCTACATTACATCTAATGCATTCTGGCACATTACATCTAATGCATTCTGGTACATTACATCTAATGCATGCTGCTACATTACATCTAATGCATTCTGGTACATTACATCTAATGCATTCTGCTACATTACATCTAATGCATTCTGGCACATTACATCTAATGCATTCTGGTACATTACATCTAATGCATGCTGCTACATTACATCTAATGCATTCTGGTACATTACATCTAATGCATTCTGCTACATTACATCTAATGCATTCTGGCACATTACATCTAATGCATTCTGGTACATTACATCTAATGCATGCTGCTACATTACATCTAATGCATTCTGGTACATTACATCTAATGCATTCTGCTACATTACATCTAATGCATTCTGGCACATTACATCTAATGCATTCTGGTACATTACATCTAATGCATGCTGCTACATTACATCTAATGCATTCTGGTACATTACATCTAATGCATTCTGCTACATTACATCTAATGCATTCTGGCACATTACATCTAATGCATTCTGGTACATTACATCTAATGCATTCTGCTACATTACATCTAATGCATTCTGCTACATTACATCTAATGCATTCTGGTACATTACTTACATTCAGTGCATGCTGCTACATTACATATAATGCATTCTGGTACATTACATCTAATGCATTCTGCTACATTACATCTAATGCATTCTGGTACATTACATTCAGTGCATGCTGCTACATTACATCTAATGCATTCTGCTACATTACATCTAATGCATTCTGCT
The DNA here is from genome assembly GCA_014843695.1 of Archivesica marissinica. Taxonomy (NCBI): domain Eukaryota; kingdom Metazoa; phylum Mollusca; class Bivalvia; order Venerida; family Vesicomyidae; genus Archivesica; species Archivesica marissinica. The sequence goes on from CM026397.1 coordinate 52,154,112, forward strand.
ACATTACATCTAATGCATTCTGCTACATTACATCTAATGCATTCTGGTACATTACATCTAATGCATTCTGGTACATTACATCTAATGCATGCTGCTACATTACATTCAGTGCATTCTGGTACATTACATCTAATGCATTCTGCTACATTACATCTAATGCATTCTGGTACATTACATCTAATGCATTCTGCTACATTACATCTAATGCATTCTGGTACATTACATCTAATGCATTCTGGTACATTACATATAATGCATTCTGCTACATTACATTCAGTGCATGCTGCTACATTACATCTAATGCATTCTGGTACATTACATCTAATGCATTCTGGTACATTACATCTAATGCATTCTGGCACATTACATCTAATGCATTCTGGTACATTACATCTAATGCATTCTGCTACATTACATCTAATGCATTCTGGTACATTACATCTAATGCATTCTGGTACATTACATCTAATGCATTCTGGTACATTACATTCAGTGCATGCTGCTACATTACATCTAATGCATTCTGGTACATTACATCTAATGCATTCTGGTACATTACATTCAGTGCATGCTGGTACATTACATCTAATGCATGCTGCTACATTACATCTAATGCATTCTGGTACATTACATCTAATGCATTCTGGTACATTACATCTAATGCATTCTGCTACATTACATCTAATGCATGCTGCTACATTACATCTAATGCATTCTGCTACATTACATCTAATGCATTCTGCTACATTACATCTAATGCATTCTGGTACATTACATCTAATGCATTCTGGTACATTACATCTAATGCATTCTGGTACATTACATTCAGTGCATGCTGCTACATTACATCTAATGCATTCTGGTACATTACATCTAATGCATTCTGGTACATTACATTCAGTGCATGCTGGTACATTACATCTAATGCATGCTGCTACATTACATCTAATGCATTCTGGTACATTACATCTAATGCATTCTGGTACATTACATCTAATGCATTCTGCTACATTACATCTAATGCATGCTGTTACATTACATCTAAAGCATTCTGGTACATTACATCTATGCATTCTGGCACATTACATCTAATGCATGCTGCTACATTACTTACATTCAGTGCATGCTGCTACATTACATCTAATGCATTCTGGTACATTACATCTAAAGCATTCTGGTACATTACATCTAATGCATTCTGGTACATTACAACTAATGCATGCTAGTACATTACATCTAATGCATTCTGCTACATTACATCTAATGCATTCTGCTACATTACATCTAATGCATTCTGGTACATTACATCTAATGCATGCTGCTACATTACATCTAATGCATTCTGGTACATTACATCTAATGCATTCTGGTACATTACATCTAATGCATTCTGGCACATTACATCTAATGCATGCTGCTACATTACATCTAATGCATGCTGCTACATTACATATAATGCATTCTGCTACATTACATCTAATGCATTCTGCTACATTACATCTAATGCATTCTGCTACATTACATCTAATGCATTCTGGCACATTACATATAATGCATTCTGCTACATTACATCTAATGCATTCTGGTACATTACATCTAATGCATTCTGCTACATTACATCTAATGCATTCTGCTACATTACATCTAATGCATGCTGCTACATTACATCTAATGCATTCTGGTACATTACATCTAATGCATTCTGGTACATTACATCTAATGAATTCTGGTACATTACATCTAATGCATTCTGCTACATTACATCTAATGCATGCTGCTACATTACATCTAATGCATTCTGGTACATTACATTCAGTGCATGCTGCTACATTACATCTAATGCATGCTGCTACATTACATCTAATGCATTCTGGTACATTACATATAATGCATGCTGGTACATTACATTCAGTGCATTCTGGTACATTACATCTAATGCATGCTGGTACATTACATCTAATGCATTCTGGTACATTACATCTAATGCATTCTGGTACATTACATCTAATGCATTCTGCTACATTACATCTAATGCATTCTGCTACATTACATCTAATGCATTCTGGTACATTACATCTAATGCATTCTGGTACATTACATCTAATGCATTCTGGTACATTACATCAAATGCATTCTGGTATATTACATCTAGTGCATTATGCTACATTACATTCAGTGCATGCTGGTACATTACATCTAATGCAAGCTGCTACATTACATCTAATGCATGCTGGTACATTACATCTAATGCATGCTGCTACATTACATCTAATGCATGCTGGTACATTACATCTAATGCATGCTGCTACATTACATCTAATGCATGCTGGTACATTACATCTAATGCATTCTGGTACATTACATCTAGTGCATTCTGCTACATTACATCTAATGCATTCTGGCACATTACATTCAGTGCATGCTGCTACATTACATCTAATGCATTCTGCTACATTACATCTAATGCATTCTGCTACATTACATCTAATGCATGCTGCTACATTACATTCAGTGCATGCTGCTACATTACATCTAATGCATTCTGGTACATTACATTCAGTGCATGCTGGTACATTACATCTAATGCATTCTGGCACATTACATTCAGTGCATGCTGGTACATTACATATAATGCATTCTGGTACATTACATTCAGTGCATGCTGGTACATTACATCTAATGCATGCTGCTACATTACATCTAATGCATTCTGGTACATTACATCTAATGCATTCTGCTACATTACATCTAATGCATTCTGGTACATTACATTCAGTGCATGCTGGCACATTACATCTAATGCATGCTGCTACATTACATTCAGTGCATTCTGCTACATTACATCTAATGCATGCTGCTACATTACATCTAATGCATTCTGCTACATCACATTCAGTGCATTCTGGTACATTACATTCAGTGCATTCTGCTACATTACATCTAGTGCATGCTGCTACATTACATCTAGTGCATGCTGCTAATTACATCTAATGCATTCTGGTACATTACATTCAGTGCATGCTGCTACATTACATCTAATGCATGCTGCTACATTACATCTAATGCATTCTGCTACATTACATCTAATGCATTCTGGCACATTACATCTAATGCATTCTGGTACATTACATCTAATGCATGCTGCTACATTACATCTAATGCATTCTGGTACATTACATCTAATGCATTCTGCTACATTACATCTAATGCATTCTGGCACATTACATCTAATGCATTCTGGTACATTACATCTAATGCATGCTGCTACATTACATCTAATGCATTCTGGTACATTACATCTAATGCATTCTGCTACATTACATCTAATGCATTCTGGTACATTACATCTAATGCATGCTGCTACATTACATCTAATGCATTCTGCTACATTACATCTAATGCATTCTGCTACATTACATCTAATGCATTCTGGTACATTACTTACATTCAGTGCATGCTGCTACATTACATATAATGCATTCTGGTACATTACATCTAATGCATTCTGCTACATTACATCTAATGCATTCTGGTACATTACATTCAGTGCATGCTGCTACATTACATCTAATGCATTCTGCTACATTACATCTAATGCATTCTGCTACATTACATCTAATGCATTCTGCTACATTGCATCTAATGCATTCTGGTACATTACATCTAATGCATTCTGCTACATTACATCTAATGCATGCTGCTACATTACATTCAGTGCATTCTGGTACATTACATCTAATGCATTCTGCTACATTACATCTAATGCATTCTGGTACATTACATCTAATGCATTCTGCTACATTACATCTAATGCATTCTGGTACATTACATCTAATGCATTCTGGTACATTACATATAATGCATTCTGCTACATTACATTCAGTGCATGCTGCTACATTACATCTAATGCATTCTGGTACATTACATCTAATGCATTCTGGTACATTACATCTAATGCATTCTGGCACATTACATCTAATGCATTCTGGTACATTACATCTAATGCATTCTGCTACATTACATCTAATGCATTCTGGTACATTACATCTAATGCATGCTGCTACATTACATCTAATGCATTCTGGTACATTACATCTAATGCATTCTGGTACATTACATCTAATGCATTCTGGCACATTACATCTAATGCATGCTGCTACATTACATCTAATGCATTCTGCTACATTACATCTAATGCATTCTGCTACATTACATCTAATGCATTCTGCTACATTACATCTAATGCATTCTGGCACATTACATATAATGCATTCTGCTACATTACATCTAATGCATTCTGGTACATTACATCTAATGCATTCTGCTACATTACATCTAATGCATTCTGCTACATTACATCTAATGCATGCTGCTACATTACATCTAATGCATTCTGGTACATTACATCTAATGCATTCTGGTACATTACATCTAATGAATTCTGGTACATTACATCTAATGCATTCTGCTACATTACATCTAATGCATGCTGCTACATTACATCTAATGCATTCTGGTACATTACATTCAGTGCATGCTGCTACATTACATCTAATGCATGCTGCTACATTACATCTAATGCATTCTGGTACATTACATCTAATGCATGCTGGTACATTACATTCAGTGCATGCTGCTACATTACATCTAGTGCATTCTGGCACATTACATCTAATGCATGCTGGTACATTACATCTAATGCATTCTGGTACATTACATCTAATGCATTCTGCTACATTACATCTAATGCATTCTGCTACATTACATCTAATGCATGCTGCTACATTACATTCAGTGCATGCTGCTACATTACATCTAATGCATTCTGGCACATTACATTCAGTGCATGCTGCTACATTACATCTAATGCATGCTGCTACATTACATCTAATGCATTCTGGTACATTACATCTAATGCATGCTGGTACATTACATTCAGTGCATGCTGCTACATTACATCTAGTGCATTCTGGCACATTACATCTAATGCATGCTGGTACATTACATTCAGTGCATGCTGCTACATTACATCTAATGCATTCTGGCACATTACATCTAATGCATGCTGCTACATTACATCTAATGCATTCTGCCACATTACATTCAGTGCATGCTGTACATTACATCTAATGCATTCTGGTACATTACATTCAGTGCATGCTGCTACATTACATCTAATGCATTCTGGTACATTACATCTAATGCATTCTGCTACATTACATCTGATGCATTCTGCTACATTACATCTAATGCATTCTGCTACATTACATCTAATGCATTCTGCTACATTACATTCAGTGCATGCTGCTACATTACATCTAATGCATTCTGGTACATTACATCTAATGCATTCTGCTACTATGAATTATGGTACCTTGTGTTTGGTGCATTCTGCTACATTATGATTGGTGAATTATGGTAAATTGTGTTTGGTGCATGCTGGTACATTATGATTGGTGAATTATGGTAAATTGTGTTTGGTGCATTATGGTACATTATGATTGGTGAATTATGGTAAATTGTGTTTGGTGCATTCTGCTACATTATGATTGTTTAATTATGGTACCTTGTGTTTGGTGCATTCTGCTACATTATGATTGGTGAATTATGGTACCTTGTGTTTGGTGCATTCTGCTACATTATGATTGGTGGCATTATCAGGCTGTTTTGTTTGTGTCATCATATACACCATATACAGTCCGCCTCCGTGGTCGAGTGGTTAAGGTCGCTGACTTGTATACCACTGTAACCTATCATCACTGATGGTCACGGGTTCGAGCCCCGCTCAGACCGTGTCTCATTTATATGAAAAAGTTGGCAGTTTCTTACGGAGGTTGGTGCACCCAAGTACTGGTTAACCACTGGAGCCTGCCCAGGAAAGGTGTTGTTAGGTAAACTGCCCGCCGGCGATATAGCCCAAAATGGTGCTGATGCAGGCGTAAAACCCGAAATATAACATATAACATATACACCATATACAGAATGATATTAAGTTTTAATGAGCAAGATATGCGGACATGTAAACTTCGTCTAATTCCAACACAACATCCTTACCCATATTGAACATATTCTTGACAAATTGATTTACATTTAGGTAAGGTGTGTGTCAGGTGCACCTCCCCCCTGTTATCACCACTGACATGTTTGTGGTTTATAAATTGTCAGATACAATCAGTCAAGAAGTCATGTAAGCTACTCCATGTGGCCATTTTTTATTCTTCTCATTTATATGAAAAAGTTGGCAGTTTCTTACGGAGGTTGGTGCACCCAAGTACTGGTTAAACTGCCCGCCGGCGATATAGCCCAAAATGGTGCTGATGCAGGCGTAAAACCCGAAATATAACATATAATATAACATAATTTTTATTACATTGCACATAATAATAATTGTTTTAAAGTAACATCATCAAACAACCAATTATACCCTACTGAAAATAATCACTGGAATACCAGTGGAATACCAGTGGAATACCAGTGGAATCTCACCGGTAAATTTCGACGGTATTTCATCGGAATATCAGTGAAATTCCACTGGTATTCCAGTGAGATATCAACATTTTACTGGAATACCAGTGGATATTCCATGGTATCCCACTGGAATACCAGTGGATTTTCAATGGTATCCCGCTGGAATACCAGTGGAGTGGAATTCCACTGGTATGCCAGTGAAATTCCGTCGAAATTTACCGGTGGAATGCCACTGGAATACCAGTGGATTTTCAATGGTATCCCGCTGGAATACCAGTGGAATTCCACTGGTATGCCAGTGAAATTCCGTCGAAATTTACCGGTGGAATGCCACTGGAATACCAGTGTATTACCAGTGGTATTCCGGTGGCAAGCCAGTGGAATATCATAAAAATTACTAGTTGAATTTCACTGGATGCATTGGAATTCCACTGGTGTGTCAGTGGAATCCCAATGAAATTTACCTGCGGAATATATGGCGGAATACTCAAGTTATCGCACGGAAACGGTTCGGACAAACAGGACGGCGACTAGATGTCCCCCGAAATTAATTTCATGCGTACATTTCCAGGCTGATTCTTGGATCTAACACTTTCTGAATGTGTCTGTATTATGGGCCGTTGTAATTACATTCACAATCCGCTTATCACACCAGGCAATGTATAGAATTGGGTCATCTCTGTCTGTGACCGCGGGATCCCCAGCTTTAGGTTTTGCATTCTTGATCCTGACCGGCACACCTTGTCGGTTGACACGCAGTGTTCCACACGCTCCAGTTTGATGATCAGCAAGATCTTGAAATAATCTTGGTGATGAAAAGAAGTTGTCCATGTATACAACATGACCTTTCTCCAGCAATGGCTCACATACTGACATTACCACACGATGGGTAAGTGGCAAGTTTTGTGCCGGACCAGTTTCTTTGCCAAGGTACAGTTTCCAATTGTACATGTAGCCTGTAGCTGCGTCGGCTAAGCCCCAAGCTTTCAGTCCCCATTTTGTTGGCTTAGCAGGCATGTACTGCATAATGGCAGTCCTCCCCTTGAAAGGAATCATACTTTCATCGACCGATACCTCTTTGTCAGGATTGAAATGTCGCTGCCACAGTGGTACCCATGAATCAATCAGAGGTCGGATCTTGAACGCTTTGTCATGATGAGGGTGGTCCCTAGGCAACGCATTGTCATTGTCTACCAAGTGAAAGAAGGCCAAAATGTTCTGAAATCGATCACGAGCCATTATGTGTCGAAACCCTTTCATTTCCAGCAATGGATCCGATGACCAGTATAACTCGTAACTTGACCTCTTGCTTATTCCGCTTAGTAGGAGGATAGCAATGAATGCCCTCATTTCCGGTATATCAATGTCTGTCCACTTCAAAAAACGACTAAACGGACCCAGGTTAGGATGTGCCTCCAAATATTGCTGGGCATATATGTTAGTTTCCTCAACAAATGTTTGCAAAATATCATCATTCAAGAATAATTTCATGATGTCTGCTTCCGTAGGGTCGTCCGGTAAATGTTTAGGACCGACTCCAATACGTGAAAAGTTCATCAGCCACTCGTGATCATAAGAATTCATAACATTTTGCGGAATTCTTTCATTTTCACTGTCCAAATCATCATTTTCGGTTTCGTTTTCCGGCAAATCTTCATCCGAAAAGCCCTCGAATTCACTTTCACTGCCCGAATCGGCAAATATTTCATTTATAATGTCCATGGCGTCCAGTACCTATCTTTACGAGTGATTATAAAGTTAGTTTTCACTGAAAATGTGCGTTTTTCACTTAAAATTTGCAATTTTTTAACACTGGAAATGGATTTCAACAAATCGTGAGTGCGCATGTCAATTAATAAAGATACAGTCGAAACAGGTCACTAATACATCTTGGTAACAGAAAGCATTCGAATATTTATAAATTCCTGATACACTCGTGAGTATTTATTTTGATTACAAGAGTATTCTGTCTCAGAATTTGAAGAAAGAATGTTGAATTGCAAAATTCCCGGTAAATTATGGCGCGAGATGCTAGAAAGAAACCGATATCTGATTGGCTAATGATGGCACTAGCATTAGAATCGGACCAATCGCTAGTCGTTTCACGAACAAAAGCCGGTGCCATTCGGAAAAACCTCGGATCTTTTCGCCTACGTTATGATAATGGTACCTGGTCATCTCGTACCCAGTACATTTCGTACACAGTTTGGTAATATCGTACAATACAATAGCTGATATAACATAATTATCGCATAACTCCCATGCCATGAGGCGTGTTATGTGACGTCATTCGGATTCCCAATACACACACTATTAAACATATGGCATTTTTACGCTGGAATGAAACTTTAGTGTACCAAAACATTTGCACTGATCAGCAACAGTGAACACTATATGTAGGGGAATTGCTCACTTTCAGTGACATGCACATGTACGTAAACAATGGTAGTTTTACTGGACCGCATTGTATGGACTATGCTATTTACGAAAAACTTTGTACGAACATTTTTATCGCACAATGTTTTTTAAACAGGCCCCAGGCCTTTAAATTGATCAACATGAGTTAATTATATCGATATTTATTAGTATTGTACTAGAAGTCCATGATAGTCAAATGTCACTGGAATCCCATTTATGTTTAATATGATTAGTTTATACAAATTTATTTTAGCTCGATTGCGAAACAAGTTATTTTAACTTATATAAATCACTCTCGAGACCTCATTCCTGATGGAATCCATCGCCACGAGGGAGAGAGAGGCAACGTGGAATTTAAATGCCTTGCCTAAGGGCACAATCGTAACGGCTCCAGTGGGGCTCGAACTCCGGACCTTTCGCACCTGAAGCGAACGCGCATCCACTGCGCTATCACGACTTCCACAAATATGATTATTGTGTTCTACATGTGATTCCAGACTTCCAGTGGATTACCAGTGTTTTAATATGATTAATGCAGTCACTGGTATTCCACTGGAATTCAATGTCACTGGAATATATATATATGGTCACTGGTATTCCACTGGAATCTGTGTCACTGGAATATGGTCACTGGTATTCCACTGGAATTCCATCTCGGTGGAATCTCACTGGAATATGTCACTGGTATTCCACTGGAATCTGTGGCACTGGAATACGATCACTGGTATTCCAGTGGAATACCAATGGAATACCAGTGATTTCACTGGAATATCAAAATTCCACTGGAATTCCACTGGATTCCAGTGGAATACCAGTGACATTTTCAGTGGGTAGCTAGCTCTCTTCACAATTTCTTGTAGTTTGCAGACAGTGTGTGTTCTAAGTGAGTGTGTGTTTTACGTTTATTTATCATCGCTACCGGTTGCCCATTATGAGCGACGCCTCCTGAAGAGATGAGTCATTTTAGATTTTTGGAGTATAGTGCAATGTTACAGACGGACACCATTCCAGAGTCTCCTCTGGTTCTTTTACGTGCATGGTGTAAAGCACCGACACGAGACCTCGGTTTAACACCCCATCTGAAAGACTATTAATTTTATTAGGGTCAGACGGGGGGGATCGAACCTGTGATCCCTGGATTACCAATCCAGCGTGTTATCACTGGACTACAGATCTGTCTGTTCTAAGTGAAGCCGATATATGTATAGTTTATACTAGGGATGGCAACAAATATTTGGGTACTAGTTACCGGGTATCAAAATGATACTCAAGTATTCGGGTACTAGTGTGCCGGGTATCAAAATGATAATCATGTATTCGGGTACTAGTGTGCCGGGTATCAAAATGATAATCAAGTATTCGGGTACTAGTGTACCGGGTATCAAAATGATAATCATGTATTCGGGTACTAGTGTGCCGGGTATCAAAATGATAATCATGTATTCGGGTACTAGTGTGCCGGGTATCAAAATGATAATCATGTATTCGGGTACTAGTGTGCCGGGTATCAAAATGATAATCAAGTATTCGGGTACTAGTGTGCCGGGTATCAAAATGATAATCATGTATTCGGGTACTAGTGTGCCGGGTATCAAAATGATAATCATGTATTCGGGTACTAGTGTGCCGGGCAACAAAATGATAATCATGTATTCGAAAAAATGAATATTGCTGATTTAATTAAACTAAGTTTGAACCTATCATCAAACGTAAATCATCCTCAATTGTTCCTTTCAATACACAGTAATTATCTTAATCTGGGACCATTCAGGGGGGTTAATAATTCATATAACTGAACTGTATGCGTCAAGGAATTTCCTAGTTTTGAAGTACATGAACTAGACAACAAGAATAATATAGAGACATATTGTTTTTGCCTTTGCCGTCCGTCCGCACCCATAAAATGGTACTTGCGTGGCTGAGGGAACATTAGGTTTACTGTGGTCTAAAGTTATGTGGCTATAAAAACTTTTATGTTACTACGAATTCGTGTATGTGGCTATAGAGAACAAAAGAATAGCCAATTAAATATGCAATTTTTGTACTTCCTTCCATACAGACAGGTTTCCGCACCTATAAAATGGTACTTAAAGTGACATTACATCGCAAAAATCAAATAAAATGCATATTTTTCACATATAAATGCATTGCTACTACAAATTCTACACTAACATTGAATCGATAAACAGTGTTTTGTGGACGTCAAACTTTCAAAATTGAAAGTAGGATTTCATATAATTGTCATCCCATGCTAGCCTGGGAACAGGCATCAATATATTTTGCCTGATCAGTCAAATAAATATATTTTAACACCGAGGCTATTAATTGGGCCGTATTGAGTTTCTGATCATATCAACGCCTGGGGAAACTGGACGTATTTATTGTCTGTGTAATTATTGACTAGCATTAATCCTATTAATAGGCCTATTAGCACCTGACTTAATTAATGACGTACTTGAGCGAGGCACTGCAATGTTGATAAATCTTTATAATTTGCCGCCATTGTTTACGGGTCAACCGAACGATAAATAGTTTTAAAAAGTACAATGTGCATCTGATTTGACATATTTACTCAATATTTAAGTCGTCCTTAGCTCAATTACACCGAATCGACCCACTACCATCTAAGCGTAATATTTAAAATCCCCCATCTCGTCGATATAACACAGAAACGGGACATTATATGTTTGCAATGTAAATGAGTCTACAGGAGCATTCGTGTATATTCGGAAATGATCGTGTATAATCGTGCCTGTTCGGCGATTTCTGATAGAATTCCGTTTCTATATTTAGCGATATTATCTTGTAGAGAAGAGCTGTCGTTCTTCAAATCTACACCCTCATTAAGTAGATGGCGCTACGATCGGAAATCCAGTTTTCCCAGGCTGTCATTTTTCCAGAACTTAAAATGTGAAAAATCGACAGACTGGCACCCAGGCTAATCCCAGGCTCCTGAATTGATGTTTGTTTGTCATTAGAGTCAATACTAAGCCCGAGATAATGTCATTTAGAGATAATTTAACTAAGATTAGGCACAAATATCATATATAACGGTAAATGTGGACCATAAATAGTGTTATTCAGGATACAGGAGTTGTATTATGCATGGCTGTCGACCCTATTTACATTATTTTGTTATGTCAACAAACAACGTTTTTTTTATTAGTTTTTGAGGCAAATATTTGGAAAACAATTATACCATATAATAGGAAAATGTCCCCTCATCCAAGCTTTAGTGATGGATGAGGGTCATTATTGGAATAAAGCCGAGGCTGAGCATGTAAGGTAGCATATCGTTCCGACGCATGTAATCAATCGCGCTTTTTAAAAAAATTCAAAATCGAACACACCGGAAGACGGAAGTACCTGTTGAATACTCTTCAAAAGGAAGATCATACATTTAAAGACGGTGTTTGTTGTTTCCATTATCTGGGTGGGTAACTACATGCACATGTAAAGATATATATATAACTTGTATAAAACAGTGGAGGGTCCATACATGCTCAGCCTCCGGCTTTATTCCAATAATGACCCTCATCCATCACTAAAGCTTGGATGAGGGGACATTATTTTCCATAAAGCCTTCGGCTTTCACATGTAAGGTAGCATCTTTAAAAAACAACAAACGCTGAAAATAACCCTTTCAGTTAACACTATATTTAACATTTCCTCCGATGTCTGAAGAACTATATCAATAACTGATACACGGTACAAGAATCATATTATATTCTAACATGAAAACAAAAAACTTATTTGCTGAAAACTGAGTTAGCAAAGGATGTTGTACATGTATCATCATTCAAAACATGTCTACAATAACATTTCTTAAAATGTTTATCCGATGCCCAATCGGCAGTTTCTAAAATGGATTTAATTGAACAACCCTTAGTAAACGTCCTCGACACTGAAGCCATTCTGTAGGAATGTGCCTTAAATTGCTCAACATCTATACCAGCTAATGTCAAAATGTTCTTCAACCATCTAGCGATAGTACTACTAGTAACACTGTTGTAAGTGACATAAGAAATAAGGCACTGAGAAGATTTCCTAATCGTCTTGGTCACTTCCAGATAATACAGCAAAGAATACATAGCACATAACTTTTCATCTTTATAATGTTCAATCCGTAAAACATAAGCGTGACCCGCTCTGGATGTCTTCAACAAAGTAGGAAACATAAAAACAACAGCATGTTGTTCCTTCAACATACATTCAATATTCATTGAAGTAATAGTCTGTGCCCGCGGCACTGATGCCAAAGCGATAAGTGCAGTTACCTTAAAAGTCAACAGTTTGAGACCAAGACCACTAAGTGGATATAAAGAGCTTAAGTATTTTAAGACTATAGTCACATCCCAAGTGAATTTATACCTTGGCACAGGGGGTTTATAATGGAACACTCCTTTAAGGAATCTCTTAATTAGGAAACAATCACCACACCAGGTGTTACCAAAAAATGGTAAAGTTAATAAGAGCATCGACTTATGCGTATTAATCACTGAATAAGATTTGTTTTTTCACCTTAAAAAGTCTAAATACCTAACTACCGTAATTTCAGAGGTAATAAAGGTATTAACTTTCCTTGACATACACCAAAGACACCACTGCCGCCATGCCAAGTTATACTGTTTCCTAGTTCCAGCCCTCCATGATTCAAGGATGACATTGGCAGCTTGTCCCGAAATCCCTTGGTCTTTGAGTGAACACCAGATAGCTTTGCTCCTATCATCGTAATGGATCGTCTCAGTGGATGCTCCATGCCATTGTGTGGCATTAACATCAAGTCTCGATGTCTGGGTAACCTAACAGGAATTTCAACAAGATTAGCAAGTATCATTGGGAACCAGGTTTGTGTTTTCCAAAAGGGAAAAATAATAATAGCTTCCTTAACTTTATCCTCAACGATCTTATTAATAACTCTACCAATGATATTAAAAGGTGGAAACATATAAGGGCACATGCCCTGCCACGACATAGAAAAAGCATCACTGCCTATTGCACCAAGTTCTGGGAACCACGAAACAAATTGACTAACTTGATTGTTCAACCGAGAGGCAAAAAGATCAATCTGAGGCATGAAGAACTGTAAACAGATCCTATCAAAAATCTCCTTTTTAAGCTTCCATTCTGTGGAATAGGAAAAATTTCTGGAATAATAATTTGCAGTATTAAGTCTACCAGGTACACATGCAGCGGTGATAAAAATGTTTCTGGCCAAACACCATTCCCAAATATCTGAAGCAAGATTATCCAAAATTTCTGAAGCCATCCACCCATATCATTTATATAGGAAATATCTGTAACATTATCAGATTGTACTTCAATATGTACGTCATGATAATCTACATACAGTGATTGTAAAGCATACAAAATCGCTAAAAGCTCTAAAACATTAATTGAATGTTTTGCTTCATTGAGAGTCCACCTGTCATTAGCGCACCTATCAGACTGGAGTTCTATTGTACCCCAGCCACCTAGACTAGCATCAGTTCTACAAACTCTAGTGGGTGGTTTCTGTCGAATAACTTTGCCATTTTTCTGCCTTACATTATCAATCCACCATTGCACTTCCAATTTACTATCGAGCCTTAGTTGGGTCTTGTTATCAAAATTCATGCTCGATCCCAACCCTTCTAATTTATTCCTTTCCAGAGCCCTATAATGTAAAGGTGCCTCTAAAATTGCATGGAAAGAATTGATGATTAAACCTATGAAGGAAGCAATCAGTCTAACTGATGAAAGGTCTTTAGCCAATAAATCATTGGCTTTTGAAACAATCTTGTTGACTTTCTCTTCTGTAAGAAAAACTTTAAAAGCAACAGAATCTATAACAAAATAAACTATTTGCTGCTTGGGAACTAAGGCAGATTTCTTTTTGTTAATCACAAATCCTAACTTTTGTAAAGTTTCGACTGTAGTTACAGTATTCATGTGACACACTGCTACATCTTGATCCATACCCAGTGAATCATCAATATAATAGGAACAACGTATTCCTTGTTGCCGCAACCATGCATAAACTGGTTTGAGAAGTTTGGTAAATAAAAACGGTGCTACTGATAAACCAAACGGGAGGCAAACAAACTGATACAAAATGCCATCCCAGATAAATTTCAAAAATTTGTGGTCATTTTCATGAATTGGAACAGTAAAATATGCATCCTGCATGTCAATAGAGGTTAAATAGTCATCTTTCTGTAGCAAATCCAATACAAACTTGAAGGTTTCTTGTTTGAAATGATTGTAACTTACAAAGTAATTCAGACTTCTCAAATTAATAATAGGTCTCATTTCTCCATTACTTTTAGGAACTAAGACCAAGTTCGATATAAATTCACCTTCCTCAGAGACAGACTCGATAATAGCTTCCTTTTTAATCAAAGACTTAACCTCAGTATCAACCAAAGACCATTCATCATCAGCAAATGGAATCTCATTAGGTATAGTGTTTTGATATGGCACCTCATCAAACTGAATTCTGTAACCAGCAACAACACCTAAAATCCATTCATTGTTAGTGATATTTTCCCACTGGTCTAAATGGTGTCTCAATTGACCTACTGAACTTACCGCTTCTCCTAGTTTCCCTCATTAGGAGCAGTTGCAGTGGCACTCCTTCTTGCCGCCCTAGATCTGAAGGTCCCTCTGTATTGACCTCTTGAATATGGCTGAAGCCTATTATTCTGATAAGATTGGTAATTTGGGTTATATCCTTGGTAACCACCTCTCTTAAAATTAGACCTGTTATATCCTCTTCCCCTAAAAGGTAATGGTTTGTAACTAGACTCATACTGGTCCTTTCCCAAAAAGCTCATGGATTCACATGACTTAATCTCTTTAGCTACATCATCTCCAAAAAGTTTAGTAGTAATCGGTGTAGAAAAATGACAAATACTGGAGTATTTTTTCTTCAAATTTGGCCTAATGGTATACCGTCTTCGCAAAGATAGATGATATTGCACCTGTCCCATTAAAGTTAAGGCGTCGGACAACAGCGATTTGGCTTCATCCTTAGCCATAATCTGTGGTTTCAAAATTTCGGCCAACTTCATTACCGGCACCATGCCAGCCGCTAACACTGTTTGAATGTCTGAGATAACTCTATCATTACTATGAGCCCTTTTATCCAGCACCTTCCATATCTCCTGATTTACCATAGGAGGACAAGAGTTTACATTCTCTGGAACTCTATATTTAGCTACAATATCCTCCGTGTCACACTGCGATGTACAAGCAGTATTAATCAAATTTGCTAACGAATTAGCCACTGGTTTACTTCTCTCCATTTTCTTGGGTTTTGGTAGACCCCAATAATCTCCCTCGTTTTCCTCATCAGAAACACCAAATAATTCATTTTCCAACTCCTTTGCCAAGTCTACCGTCTTAGCCAAAGGTCTCTCATCATCAGATATATCATCTCTATCTATTTCTATGAATACATTTGGTTTGTTTGTACTATGGGCCAATCTCTCATCATCTGTTTCTATAAGATCATGCGAGTATTGGGTCATGCCCAATTTTTGTTTTAACAATTTTATATCTTGTTCAGATAAGTTATTCAGGTCTATTTGTGACCTTGATGTGCCCTTAGGCTTATTAAGCTTGCCTGAGGAGCCTCCTTTTTGTGACGTTTTATAGTCTTTCTTGGTAGCTACAGACTTTAGTGTCTTTCCTCTCTTGGAGCCTCTAAAAGAGCTTCCTCCTTTTTTATTATTATTATTTCTGCGCGGGGACAATGCCTCCGACGTAACTTCAACAGAAGCTCCAACCGGCGGGGTTTCGACCAATTCTTCAAACCCAGAAAATTCGGACTCGCCATCCGAAACAGCAGACAGGACGTCGTCCATGTCAGAGCTCGTAATACTAAGCTGTTCTAATTAAATATAACCGAGAACAGTAACAAACAAATAGCCTGGACTACGTCCTAAGCTGAGCTCAACCATCCAATAACTTACGTGTGAAAAAAGAAAAATAGCTCGAAGAAACGCGTGTTACTTCTATCACGCCAGAACGAAATACGATCTTCCTTTTGAAGAGTATTCAACAGGTACTTCCGTCTTCCGGTGTGTTCGATTTTGAATTTTTTTAAAAAGCGCGATTGATTACATGCGTCGGAACGATATGCTACCTTACATGTGAAAGCCGAAGGCTTTATGGAAAATAATATACATTCTGTAGACATTTGCGTTTTCACTGATGTAGTGTTGCTTTAAGTGTCCAGGAGAACAATGTCCGTCTGTCAGCTTTAGGTTATCCGCGCTTCATCTCTATAACACCCTTGTTGGATGTTCACCAACCTTGGCAGGAAGCATCGGTACGATGTCTAGGTTGTGCACCTAGTTCCGATTGGACGATTGTTTGCAGATATACATCGCCATTTGAACATTTTTATAAGAAAGCTTGTCCACACTTCTCTACATCTCCAAAACTCATTGTTGGATTGACAGGAAGCATCAGTATGATGTCTAGTGGTGAATATTATAACCCCGTTCCAGTTGGATCTTTTTTGACGGATTTACGGCCATTTGAGCATTTTTATATCACACAATTTATCTGTGCTTCATCTCCAAAACCCACAAGCATCAGTATTCTAGTATTTTAGTTGTACATATTTTAATTGGATGAAATCGGAATATCGGAAATGTGCGACGAGAGTACTCTAGTTGCCATCCCTAGTTTATGCACATATACCGTATCTCGATTGTGAAGCATGTTCTTACATACAATATTAGATTGATTATTCATTCTCAAAGACCTCATTCTTGCTGGAATATGTACCCATGGATGAATAGATGGGATGTAATGTTGATTGATTATTCATTCTCAAAGACCTCATTATTCATTCTCAAAGACCTCATTATTCATTCTCAAAGACCTCATTCTTGGTGGAATCTGTATCCATGGATGAATAGATAGGATGTAATGTTGATTGATTATTCATTCTCAAAGACCTCATTATTCATTCTCAAAGACCTCATTATTCATTCTCAAAGACCTCATTCTTGGTGGAATCTGTATCCATGGATGAATAGATGGGATGTAATGTTGATTGATTATTCATTCTCAAAGACCTCATTATTCATTCTCAAAGACCTCATTCTTGGTGGAATCTGTACCCATGGATGAATAGATAGGATGTAATGTTGATTGATTATTCATTCTCAAAGACCTCATTATTCATTCTCAAAGACCTCATTATTGGTGGAATCTGTACCCATGGATGAATAGATGTGAGGGATGTAATGTTGATTGATTATTCATTCTCAAAGACCTCATTATTCATTCTCAAAGACCTCATTCTTGCTGGAATCTGTACCCATGGATGAATAGATAGGATGTAATGTTGATTCAAGTGTCTTGCCTAAGGACACCATAACCATAGACTGTACTGTGTCTTTCCTATACATAATGACTTATTCCGTGATGTTTTGCATTAATTATGCATGATTACATCAGCTATATGGCTACAAGACAAAATTATAATCTACCTTTTTGTAAATGATATGTTGCAGAGATGTTGTTGATAGAGACTGTTTTGTACAGCCCAAGTTTTGTACAGTTGTGTACATTTCGCAGTCTGCCTTTGACCAACTTCTCCGACATTTGCACCAGACTTTCTCCGAGACCAACCTTCTATATATCCACAAAGGTCCATCAAAATCCATCATTTTAGTTACTCTGTTTAATGATCTCAGCATACCGTAATCGGTTATGTATAAGACGCAGGTTTTTGCCCATCCAAAATCGTGTCTAACAGTCTATTTCATCTTGTGCTCTAATTGAGAACTAAATTTCATTTTTTCTCTAAGGCCCGTACTTAGTCCGTACTTGTTCCGGATATTGTTTAGTCGAGATATCTACATCAGTGTGGAAAATCATTCAAAGTTAGTTAAAAATGTTATTTAATTTACGATAAAGAAATAGAAGATTTATATAAAAAATAGATAATTTCAAAATAAAAATCATGAAAAACAGTTGTTTATTGAAAGACAAATAATAATAGTACACAATAAATAATTTTAGCAAGCTTTGCAAACAACTGCTATTTTTTTTTTTACGTTATTAATCGTCGCTACCGGTTACCCATATGAGCGACACCTGACCTGAAGAGATTAGTCATTTTAGATTTTCAGAGGATATTGCAATGATACAGACACTTTAGAGCATCATTAAAACACAACAAGCTAAAATTACAAATCACTTGCCCCTCTCTTGTTCGCATCCCACCGGGTAATGTCTACCGGTATGTGTGTGTTTTACGTTTATTTATCGTCGATACCGGTTGCCCATATGAGCAACGCCTCCTGAAGAGATTAGATTTTGGAGGATAGTGCAATGATACAGAAAGAGACCCATTCCAGAACCTCCTGGTTCTTTTACGTGCACGGTGTAAAGCACCGACACAAGACTTCAGTTTAAAGTCCCAACTGAAAGACTTTTAATAACTGCTGTTTTGTGTATGTTCTGCTATTTTTGAGAACCTTGATAATGTGTTGAGAATGACAAGTTTGAGTAGCTGTTGACTCTAAGGGCTGTCACGATATACCAGTATATTACAATACTGATCAGAAATATATTGTACCGCGATACAAAGACACATACCAGTATTTGCCCGATAGTTTCGTAGTCAAGTCATAATAGTTTAATAGTTGATTAAATGTTCACAAAACTGACCTTGTTGAACACACATTAATATAATAGTTGATTAAATGTTCACAAAACTGACCTTGTTGAACACACATTAATAGTTGATTAAATGTTCACAAAACTGACCTTGTTGGACACACATTAATATAATAGTTGATTAAATGTTCACAAAACTGACCTTGTTGGACACACATTAATATAATAGTTGATTAAATGTTCACAAAACTGACCTTGTTGAACACACATTAATAGTTGATTAAATGTTCACAAAACTGACCTTGTTGGACACACATTAATATAATAGTTGATAAATGTTCACAAAACTGACCTTGTTGGACACACATTAATATAATAGTTGATTGAATGTTCCAAAACTGACCTTGTTGAACACACATTAATATAATAGTTGATTAAATGTTCACAAAAATGACATTGTTGGGCACACCATTACAACATTCACAAATGAAGCGCAATATATTGTATACATATTGCAATGCATGTTTGGTGAATTGCAATATATCGTGATATGCTTCAGGCTGGTATGCTTCAGGTTGGTATGCTTCAGGCTGGTATGCTTACCTTCAGGCTGGTATGCTTCAGGCTGGTATGCTTCAGGCTGGTATGGATACCTTCAGGCTGGTATGCTTACCTTCAGGCTGTATGCTTCAGGCTGGTATGCTTACCTTCAGGCTGGTATGCTTCAGGTGGTATGCATACCTTCAGGCTGGTATGCTTCAGGCTGGTATGCATACCTTCAGGCTGGTATGCTTCAGCTGGTATGTTCAGGCTGGTATGCTTCAGCTGGTATGCTTCAGGCTGGTATGCTTACCTTCAGGCTGGTATGCTTACCTCAGGCTGGTATGCTTACCTTCAGGCTGGTATGCTTCAGGCTGGTATGCTTCAGGCTGGTATGCTTCAGGCTGGTATGCTTCAGGCTGGTATGCTTCAGGCTGGTATGCTTCAGGGTGGTATGCTTCAGGCTGGTATGCTTCAGGCTGGTATGCTTCAGGCTGGTATACATACCTTCAGGCTGGTATGCTTCAGGCTGGTATACATACCTTCAGGCTGGTATGCTTCAGGCTGGTATGCTTCAGGCTGGTATACATACCTTCAGGCTGGTATGCTTCAGGCTGGTATACATACCTTCAGGCTGTATGCTTCGGGCTGGTATGCTTCAGGCTGGTATACATACCTTCAGGCTGGTATGCTTCAGGGTGGATGCTTCAGGCTGGTATGCTTCAGGCTGGTATGCTTCAGCTGTATACTACCTTCAGGCTGGTATGCTTCAGGCTGGTATACATACCTTCAGGCTGGTATGCTTCAGGCTGGTATGCTTCAGGCTGGTATACATACCTTCAGGCTGGTATGCTTCAGGCTGGTATGCTTCAGACTGGTATGCTTACCTTCAGGCTGGTATACATACCTTCAGGCTGGTATGCTTCAGGCTGGTATACATACCTTCAGGCTGGTATACATACCTTCAGGCTGGTATGCTTCAGGAGTATAGTTTTGACAGGATGAAATTAAGACACTTTTAACTCTGCACGTTAGCGGCAGGGAAAAAAATCATACAGCATAGATCCAGATGAGACGGAACAGAACGTGATCAGACTCTATGCTGTTTGCTATTCGGATAGTGGCACTAAAACACTTGTCTGAATAGCAAACAACAGCGCTAATCGAACAGACAAGTGAACTTTAGGGTAAGCTTGACAAAGAAAGCAAAAATCGTCAATTGTATGTGTGTTCTCAGTCTGATGTTTGCAGCGGGAGAAAATTAGTCCACATCGAAATGAAGAATTGTCCATACAGAATATTCATGCGTTCCATGTATGTGTCAATTCCGCATAGAATATATTGCCATTCCGATTCATTTCCTGCTCATTGATGTTGTAATAGTTTCCATGCAGATTCCATCTAGACATTCATGAACCAGTAAAAATGGCAGACTCAGTAATGAGTCAGTATACGTAGAAGTAGTTCATGTACATAGGTCCTGTGTAAGGCTAAGCAAAGTCAATGTTTATTCATGTACATAGGTCCTGTGTAAGGCTAAGCAAAGTCAATGTTTATTCATGTACATAGGTCCTGTGTAAGGCTAAGCAAAGTCAATGTTTATTCATGTACATAGGTCCTGTGTATGGCTAAGCAAAGTCAATGTTTATTCATGTACATAGGTCCTGTGTAAGGCTAAGCAAAGTTAATGTTTATTCATGTACATAGGTCCTGTGTAAGGCTAAGCAATGTCAATGTTTATTCATGTACATAGGTCCTGTGTAAGGCTATGCAAAGTAAATATTTATTCATGTACATAGGTTCTGTGTAAGGCTAAGCAATGTCAATGTTTATTCATGTACATAAGTCCTGTGTAAGGCTAAGCAATGTCAATGTTTATTCATGTACATAGGTTCTGTGTATGGCTAAGCAAAGTCTATGTTTATTCATGTACATAGGTCCTGTGTAAGGCTAAGCAAAGTCAATGTTTATTCATATACATAGGTCCTGTGTAAGGCTAAGCAAAGTCAATGTTTATTCATGTACATAGGTCCTGTGTAAGGCTAAGCAAAGTCTATGTTTATTCATGTACATAGGTTCTGTGTAAAGCTAAGCAAAGTCAATGTTTATTCATGTACATAGGTTCTGTGTAAGGCTAAGCAAAGTGAATGTTTATTTTCTCAGGCCACGCCACATCTGATATTTTCCCGCCGCATGACAAGTTTTTATTTATACAATTTGTGTATAGTGGAAGTCGTGATAGCGCAGTGGATGCGCTTTCGCTTCTGGTGTGAAAGGTCTTTTGTGTACAAATCTTGAGGAATGAATCTGCAAAGTTTAGTAAAGGAATACATAACATTTTGGACACTTACCATAATCGTTTATGTATAAGACGCATGTTTTGTCATCCAAAATTGCATCCAAATTTCTGCTGCATTTTGAACTAGATTTCATTTTTTTCAGGACTCAAAAATGACAAATGGCGTATTACAACAAAGGGAAATAAATGTTTCATACTAACAACTCCCATAGCCGTATTTGTTCTGGATTTCGTTCAGTCTAAATATCTACATTGTGTAGAAAATCATTCAAAGTTAAAAATGTTATTTAATTTACCATAAAAACTAATCTAGATAGAAAATAGTTTTTGATGAATTTTATTTTGAAATAATCTATCTTTTATTGGAAGACAATTAATGATGGTTCACATTAAATAACCTTAGCAAGCTATGCAAACACCCACTTACTGACTGCTGTTATGTGCTGCTAATTATGAGAACCCCTTGATAATATGTTGAGATTGACAAGTTTGACTAGGTGTTGACATGAGTGTGTGTTTTACGTTTATTTATCGTCGCTACCGGTTGCCCATATGAGCGACGCCTCCTGAAGTCATTTTAGATTGGAGGATAGTGTAATGATACAGACAGAGATCCACTCCAGAGTCTCCTCTGGTTCTTTTACATGCACGGTGTAAAGCACCGACATGAGACCTCGGTTTAATGTCCCATCTGAAAGACTGTTAATTTTATTAGGGTCAGAGGTGGGAGAATGAATGAATGACCCTAAATCTCTGAAGGAAAGAATTAAGCAAAGATTTGTCTAGATTAATAGTTTTAACCCTTTCCTTCATAGAGATTTAGGTTAATATGCCATTATATCTCAGAAAGAGATACAGATTGAGTGGGTTTGCCTGGGTGACTCCCTTCCTTCGGAGTGGTGTGTGCCCCCCCCCCCCCACACATGGCAAACTTTGAATATAAGTCATTACTGGACAAATTATGTATGTCTGAAACACCATGACTCAATCAGAGACAATTTGCATCTAATATCAAACAATTTCAGTCTGTATAATGTGGCAAATTGTTTAGATAGCATCTATTTAACCATTTCCTTCATAGAGATTTAAGTTAATATACTATTATATCTCCATACAAACGACAGCCATTTAGCTATCATGCAGTGGATAAGTAGTCACCATATCTATCCCACCTCCATAGATATTACTGGGACTACATGAGATTCTGACCTTTATTATGAACATTGGTTTGGCTACTACATTTTCAATGTAAGTCATATTGGTAATTGCGTCAAGAGAAGCTTCTATGAGGGAAAGGGTTAATGTAAGTCTATTGGTAATTGCGTCAAGAGAAGCTTCTAGGAGGGAAAGGGTTAATGTAAGTCATATTGGTAATTGCGTCAAGAGAAGCTTCTATGAGGGAAAGGGTTAATGTAAGTCATATTGGTAATTGCGTCAAGAGAAGCTTCTATGAGGGAAAGGGTTAATGTAAGTCATATTGGTAATTGCGTCAAGAGAAGCTTCTAGGAGGGAAAGGGTTAATGTAAGTCATATTGGTAATTGCGTCAAGAGAAGCTTCTATGAGGGAAAGGGTTAATGTAAGTCATATTGGTAATTGCGTCAAGAGAAGCTTCTATGAGGGAAAGGGTTAATGTAAGTCATATTGGTAATTGCGTCAAGAGAAGCTTCTAGGAGGGAAAGGGTTAATGTAAGTCATATTGGTAATTGCGTCAAGAGAAGCTTCTATGAGGGAAAGGGTTAATGTAAGTCATATTGGTAATTGCGTCAAGAGAAGCTTCTAGGAGGGAAAGGGTAAATCAATTCAATGAAGTCCCTGTATAAGCATTAAAAAATATACACCCCAAAAAATCTACTTCGAAAGTTAAATCCCCAGTCCCCAGCATGTTAAATCCCACGTCCCCAGCACATTAAGTCCCACATCCCCAGCACGTTAAGTCCCATGTCCCCAGCACATTAAGTCCCACGTCCCCAGCATGTTACATCCCACGTCCCCAGCACGTTTACACTTATTTCAATCAAGTTTGTTACTAAGACAAAAGTTTTGTTGATACATCTGGTAACGACTTTTATATCAGTAAACGCAATTGGCATATAACCAAGCTTCCATGTGGATCTCACGAAATTCTACAAACATTTATACGATCTTACATGAGTAGTGATGGTGTGAATTCATAGCATGTGTTGTGAAACGAGTTTTGGAATTTTGCTATTAATAAAAGGTTCACTCAATAGCAAAATTCCAAAGCAAGTCTCATAAAATATGGTATGAAATCCCCGGGAGTGTAAGATCCTTTATCATCACATTACCAAAATAACTGTTGAGGCAAACCATTAATTGAAAATGTTTTCTGTTTGTCAGTATTACTTTTGAGCGTTATTACATCTCAAGGAAATCAGTAAGGTGCATCCGTATGTACACCGTAGTAAACTGAGCCTCTGATAATCTAACAACTCGATGAAAATAAACAACACAATACTTTTAAACACTATATGCCACTAGTGCATAATTATATTTATCATTTTATTGATTTAAACAGTTGATTTTCAACAAATAAAGCATGAACACAAACTATATGTCGAATGTGTCAAAAGTAAGCTGTCATGCCACCGCGACCAATCAGAAGTTTTCCAGGTTGTATTACACATACAAGAACTTATGTGACCAATTATAACAGGCAACAAAAAGATATGACCATATAGCAATAGTTTCTAGGTACGATATGGCAATATAGCAATAGTTTCTAGGTACGATATGGCAATATAGCAATAGTTTCTAGGTAAGATATGACCATATAGCAATAGTTTCTAGGCAAGATATGACCATATAGCAATAGTTTCTAGGTAAGATATGACCATATAGCAATAGTCTCTAGGTACGATATGACCATATAGTAATAGTTTCTAGGTAAGATATGACCATATAGTAATAGTTTCTAGGTAAGATATGACCATATAGTAATAGTTTCTAGGTAAGATATGACCATATAGTAATAGTTTCTAGGTAAGATATGACCATATAGTAATAGTTTCTAGGTAAGATATGACCATATAGTAATAGTTTCTAGGTAAGATATGACCATATAGTAATAGTTTCTAGGTAAGATATGACCATATAGTAATAGTTTCTAGGTAAGATATGACCATATAGCAATAGTTTCTAGGTAAGATATGACCATATAGTAATAGTTTCTAGGTAAGATATGACCATACAGCAATAGTTTCTAGGTAAGATATGACCATATAGCAATAGTTTCTAGTAACACATCATTTTGAATGAAGGTATTGAAGGTGAGATTAATGACATGGTTTATTATGCACAGTGCAATGGAAAGTGTCTATGGTGTTCCTCTACACCATCTCAGATACTGGGTTTTAACCTGTAACCGAATAAATTGGACAGAATGTGCAAACAACATAGATCCAGATCAGCCATGGCATACACAGGATCTATATTGTTTGCTATTCAGATAAGTGTTTATCTCTACTATTTGAATAGCAAACGTCTGTGATTTGCAGGTTAATGGTTAAATGACATGGTGGCTGGGTGAATTTCTAATGTGTTGGTGTATATACGTAGATCATTCCCGATTGTTGGTGCTCAGATTCGTAGTCATATGTTTCTCTGAATATTTCTTTGTTTGGTTTTGGGAATGTGTTGGACAATATCGGTAGTGAAGAGTTTCTGGAATATGTATTGTATCACTGATTTTGCATGAGTATATTATGTCGATATCGAGTCATGACCTCCACAAGGTGAAGCACAATTTCATTTGTGTGACATACATTTGCAATGTGAAATGGCCATGTATAATACAGTCATCCTTTTGTCTATCCAAACCATCCTGTATTTTTATTGGTTGTTTGCATGTAGCGTTGTTGTAAGTGAAAGTGTTTTGGTGTTTTTATGCGTATATATATATATATCATGGCTCATCCTAGGTCAGAAGGTTTGGGAGAAGAGAATGCGCGCGATCGAGTCCTTAAATGGTATTATTTAATCAATTTCAACAAATATGTTTAAAATACACAATGTCACCATTAAATACAACATTGCCTTTACAATAGACACAATTTTCTATGAAAATTTTAAAACATATATTATTTTTTTTAGGGGAAGTCTGGCTTTTGGGTTAGCATGCCCTTGTCACCCTCTAGAATGAGGCCATATATATTTGTTATTTAGAGGGCCCCAAGAAATACTGGTCTTATGGCTAATTGGGTCAACCTCTGGAAATACCGTATTTAGCTGTGTATAGTGCGCTACCGTGTATAGTGCGCACCCACGATCTGGCACGAAAATCGGTGGAAAAACTGAGTTCCTATGTATACTGCGCACGTGAAAAACGCAATTTTCCAAGTCAAAATTTAACATTTCTCAAGAATCGCTAAAAATTGTGCTCCGTGATTTTTACAACTTATATTAATCACTCGAGATATACCTCATCGAGTAACGGTAACGCACTCGGGCACACCTGCTCAAATTTCTCGACACGTTCTCAAACATCTCAACACGTTCTCAAACATCTCAACACGTTCTCAAACATGTCAGCAGATGCTCAAACTTCTCAACACGTGAAGCCTACCTAATTAACTGGGACCCATTGTGAAAGGTTTGTCGAAATTAATTATCGCTACAATCAATTGAAATACTGCAGCCAAAAAAGTTTTTTATGCAATGCATTGTACATTGTACGGCGAAGTACGCGAAAAGTACGGGAAATATTACATACGATAAAACCACGTGATGTTATCAAATTGCCATTTTTTATGCATTTACCTTTTCAATTAAATTCATCAAAGTTTGCCAAAATAAACGAAATATATGCTAATTTTGTGGTCTTATTCATTTGATTTATTTATATAGACTATCGGCAACTGGTTTTAATAGCTAGTTTATAACGATTGTCGAATGTAACAACTTATAGAATGACTGTGGGCCGTTCGGGTCGAATTTCAGTTTTTTCACGAAATTTTGGTCCGGAAAAAAATGTCCTGATGTCTGTACTGGTGTATAATGCGCAGTAGATAAAATGGATGAGGATTTCAGTAAGAAATGTGCGCACTATACACAGCTAAATACGGTAATAAGTATTTCATTCATTCAATCACTCATCCATCCATTCATTCATTCAACTGTCCTAATATAAAGACAATTATTAGAGTGGTGGAACCTATGCTCAGCGTAAATCCCACATATAACACCAGTATAAAATGTTAATTGCACTTGCCATATATTATTATTTTCTTAAGTCATGAAAACCACTTTCCAAAAATCTCTTGTTGACAGGTTTAGTTTCATCACATGACCTTGCTGCTTGGTTCAGCTATTGCAAAAGTGTTGGGTCAGCACCAATTTATATGGGGAACTTGAGACTTCAGGGCACCTATGCACAGAGTAATTGTTATTGTTTTATTTATCCACCATAACTTGTTGAATATCTTAGTTTGATATAGTACATCATTGAATAAAAACACTTATTGTTCTTAATCAGAAATGGTATAGAAAACTATTTTTCGGGTAAGGTGTAGATTTTTTTAATTCGGATAGCTACCTGAATTGCTCATACACTGTATCAGTTTCGATGGAAATATTCTCCCACTAATTTGTTTGTTTATATTCGTCTGCTGAACCAGTCACTTGACAGTTGCATCAGGCTACCGGTACACACAACAGAATGCTATTTAACCATGACTCAGCTCTGTCGGTGAGGTTAGCCTAGAACTATATAAATATTTTAAATACGGATGTAAATGGACAAATGTTCACTGATCAAGATGCACGTCAATGTTGAAATGATCAAGGGTTGATGAAGGTCAATGTTCCACTGATCAGGATCGATGCAAGTCAATGTTGAAATGATCAAGGGTTGATGTAAGTCAATGTTCCACTGATCAAGGGTTGATGAAGGTCATTGTTCCACTGACCAGATCAATTATTGAAGATTTCTAACTTGTTATAGACATATTTTGGCACATGATATTCGAATTGCATTACTAGCATCATAATCCAGTCATTAGGAATTCATTCATTTGAATATCTCATTACCTGGTATGGTTCATCCCTACTGCTCAATTAATGTAGATATGAATGCAATTAATGTAGATATGAATGCAATTAATGTAGATATGAATGCAATTAATGTATTCATTTAGTTACCAATTTATGCTAAAGGAATCAATAGGGTACTTCGCTGTCTGCCCGCTGACCCATTTCCCTAACATAATATTACTTGCTCCTAACATAATATTACTTGCTCCTAACATAATATTACTTGCTCCTAACATAATATTACTTGCTCCTAGATATCCACAAAGTTTCTTCAGAATCCATCAACAACTTGTTGAGTTATCCATGTCGTCCATCAGAAACTAGACGCTGTCGTGTTTCTGACGACATATTTTGACCCCAAGGGTGGAATATCCTTGTCCCACACCAGGGCATACTGATGGATACTTTATCTCGCACTCCTACTGGCCAGGACTGGTCACACACCGGTGCATACTGATGGATACTTTTTCTCGCACTCCCTACTGGCCGGGACACATGTTTTTATTGCCGACTCGGTTACCGGTAATCCTTGAACCTGAGGGAAAATGTCAACTTCAAGCTGGACCAACCTTTGTTTCATTGATTTCATTGAAACACCAGAAAAATACACTCTGAGCTAGTCTACATGTGTAATTACGTATTTCTGGATACTTTACTATGCCAGTGTTACTATGAAAACGTCTTATCAGACACAGTCAATTTATTGAATCGGTTTAATGACGTATTTGTGTGTATAAAATAGACCAACTGTCGAGCAAAAATGGTATAATTTGAATGTTGAAAATAGACGATGTGTTCTCATTTAAATTTGTTCAGAAAAAACAAACAAAGATTCCGAGATCCTTTCATTATTAAATGAAATGATCACGTGAGAGTTATAAAGATAACTGTCACGTGAGAGTTAAAGACAGCTGTCACATGGAGCTAAGAATAACAGAAAGTCTGCATGCGGAACTTGCTGGAAACATTTGTCCAGGCCAGTAGGAGTGCGAGAAAAAATACCCATCAGTATGCCCTGGTGTGGGACAAGGATGTTCATGGTTACCTCCTGGTTAGAATATGTCGTCAGAAACTATGTCCTGCCGAGTTTCTGACGACATATTCTGACCACTCGGGTGGAATAGTCCCACACCAGTGCATATGAATGATACTCTTATTCTATGTCCTTCGTCAGATTTTCATGAAACATGATTGGAATGATTAGAACCAAGCTTTGTTGTGCAGATTATCTCTGTGTTCCGCTTGAGTCATTTTTCTAATCCGGACTAATTCTGTTGAATTCGCAGCCAGGTTTCAATAATATTTTTGCATAATGATCAGTATCTAATGTAGTTCTGTATATCATTTTCGCGTTTCGCTTGATTCAGTTTTCACAGTGTTGTACCATTTACTCCACTGATGCAACACTGCTAAGAGAGACATGCTGTTGTTTTTTTTCCAAAATAATTTATAGTTCATGAAACTGTGGCGAAGTAACCTGAGTATGCTAACCTCAACCATTGTTTTTCAAAGTTTGCAAGCAATATGTCCTAAAATTAGTGATCAAATTAATTACGAAAAACAAAACTTCTTAAGCATTTCGTGTGATTATTGAACACATTCAGCATTTAAGTCACCAAATGATGGCGTAGATATACTCTCCAAGAGCCGGTGATGTGATCAGTGGCTATTGATATCTCACAAGCTGTCTGAGAGCCAATATATCCTGAATGCCAAGCAATGTTATTATATTAGTAATGTCGCATTTCATTGGCTATACTTCAGAGGTTTTTAACAGGGTTTCATCCGCCTCCGTCGTCGAGTGGTTAAGGTCGCTGACTTGTATACCACTGTAACCTATCATCACTGATGGTCACGGGTTCGAGCCCCGCTCAGGCCGTGTCTCATTTATATGAAAAAGTTGGCAGTTTCTTACGGAGGTTGGTGCACCCAAGTAATGGTTAACCGCTGGAGCCTGCCCAGGAAAGGTGTTGTTAGGTAAACTGCCCACCGGCGATATAGCCCAAAATGGTGCTGATGCAGGCGTAAAACCTGAAATATAACATACATAATATAACAAAAACAAACTGCAATTTAGGCCCTCTTGTTTGAAATGTGTAAAATATATAATTTGTTAAACAAATAGGTGTCATGCAGGGCTTAGGTTCTAACAATTAATTTATAGTTGCCATAAGAATAATAACTTTTACAGGTATCCTGAAGATATGAGAACCACAAGATTAAAAACCTCACCCCCCCCCCCCAATACCCCCCCCCCCCAGCTCGCTGACTGCCCTGACCGATTTATATCTTGCTTCGTTTTCGAGTTACAAGCATTCAAAGTTTACTATAAAAGTCGATGTGAGTGGACACCTCGCTGAACAGACGGATCTGTAGTCCAGTGGTAACACGCTGGACTGGTAATCCAGGGATCGCAGGTTCGATCCCCCGTCTGAACCTAATAAAATTAGTCTTTCAGATGGGACATTAAACCAAGGTCTCGTGTCGGTGCTTTACACTGTGCACGTAAAAGAACCAGAGGAGAGACTGGAATGGGTCTCTCTGTACCATTGCACTATCCTCCAAAATCTAAAATGACTAATATCTTCAGGAGGCGTCGCTCATATGAGTAACCGGTAGCGACGATTAATAAACGTAAAACACACAAATACCCCCCCACCCAACCACAAGACATTTACTCTAGCCTCCGTATGTTCTAGCTAAGCTGATATAATCTTCCTGGCTCATATATACATGCAATCCTTGGTACTTTCCAATCAAGAGAGATTTTAACATTTAGTTGAACAATTAAGCCTCTTTGCTTTTGGAGACAAAGTGTGAAATAAGTGTTCCGCAGATCAATGAAACCTGGCAGCTAATCTTGCTTCTGCTTGTGAAATCCCTACATGTTTACTGTTTTCATTTACTAGGTTGATCGGATACATCTATTTATGCAACAGCTTGATTTTCTTTTCTTTTTCTGCTTTATACTGTAGGACAATCTGATTTCAGATTATTACTAGCAGGTCCCTTTCTTATTTTCCAACACAATCAATGAAGCCCACCCAGAAACAGGTCTTGGAAATGTGGAATTCAATATGTGCCTTCTTGCTGCATAACAACAAAATCCTAATGGCTACTGCTGGACACAACTCCTGGCCTCTCACACCTGAAGCGAATGCGCTATCACGACTTCCACAATAAAACCCTTGCATACGTGTTGATTTCATGTACCTATTGTGTTTGTGAAGTGTCGAAAGCTTCAGAAAATGTGTTCATATACGAGAGAGTACAAAGCATGTATATGGGAGGGAGTATATCGATCCGCCCAGGAGGGAGTATACAGATCCGCCCGGGAGGGAGTATACCGATCTGCCCAGGAGGGAGCATACCGATCTGTCCGGGAGGGAGCATACCGATCCGTCCGGGAGGGAGTATACCGATCTGCTTGGGAGGGAGTATAGCGATCCACCCAGGAGGGAGTATAGTATACCTATCCACCCGGGAGGGAGTATACCGATCCACCTGGGAGGGAGTATACCGATCCGCCCGGGAGGGAGTATACCGATCTGTCTGGGAGGGAGTATAACGATCTGTCTGGGAGGGAGTATACCGATCCGTCCGGGAGGGAGTATACCTATCCGTCTGGGAGGGAGTATAACGATCTGTCTGGGAGGGAGTATACCGATCCGTCCGGGAGGGAGTATACCGATCCGTCTGGGAGGGAGTATACCGATCCGCCCGGGAGGGAGTATACCGATCCGCCCGGGAGAGAGTATACCGATCCGCCCGGGAGGGAGTATACCAATCCACCCAGGAGGGAGTATACCGATCCGCCCAGGAGGGAGTATACTGATCCGCCCGGGAGGGAGTATACTGATCCACCCAGGAGGGAGTATATCGATCCGTCCAGGAGGGAGTATACTGATCCGCCTGGGAGGGAGTATACTGATCCACCCAGGAGGGAGTATACCGATCCACCCAGGAGGGAGTATATCGATCCGTCTACTAAGTGTTCTTCTATATATGGGGTTGTACACTCCCGTGTACTGGGATATACAGGATCACCTAAATAAACCCCATGAAGGATTTTCCTGATTCCTGAAACTTGTTTTTCTATTACCTCCCTTGACATATAAAGTGTGTTTTGTCTCGAAATGTATATTGGTCCTTTTAGTTGGAATCCTTTGGTGTTTTTTTTATTGTTGTTTCCTAGCCAAATGTTGCAGTAGGATAAGTGTAATTTTATCAAAATCGTGTATGTCGAGAGTTAATTAATAATTTAAGAATAGGAAGATGAGAAACCAGATGAAAATGGACACTCAGGAAGTACTGTAATTAACGTTGCTAGAACTTGTTTGCTTTTCTTGAAATTGTCATGTTTTATATTATAATTATAGAGCAATAAGATATGATAAACTAATGGAAATGGATGGCATGTGGTTCAAATTAATGACAACAATGATATAAACAGAGGAAACAAATTAAGAGCAATCTACTTTTATGAGTATTCAGGGGCAGTAACTGAGTAATGTCTCTCATTGACACAGTAATGAATGCACTAAATTGCAATTAATGCCCTCAAAAAAGAATGTCTCAAGGAGTAATTGCCCTTGACATGGTCAGTTAATGGCACACCATCCCATCTCCCAACTGCAAATCGTGAAACTGCCTTGTGTCGAGCAGCGTTTAATATATTGGTGAGAAACAAAATGTGATGAATTCTTGTGGTGCAACAATAGACGAATTATTATATGGGAGATATAACAATAGGATACTTGTAGTGCAACAATAGATATAGTTATTATATGGGAGATATAACAATAGGATACTTGTAGTGCAACAATAGATATAGTTATTATATGGGAGAGATAACAATAGGATACTTGTAGTGCAACAATAGATATAGTTATTATATGGGAGAGATAACAATAGGATACTTGTAGTGCAACAATAGATATAGTTATTATATGGGAGATATAACAATAGGATACTTGTAGTGCAACAATAGATATAGTTATTATATGGGAGATATAACAATAGGATACTTGTAGTGCAACAATAGATAGAGTTATTATATGGGAGATATAATAATAGGATACTTGTAGTGCAACAATAGATAGAGTTATTATATGGGAGATATAACAATAGGATACTTGTAGTGCAACAATAGATCAAGTTATTATATGGGAGATATAACAATAGGATACTTGTAGTGCAACAATAGATAGAGTTATTATATGGGAGAGATAACAATAGGATACTTGTAGTGCAACAATAGATCGAGTTATTATATGGGAGAGATAACAATAGGATACTTGTAGTGCAACAATAGATCGAGTTATTATATGGGAGATATAACAATAGGATACTTGTAGTGCAACAATAGATAGAGTTATTATATGGGAAAGATAACAATAGGATACTTGTAGTGCAACAATAGATAGAGTTATTATATGGGAGATATAACAATAGGATACTTGTAGTGCAACAATAGATAGAGTTATTATATGGGAGATATAACAATAGGATACTTGTAGTGCAACAATAGATAGAGTTATTATATGGGAGATATAACAATAGGATACGTGTAGTGCAACAATAGATCGAGTTATTATATGGGAGAGATAACAATAGGATACTTGTAGTGCAACAATAGATAGAGTTATTATATGGGAGAGATAACAATAGGATACTTGTAGTGCAACAATAGATAGAGTTATTATATGGGAGATATAACAATAGGATACTTGTAGTGCAACAATAGATAGAGTTATTATATGGGAGAGATAACAATAGGATACTTGTAGTGCAACAATAGATAGAGTTATTATATGGGAGATATAACAATAGGATACTTGTAGTGCAACAATAGATAGAGTTATTATATGGGAGATATAACAATAGGATACTTGTAGTGCAACAATAGATAGAGTTATTATATGGGAGAGATAACAATAGGATACTTGTAGTGCAACAATAGATCAAGTTATTATATGGGAGAGATAACAATAGGATACTTGTAGTGCAACAATAGATATAGTTATTATATGGGAGAGATAACAATAGGATACTTGTAGTGCAACAATAGATCGAGTTATTATATGGGAGAGATAACACTATGTTACTTATTGTTCTGCTTTGTAAACATTAATTTTACTGTACATAATTGAGCAAAATGTCTGCGATGAAAACATCTACAGTGCATTATTGAACAAATTGGCAATTACGTCACCCTGAATTTTACTAAATTAATATGCATGGTTTGTGTCCTGGCATTGACACACAGATATGTCTTTTTTGTATACGTTTATTTATCTATCGCAATCGGAGAAATGCCTCCAGAAGTATAATAGTCTCGTTACTGTTTTGGAGGATAGTGCAAGATGCAACAGTAGTATGTGGAGGATATTGCAAGATGCTACATTATTACATGGAGGATAGTACAATACGCCACATTATTGTGTGGAGCATACGGCAAGATGCCACATTATTGTTTGGAGGATAGTGCAATATGCTACACTATTTTGTGGAGGATATTGTCATATGCTACATTATTGTGTGGAGGATGGTACAATATGCAACATTATTGTCTGGAGGATAGTGCAATATGCAACTTTATTGTTTGGAGGATAGTATGTATGCAACATTATTGGTTGGAGGATAGTGCAAGATGCATCATTATTGGTTGGAGGATATTGCAATATGCATCATTCTTGTTTGTAGGATAGTGCAATATGCAATATTATTGTTTGTAGGATAGTGCTATATGCATCATTATTGTTTGGAAGATAGTGCAAGATGCAACATTATTGTTTGGAGGATAGTGCAAGATGCAAAATATGCTACCATTCCAGAAGTATCCTTGGTTCTCTTGGTTTCACTAAATTGGCTAGGACAATAGAAAGTAAAGTGTTTGTTTATTATAGTGTCACCCCTATTTAGCCCTTTCCTTCATAGAGATTTAGGTTAATATACTATTATAGCTCATACAAACGACAGCCATTTAGCTATCATGCAGTGGATAAGTAGTCGCCATATATATCCCACCTCCATAGATATTACTGGGACTACACGAGATTCTGGCCTTTATTATGAACATTGGTTTGGCTACTACCTTGTCAATGTATGTCGCATTGGTAATGGCGTCAAGAGGTGCTTCTATCAGGGAAAGGGTTATGAACATTGGTTTGGCTACTTACTACCTTGTCAATATATGTCGTATTGGTAATGCCGTCAAGAGGTGCTTCTATGAGGGAAAGGGTCAATGTATGTCATATTGGTAATGGCGTCAAGAGGTACTTCTATGAGGGAAAGGGTTAATGTATGTCATATTGGTAAAGGAGTCAAGGGGTACTTCTATGAGGGAAAGGGTTAATGTATGTCGCATTGGTAATGGCGTCAAGAGGTACTTCTATGAGGGAAAGGGTTAATGTATGTCATATTGGTAAAGGAGTCAAGAGGTGCTTCTATCAGGGAAAAACTTAAAAGGGCCAGTCAGTTCTGACACCTCTTTACAATAGAAGTGGTTTGATATTGTAGTTCATATTTCAAAGAGATGTGAACAAAGATCTTCTGTCATGTTTGGTAGGGTGATGAACCTGGAAACAAAGAGGATACTGTAGTGAAGCTTGTCAAAGATCTGCTGTCACGTTTGGTAGCGTGATGAACCTGGAAACAAAGAGGATACTGTAGTGAAGCTTGTCAAAGATCTGCTGTCACGTTTGGTAGTGTGATGAACCTGGAAACAAAGAGGATACTGTAGTGAAGCTTGTCAAAGATCTGCTGTCACGTTTGGTAGCGTGATGAACCTGGAAACAAAGAGGATACTGTAGTGAAGCTTGTCAAAGATCTGCTGTCACGTTTGGTAGTGTGATGAACCTGGAAACAAAGAGGATACTGTAGTGAAGCTTGTCAAAGATCTGCTGTCACGTTTGGTAGCGTGATGAACCTGGAAACAAAGAGGATACTGTAGTGAAGCTTGTCAAAGATCTGCTGTCAAGTTTGGTAGCGTGATGAACCTGGAAACAAAGAGGATTCTGTAGTGAAGCTTGTCAATGAATCATGATTACACATGTCCATAAACTACAACTGTTAGTGGTCCCAGTTGGTCGTTCCTGATTGGTATAGCTGGAATACAGTGACACATGACTGTGTGGTTAATAAATATAATAAATCTAACTATAATGTTAAGCATTGTTTTAGAGATTCATCTAGGCAGGGACTGTAGCAAAGTTCATGTGAGTTATTGTTACCACAAAAGTCATGTGTGTCTGTGCGTCATCTGATTTTTTTTGTCCGTGCACATTTTCAAACGTCTTCTCCTCAAATAACCATTTGGTCTATCTATAGCCACCATTAATTAATTTTATGGTCATGATATTTGGGTCGGTGGGGGATTACAAAATTGTTAAAATCTTCTTCATTACTTCATCCAAGAAAGAAATCTTACCACGAACTGCAGCCAGATTTTGACTGATCTTGGTAGGAATAATCCTTGGATGACATAGTTCACATTTTATTTGAAATTTTACTCCTATTACATTTTATTTGTAATTTTACTTGTATTTTATTTGTAATTTTACTTGTATTTTATTTGTAATTTTACTCGTATTATATTTGTAATTTTACTCGTATTATATTTGTAATTTTACTCGTATTATATTTGTAATTTTACTCGTATTATATTTGTAATTTTACTCGTATTATATTTGTAATTTTACTCGTATTATATTTGTAATTTTACTCGTATTTTATTTGTAATTTTACTCGTATTTTATTTGTAATTTTACTCGTATTATATTTGTAATGTTACTCGTATTATATTTGTAATTTTACTCGTATTATATTTGTAATGTTACTCGTATTTTATTTGTAATTTTACTCGTATTATATTTGTAATTTTACTCGTATTTTATTTGTAATTTTACTCGTATTATATTTGTAATGTTACTCGTATTATATTTGTAATTTTACTCGTATTATATTTGTGATTTTACTCGTATTATATTTGTAATTTTACTCGTATTATATTTGTAATTTTACTCGTATTATATTTGTGGTTTTACTCGTATTATATTTGTGATTTTACTCGTATTATATTTGTGATTTTACTCGTATTGGTTACTTTGCTTACGGGATAATGAGCTTTTAAATTCATGAAACTATTATAAAACAACCAACTAGTAACTATTCTAAACATCACACACGTTCTACGTATGTATTATTATTATGTCAATTGCATGAATGGAGCATGCGTGACTATAAAGTCGCAACAAATACTTTACTATGACGTCACAAGTACATAATTATTTACCAAAGCGGTCAAAATATTTAAATACCAGCCATTTGTACAACCGTTGGCAAGTTTTAAATTGGAATTTCTACTGTAGTTGGACATGGCTGTTGATGAATTCAGCGATAGGGCATGATTTGTTTATAGCTCCATGACGATGTTCAGTGACACGAGAATTGCAAAGCCATGTTGGTTGTTTATTTTGTTTACAGAACGTATGAATACATACAGTGCTCATTTGCATAGGTGTGAAATACGAAAAATATGCAGTGCAAATTATGATATATAAAATTTGGTCATACACTGAAGAAAACAAATATCCTCCTGATCTTTAATGGAATAGGATTCTCAACATATGGTACCCATAAGCATGTAATAAAATTTGTTGCCCAGTGTAATTTGTTCATTTTTATTTTTTCATTTAAGTTCAATCGAGGACATTTTCAATTTTCATTTAAGCTCAATTGAGGACATTTTCACATGAGGACATTTTCAATTTTCATTTAAGCTCAATTGAGGACATTTTCACATGAGGACATTTTAATTTTCATATAAGTTCAATTGAGGACATTTTCACATGAGGACATTTTAAATTTTCATTTAAGCTCAATTGAGAATATTTTCACATGAGGACATTTTAAATTTTCATTTAAGCTCAATTGAGGACATTTTCACATGAGGACATTTTAAATTTTCATTTAAGCTCAATTGAGAATATTTTCACACGAGGACATTTTTATCGGTTACTCCACAGTTAGAGTCTCATATTATGGAAACTTGAAGTGAAACCTATAAGCTGAAACTCTATTTTGTGTGTGTGTGTTTTACGTTTATTTATCGTCGCTACCGGTTGCCCATATGAGCGACGCCTCCTGAAGAGATTAGTAATTTTAGATTTTGGAGGATAGTGCAATGATACAGACAGAGACCCATTCCAGAGTCTCCTCTGGTTCTTTTGCATGCACTGAGCACAGACACGAGTTTAAAGTCCCGTCTGAAAGATTGTTAATTTTATTAGGGTCAGACGGGGGATCGAACCTGCGATCCCTGGATTACCAGTCCAGCGTTTTACCACTGGGCTACAAATCCGGCTGTAAGACTACAAGTTCATCAAGATATTTATATCTCTCTTTGCATTGACCACTACAAATAATGACATTAATGTTGCTTGATATGACATTAATGTTGCTGCATCACTGAATGGCACACATTACATCATACTTCTGACCTTATCAACCCATAAATCAACTTCATTTCAGAGAGCATTCTTGGTTTATTACATTATTGAGTTTCTTTATCAGTGCCCACGCCTGTAGCCTATAATCACTGATGGTCAGGAGTTCGAGCCCCACTCAGGCCATGTCTTATTTATATGAAAAAGTTGGCAGTTTCTTGCTGAGATTGATGCACCAAGTACTGGTTAACCGCTGGAGCCTGCACAGGAAGGTGGTTGTTAGGTAAACTGCCCGCTGCGATATAGCCCAAAATGGTGTTGATGCAGGCGTAACCCCCAAAAAAAACAGTGCCCATACAACTTCCTGGGAGGGGGTGGGAGCGAGGCAATCCAGAAGTAGAATAATAAATTATGCTTTGGAGGATAGTGCAATAAATTACTAGTATACATAAGTAGAATAATAATTTATGTTTTGGAGGATAGTGCAATAAATTACTAGTATACATAAGTAGAATAATAATTTATGTTTTGGAGGATAGTGCAATAAATTACTAGTATACAGAAGACCCTCCAATGCAAGAAGGCATCCTTGGTTATTTTGGATCCCAGGTGGATTACAACCACCG
The DNA here is from genome assembly GCA_014843695.1 of Archivesica marissinica. NCBI lineage: Eukaryota > Metazoa > Mollusca > Bivalvia > Venerida > Vesicomyidae > Archivesica > Archivesica marissinica. The sequence continues at coordinate 52,193,583 of CM026397.1, forward strand.
ATATATATATGTTTATGTTTGTTGTATGTTCTCATGGGCCTCTGGCTTATTGAATTTGAAAAAAACAAAAAAACTATCTATATATGGCCCTCTGTTTATAGTCATGTCCAAAAGACTGTTAACCCTTAAAATGCTGAATATATTTGAAGAAATGGGCGAACACCATATATAGATCCTGATCAGCTGCATACCGCCACATCTGATCAGGATCTATGTTGTTTGCAATTACTTCAGCCAAGTGTTTTAGCTCCACTATCCGATTAGTAAACAGCATAGAGCCTGATCAGATGGCACGTTCTGTACCATCTGATCGAACTCTATACTATTGGATGTGATTAGGATTTTAAGGGTTAACATATTAGGGTGTGATGAGGGATCGTACACCATATATAGATCCTGATCAGCTGCATACCGCCACATCTGATCAGGATCTATGTTGTTTGCAATTACTTCAGCCAAGTGTTTTAGCTCCACTATCCGATTAGTAAACAGCATAGAGCCTGATCAGATGGCACGTTCTGTACCATCTGATCGAACTCTATACTATTGGATGTGATTAGGATTTTAAGGGTTAACATATTAGGGTGTGATGAGGGATCGTACTCATGAGCCCTGGATTCGCAGTCCAACATATTAACTACTAGACCACTACTAGTGGCATAACGCTATGGGCTTTTATTGCCTTTACAAGTGAGAAAGAAATTCAATAACCAAGAATTAGAGACTAACGTCAGTGATCATAGTATTCTTAATCCTTTGCATGCTGGGTAAAACTAGGCTATAAATAGGTCAAATAATTGTAGCAGAGACAATTCAAAAATTTATTGTTCTTATTTGTAGCTGAAAATTCTGGTAATATGTCAATTTCTGGTAATATGTCATGCAATTTCATTAGAATTGTGTTCATTACCAGACAATTCTAATGAAATTGCACATGACATATTTGATATATGTAGCTGAAAAACTTGATATGACCCAATTCTAATGAAATGACAGATGACTGCTAATTAATAATTCCCAGATGGTGGGGTAGTAACCTCTTATGAAGGTGGGGTAGTAGTAACCTCTATGAAGGTGTGAAGGTGTGGTAGTAACCTCTATTAAGGTGGGGTAGTAACCTCTTTGAAGGTGGGGTAGGTAAGTTGACTGCTTATCATGATTTATAATTGGTAAATTACAATAATACTACATATATGTGTGCTAATTTTACGTTTATTTCTCGTCACTCACTACCTGTTGCCATATGAACGACACCTCCTGAAAATATTACGTTTTGGAGGATAGTGCAATGATACAGACCGAGTATCCTCTTGTTCTATTACATGATCCGTATAATAACACTGACACAAGGTCTCGGTTTAAAATCCCATCTGAAAGACCTGTCAATCACGACTAAAGTCACTTTTGCTAACAGCATAGAGCCACATCAGGCTCTATACTGTGCTATTTGGATAGTGAAGCTAAAACACTTGTCTGAATAGCAAACAACATAAATCCTGATCAGTTACGCTGCGGCTGATCTGGATCTATGTTGTTTGCACATTCCATCATTTATTCTGCAGGTTAAGGGTTAAGACTACCACACCGCTATTAAGATCAAAGTTTCTCAGAACAGAATTATTTATTCTGTGTTTGAATGGTTGCCAACCCCTATAATAGGACCACACCGTTATTCAGTGTTTTCAGTCCCAAATGATACCAGAACTCCATTAATAAATTGCCAAATTCAGAACTCCACTAATAAATTGCCAAATTCAGAACTCCACTAATAAATTGCCAAATTCAGAACTCCACTAATAAATTGCCAAATTCAGAACTCCATTAATAAATTGCCAAATTCAGAACTCCACTAATAAATCGCCAAATTCAGAACTCCACTAATAAATTGCCAAATTCAGAACTCCACTAATAAATTGCCAAATTCGCAAATATGATCACATATGCCGGCTACTTGCCATAACTGTGTGAACGTTAGGTTTCAATCGTACAATAATTATTATGTATTAACCAATTTCTGGTGACGCTGCGTGCTGATCAGGATCTATGTTGTTTGCTACATAGCCAAGTGTCTTAGCAAGATCATCTGAATAGCAAACAGCATAGAGCCTGATCAGAAAGCACGTTCCGTGGCGGTTGATCTGGCTCTATGTTCTTTGCAAATACTGTTTGAACGGTATCCAGAATGAAATGGGTTAATACCCAACAAAAGATTATCAGAGCATTTCTATAAATCATGCATACAGTCAAACCTGTGTTAGTGGCCACCTCTATAAATCATGTATACAGTCAAACCTGTGTTAGTGGCCACCTCTATAAATCATGTATACAGTCAAACCTGTGTTAGTGGCCACCTCTATAAATCATGTATACAGTCAAACCTGTGTTAGTGGCCACCTCTATAAATCATGTATACAGTCAAACCTGTGTTAGTGGCCACCTCTATAAACCATGCATACAGTCAAACCTGTGTTAGTGGCCACCTCTATAAATCATGTATACAGTCAAACCTGTGTTAGTGGCCACCTCTATAAATCATGTATACAGTCAAACCTGTGTTAGTGGCCACCTCTATTAAACAGCCAATCTGTATTAAGCAGCCAGTTTCCACAATGATGTCCAATATGTTACTTTGTAATACATATACTATTAAGCAGCCACCTGTGATAAGCAGCCACTTTCTGTGATTCCTTTGCCTGGCTGCTTAAGACAGGTTTGACTGTATACCACATGTTGAAGAACCATAGGTGATCGTACTATGGGGGTTTTACTGTACCGGCACATTCGTAAATCTATGGTATAACATTAAACACTACTTCAATGCTGGCAAGAATATAAACTTAATAACTGAATAATATTATTCTTATTTCTTTGATAAAACTAGGAACATCGTATTTTATAAAAAAAACTATGAATGCTAATTATATTGCTGTGGAGTAGACCTACAATGTATGATCAATTAGTAGTTCTTTCATGTGCAAATTATCATATTAAAGCGACACCTTGTAGTCTCATCACATTCCTTATGATGAATGACCCTGCGACCTACAATGTGTACCTGATATGCATATTAATGGCAACCTTTAATAAAGCTGTTCATACAAAATGGCTAAATTTAGTCCGACTCCGTGATTGAGTGGCTAAGGACTATGACTTCCATACCACTGTAACCTATCATCACTGACGATCACGGGTTCGAGCCCAGCTCAGGCTGTGTCTCATTTACATGAAAAAGTTGGCAGTTTCTTACGGAGATTGGTGCACCAAGTACTGGTGAACCATTGGTGCCTGCCCAGGAAAGGTGTTGTTAGTTAAACTGCCCGTCACTCAAATGGGCAACTGGTAGCGACGTTAAATAAACTTAAATAAAAACAAAAGATTCTATACAAATAGGCAAGTATAAAAAAGTTTGTGGCTGGAAGTTATTAGTTGCTGGCCAGAAGGTGGAGACTGAAGTTATTAGTTGCTGGCCAGAAGGTGGAGACTGAAGTTATTAGTTGCTGGCCAGAAGGTGGAGACTAAAGTTATTAGTTGCTGGCCAGAAGGCGGAGACTGAAGTTATTAGTTGCTGGCCAGAAGGTGGAGACTAAAGTTATTAGTTGCTGGCCAGAAGGCGGAGACTGAAGTTATTAGTTGCTGGCCAGAAGGCGGAGACTGAAGTTATTAGTTGGTGGCCGGAGGATGGAGACTGAAGTTATTAGTTGGTGGCTGGAGGACGGAGACTGAAGTTATTAGTTTGTGGCCGGAGGACGGAGACTGAAGTTATTAGTTTGTGGCCGGAGACTATTTGGATTCTGATTCTTTGAAAGGCTGGAGGGAGGATTTATTATGTTTGAAGTTAATGCAGTGGATTAATTGTCGTACAATCTGTGGGAATAGAAAGTATTTTCAATCATCTCATATGTAGGGTATTTATGTGGGCAGTCTTCAAACTATGCAATATTGTTTCCTTCAGAACATAATTTTCCCCAACATAAAATGATTGTAGACTAGAGATTTGTTTTGAAAAAAACATAATATCGCCCCCCCCCCCCACCTACTCACTGTTGCTTCAGGTCAGACAGTGTTATTGATATAGTTGAAAAAATGTAGGGAGGCAAGCCTTTGAAGAGGTATTGATACATGAACTGATAGTGCTGAGTAGGTATTGTCAGCAATAGTGAAAATGACTTCTAAATATTAAAATACAATATAAAAGCATTTTGGAATATATTAGAATATTTGTTTACTATTTGGTGACAAATAAACCATTAAGGGAGACATAATAAACACTATAGTGTTGTATTTATACTGTTGTGATAGTGCAGTCGTAGCGCGTTCACTTCAGGTGCGAAAGGCCTCGAGTTCGAGCCCCGCTGGAGCCGTTACGATGGTGTCCTTAGGCAAGGCATTTAAATTCCATATTGCATCTTCTCTCAACAGGAATGAGGTATTGAGAGTGATTAATATAAGTTGTAAGAACTTAGTTTATACAAATTTATTTTAGCTCGATTGCGAAACAAGTTCTTTCAACTTATATTAATCACTCTCGAGACCTCATTCCTGATAGAATCCATCGCCATGAAGGAGAGAGAAGAGGCAATGTGGAATTTAAATGCCTTGCCTAAGGGCACAATCGTAATATCTCCAGTGGGGCTCGAACTCCGGACCTTTCGCACCTGAACTTGTTTCGCATTCGAGCTAAAATAAATTTATATACACTACTGGTTTTATCTACTGTTATGGTAAGTCACATATTTCAGTTGGGAACAGACAAAATATTCCCTTGAATTCATTAAAATTGCAATATTTTGACCATCACCAATTAACCGTAATGCCGTAAACTTAAATTTAAAAAACATATCACCATTACGCATTATCCTCAGCAGATCCGACCAGATTTACTGCCCTTGATTTTATAATACATACAATATAACTTTTTAATCATATACATACATACTATAATTATGCCTTTTTAAAAAATTAATATTCAAAATCTAAAAATATCTTTACGCATGATAAAGTTTCTGTGATATTGGTTGTCTGTCCTCGTGTTAGGGCGAGGTTGAACTTAAAGTACTTAAAGTGTTTTTTCAAATTTAGAAAGAAAACTAGACTCTAGTCTCTTTAACTTGTGCACATGACAGTCGTGAACTCGTGCACATGACAGTCGTGAACTCGTGCACATGACAGTCGTGAACTCGTGCACATGACAGTCGTGAACTCGTGCACATGACAGTCGTGAACTCGTGCAAATGACAGTAGTGAACTCGTGCACATGACAGTCGTGAACTCGTGCACATGACAGTCGTGAACTCGTGCACATGACAGTCGTGAACTCGTGCACATGACAGTCATGAACTCGTGCACATGACAGTTGTGAACAATTATTATTAATATCCAAAGCCAATTGATTAATCTTGACATTTCATAAAATTAATAAAAGGATCATATTCGACAGGGGATACCAATTCAACGAATTTGCTTGTGTTTTTTTTGTTTCTATATCTCTGTTCTCAATATTTAAAGATGGTAAAAAGTGTTCATGGTTTGTAATTGTATTTGTGTGGTAACCTTATCAATCTGTTGTTGTGAAATATTGCATTTAACATGCATCTGTAGCAACCTTGGATTAAGACTGGTCAATGAACTTGTAGGAGTCTTTCTATCCATTTTCGCACAGTTTTATCTCTTTGCATACTGGGTAATAAAAGGTTATAAATAGTTCAATAATAGTTCAATGACATTTTTGACTGTTATTTTCACCGCTATCCTACAATTAAAGTTAACAAATAAAATATTGCGGATTATTATCACATGGCGACAAAGCGAGCAGAGAATATGTATAACTGGGAGGTCAATTCCGATTTCTGCTGTCCAGTGGTTAGCGCGCTCGCTTCTCACCAATGCAACCTGGGTTCGATCCTCGGACCGGGAAGTATGTGAGTTGGTACGATGGTCGCCAGATCGGACAGGTGGGTTTTGTCCGGTTTCCTCCCACACGAATGACCACATTTACGCTTTCATTCGCGCCAATGAGAGTGATTAATATAAGTTTTGTTTAAACTTGCTTCGCAATCGTTGTAAAAGAATGTATATCTGTCCTATTAGTTGGAATCCTTTGTTTTTACTGTTGTTCCCTAACCAGATGTTGCAGAATGATAAAATGATTTTATCAAAATCACACTAACAATTTATTACTACAGATAAGATTGAACCCATTCAGACTGTAGGATAGCTGCCCAGATAAAGTAATTTAATAATTATACAGATGAGAAAGTGAAATAAAATGATAGCATGCTGTGTAAAGTATATACTTTTAGGGAGTATTCAGGGGCAGTAACTGACCACTGAGCTTAGGAGTATTCAGGGGCAGTAACTGACCACTGACCGTAGGGAGTATTCAGGGGCAGTAACTGACCACTAACCTTAGGAGTATTCAGGGGCAGTAACTGACCACTGACCTTAGGGAGTATTCAGGGGCAGTAACTGACCACTGACCGTAGGGAGTATTCAGGGGCAGTAACTGACCACTAACCTTAGGAGTATTTTCAGGGGCAGTAACTGACCACTGACCGTAGGGAGTATTCAGGGGCAGTAACTGACCACTAACCTTAGGAGTATTCAGGGGCAGTAACTGACCACTGACCTTAGGGAGTATTCAGGGGCAGTAACTGACCACTGACCGTAGGGAGTATTCAGGGGCAGTAACTGACCACTAACCTTAGGAGTATTCAGGGGCAGTAACTGACCACTGACCATAGGGAGTATTCAGGGGCAGTAACTGACCACTAACCTTAGGAGAATTCAGGGGCAGTAACTGACCACTGACCATAGGGAGTATTCAGGGGCAGTAACTGACCACTGACCAATGTTGCTCATTGTGCACCTGGGTATCAGTGAATCATGAAACTGTAGATTCATACACCAAGAGGCTAAACAAATAAATATAGCAAATATACGTGTAAACAGAAGCGGGTAGCTAGTGGTAAATCAGGAGTTATATTTATAACCCTTTAGAGACATAATGATACATTATGCTAGTACTGTATCTCCAAACATATGGCAGCTGGTTACTTATCATCATCAATGGAACAGTCTGCATGTCTATCCAAGCTCCATAAAGATTACTGGAAACGTGTAATGGTTATATTCACTGTTTCTATGAAAATGTGTCAAAATAATTATGTTGCGAGTAGCCGCGTGGTTAAGGTCGTTGACTTCAAATCACTTGCCCCTCACCGCTGTATGTTCGAATCCCACTGGGGTGTCGTATTCTTTCATGTTAGGAAGCTGTCCAACTGGCTTGTAGGAAGGCCGGTGGTTCTACCTGGGTGCCCGACCGTGCCTGCAATACTGCTCGGACGGGCACCCAGGGTTTTCCTCCATAAATAATAGGTAATAATAGGTAGAGAGTGGCTATAATTATGACCTAGGATGTTGGTGCGACATTAACCCTGTACATTCCAATACAACACCCTGTACACCCCAATGCTACACCAATACAGCACCATGTACACCCCAATGCAACACCCTGTATATCCCAATACAACACCCTGTTCACCCCAATGCAACACCCTGTACACCCCAAATACGACACCCAGTACACCCAATGCAACACCATGTGCACCCCAATACATCACCCAGTACACCCCAATACATCACCCAGTACACCCCAATGCAACACCCTGTACACCCAAATACATCACCCAGTACACAATACATCACCCAGTACACTCCAATACATCACCCAGTACACCCCAATGCAACACCCTGTACACCCAAATACATCACCCAGTACACAATACATCACCCAGTACACCCCAATACATCACCCAGTACACCCCAATACATCACCCAGTACACCCCAATACATCACCCAGTACACCCCAATACATCACCCAGTACACCCCAATATGAACACCCTGTACACCCCAATACATCACCCAGTACACCCCAATACATCACCCAGTACACCCCAATACATCACCCAGTACACCCCAATATGAACACCCTGTACACCCCAATACGAACACCCAGTACACCCCAATACAACACCCTGTATTCTCCGTGGTCGAGTGGTTAAGGTCGCTGACTTGTATACCACTGTAACCTATCATCACTGATGGTCACGGGTTCGAGCCCCGCTCAGGCCGTGTCTCATTTATATGAAAAAGTTGGCAGTTTCTTACGGAGGTTGGTGCACCCAAGTACTGGTTAACTGCTGGAGCCTGCCCAGGAAAGGTGTTGTTAAGTAAACTGCCCGCCGGCGATATAGCCCGAAATGGTGCTGATGCAGGCGTAAAACCCGAAATATAACATAAATATATATAACACCCTGTACACCCCAATACGAAAAAAGTGTCCTTGTTGTGAAAATGTGATAAAGCACGGCCCCAACATCGATTGAAACAGCCTAAAATGTGATAAAGCACGGCCCCAACATCAATTGAAACAGCCTAAAATGTGATAAAGCACGGCCCCAACATCGATTGAAACAGCCTAAAATGTGATAAAGCACGGCCCCAACATCGATTGAAACAGCCTAAAAGTCGACTTCAGTTAATTTAATCGATTGTCTCGGTTTAATTATATTTACCTTTAATAGTAAATACACTTGTTTACATCCGGTTGCATGGGTGTGATTAATTGAGGATCCAACCAAACACTCTATAGGCAAACATCAGAGACATGCCATCTTAAATATTGACCTCTATCAGATAGCATGCAAGTGTATTGATGGATAAATCTGCTGGTGCTGCAATTTATGTATTTCAATTAAGTACAGTTGTCTCTTCTGAGAAAGAGAAAATAACTATGTTCATGCAGACAACCACTGAGAGATCTTGTACGTTGTAGCCGACGGGCATTAGTAGTGGTTGCTAATACATTATACTAGTTTGGTTTGTAGTTAATTATAGTACATATTTTAACCGTTTCTCCTGTAGAGATGTCAGATAGTACATAGTTTAACCGTTTCTCCTGTAGAGATGTCAGTTAGTACATATTTTAACCATTTCTCCTGTAGAGATGTCAGTTAGTACATATTTTAACCGTTTCTCCTGTAGAGATGTCAGTTAGTACATAGTTTAACCGTTTCTCCTGTAGAGATGTCAGTTAGTACATATTTTAACCGTTTCTCCTGTTGTCAGTTAGTACATATTTTAACCCTTTCTCCTGTAGAGATGTCAGTTAGTACATATTTTAACCGTTTCTCCTGTAGAGATGTCAGTTAGTACATATTTTAACCGTTTCTCCTGTAGAGATGTCAGTTAGTACATAGTTTAACCGTTTCTCCTGTAGAGATGTCAGTTAGTACATATTTTAACTGTTTCTCCTGTAGAGATGTCAGTTAGTACATATTTTAACCCTTTCTCCTGTAGAGATGTCAGTTAGTACATAGTTTAACCGTTTCTCCTGTAGAGATGTCAGTTAGTACATATTTTAACCATTTCTCCTGTAGAGATGTCAGTTAGTACATATTTTAACCGTTTCTCCTGTAGAGATGTCAGTTAGTACATATTTTAACCGTTTCTCCTGTAGAGATGTCAGTTTGTACATATTTTAACCCTTTCTCCAGTAGAGATGTCAGTTAGTACATATTTTAACCGTTTCTCCTGTAGAGATGTCAGATAGTACATAGTTTAACCGTTTCTCCTGTAGAGATGTCAGTTAGTACATATTTTAACCGTTTCTCCTGTAGAGATGTCAGTTAGTACATAGTTTAACCCTTTCTCCTGTAGAGATGTCAGTTAGTACATATTTTAACCGTTTCTCCTGTAGAGATGTCAGTTAGTACATAGTTTAACCGTTTCTCCTGTAGAGATGTCAGTTAGTACATATTTTAACCGTTTCTCCTGTAGAGATGTTGGTTAGTACATAGTTTAACTGTTTCTCCTGTAGAGATGTCAGTTAGTACATATTTTAACTGTTTCTCCTGTAAAGATGTCAGTTAGTACATATTTTAACCGTTTCTCCTGTAGAGATGTCAGTTAGTACATATTTTAACCGTTTCTCCTGTAGAGATGTCAGTTAGTACATATTTTAACCGTTTCTCCTGTAAAGATGTCAGTTAGTACATATTTTAACCGTTTCTCCTGTAGAGATGTCAGTTAGTACATATTTTAACCGTTTCTCCTGTAAAGATGTCAGTTAGTACATATTTTAACCGTTTCTCCTGTAGAGATGTCAGTTAGTACATATTTTAACCGTTTCTCCTGTAGAGATGTCAGTTAGTACATATTTTAACCGTTTCTCCTGTAGAGATGTCAGTTAGTACGTATTTTAACCGTTTCTCCTGTAGAGATGTCAGTTAGTACGTATTTTAACCGTTTCTCCTGTAGAGATGTCAGTTAGTACATATTTTAACCGTTTCTCCTGTAGAGATATCAGTTAGTACATATTTTAACCCTTTCTCCTGTAGAGATGTCTTATTTCAACCATTTGACTGCAAGTTACCAATCATAAGCAACGAATGAATAGTCAAATTCAATTTGAAAACTTAGTGTAGAAATACTATCGCCTTTGAAGACCTGGTTTTGGAATACTTCCTAACTTATATTTATCACTCTCGAGATCTCATTCCTGATGAAGTCCATTCACCATGAGGGAGAGAGAAAAAACTGATGCAACGTGGAATTTAAATGCCTTGTTGCTGCCTAAGGGCACAATCATAATGGCTACAGCTGGGCACAAACTCTAAGACTTTCACACTTGAAGCCAACATGCTAACACTGTACTAGCACAACTTCCACACTTACAATTTCCCAGATATTAACAACTTGCCTACAAAAACCAATATAGGCAGTAGTATACAAATTCAATTTGCAATCGTATTCAATCGTGTTAACTTTTCGTGTTTTTCAGTTTTGATGTTGAAAATGGAGCCACTGGTGGCGGAAGAGGGACCCTGGATGGGGGCAGTCCATCCGGAGGGCTTATCTTGCAGAATCTTCCACAGAGACGCGAGTCCTTCCTATACCGGTCGGACAGTGACTACGACATCTCTCCAAAATCCATGTCTCGTCATTCCTCGGTGCAGGGCGAACAGCCACTGTATGTAATGCTTTATTAATGCAACTCTATATGGCCGCTACGCAGTAGCACTACACTGCACAAATAGTGATGTTGTGAACTTTGTTTATATATTATACAAGTCGGAAGCCTGGTATCGAACCCGCGCAATTATATCGACATGGCATTGCAATTACAAATCTGACTGCTTGATTCAATGGAACACAAAAATCTGTTGGAATAATGACAAATTGCCTAACCACTGCGCTAATCGGACATCGCTCGCTTCTCACCAATGCAACCCGGGTTCGATCCTCGAACCGGGATGTATGTGAGATGGTACGGTGGTCGCCAGATCGGACAGGTGGGTTTTCTCCGGGTACTCCGGTTTCCTCCCACACGAATGACCACATTTACGCTTTCATCCGCGCCAATGAGAGTGATTAATATAAGTTGTTAAAACTTGCTTGGCAATCGTTATAAATAAAGTTTAAACTTTAAAAAGACAAATTGCCTTCTTAATTGCAACCAATTTTTGTTTTCTCTTTTATCCACTTTTCTCTGTAAAGACGATTTGTTTCATCATGTTTCATTGGGTTGGTATCGTAGATTGCATCAGCACATAGATGTTTTTTTTTAACTCTTTGCATTCTGGGTAAAATGAAGGCTATAAATAGTTCAAGGCGACAATTCATTAATGTGATATTTCTTGGTATATAGCTCTAGAAATATATGCTGGAATTTCCTTAAATATTGTGTTGTTACGATTCTCACTGCTCAACACCAAGTAACTGACATGGACTGGTCCAGCATATTTTAGACCAATAAATTAATAAGAAAATTACATTTGGATCAGTTCATTTATCAAAATGGGTAATTATTTTTCTAAAAATAGTAATATTACTTGCAAAAAGTGCAGATCCTCATGAGACGACTCGTCACGAGCCGGCTCGTCTGGATCTACACTTTTTTGTAAGCTGATTTAAGAGGTCTGTGATGTTGAAAGGGTTTGAATCGGGAAGATGCAGGGCACATTGATGCTTCAGTTACATACGTGTCAGTAATGAACAATTCTCACATCTCAAGCCCGATGTCAAGGCTTCCTCATTGGTTGATCTGAAATGTAAATGACGTTTATTCGGAGTAAAGAGTTAAAAGTTGACATTTTATTCCATCCGCGTAATCATTATTTCGCTGTTATATACCATTTTATTGTATGAGATTACATAGGGTGATGATGACGAGGACATGTAGTATATCTAGTCTTGCCTTCAAATAGGTTGTTCCGAGTTATGCTCGCATATATGGTTCGCCGGCAGAGAGCGTAAACTAAGCTCCGTCATCATCATCTGTTTGCCAGTTTGGAATTCCTCTTTCAGGTTTTGGTGATCAGACTGTATTATTTTGCAAATACCAGAGCTGAGAAGGAGAACACAAGAATGAAATATGCTAGAAATTGCTTTGCTTTTATGTCTGTCCATGATGCACTGATTGTTTGATTATTTGTAAGATACCCCCTAAGAAATAAAATAAGTAGGTTTCAAGGTGCAGACAAATGAAAATGCTACAACAGCTGTGCGTGCAGGAAGTAGCGCAGGAGGTAGCTGGGATGCTTGTCTGGAGAGCAGAATCAGCCTGATTGACCTTCACCTTGAATGACCTTCACAGCACTTTGAATGATGACCTTCAGTGTGCCGAGTTGCTGCTATGACAAAAAGGTAAGAGATAACAAAGTATTGTTCATTATACCTTGTACCAAGCCTAGAGGATTTACCTCCCTTAGACATAAATATATGTCTTCATTTCATACACGCATACACATTACATTGTATTGCTGAGATAATTGTAAAAATCTGGCGTTGAGACATTTAGAATTATTTGTGTGAACCTTTTCTGGACCTCAAAGCATGTTATGTAATTTTTTGATGATATAAAAAACAGATACATCGCAGCTAGGGCTGATATGCCGAAACATTGGCAACCCAATGTACAGTTGTTATATAAGGGAGACACTACTCCATGTCTTTGTAGTCAAGCTCTAACATAGATAATCTCTCTTGTTTCCTCAATACCTGTTTTTATTAATTGACCAGTAATTAGTGTAGTGAGTCTGCTGACCTATTAATTAATTTGACCCCCTATTTTATTACACAGATCTCTGGCAGTAACATGAAATAAATATAATTAATGCAATTTTACTGAGAGCTATATTATTATAGTACATGCTTTGGTCGGTGTGTAATTTCTGACGTCAGAAAAACCAAATTGCACACAATATGTTCCCCGTGTTTCATGCCAGCAATATAAATAAACAATGGTAAAAGTGATTGTTCTCACATTACTTTGTGATTATGATTTGCTGCCGAGACAGAGCTGCGGAGAGGGCCAAACAAACAAGTAAAAAAAAAAATGTAATAATTGTACTTTTGAAGTACATTGAAAATATCTTGTGCTTAGTTTATGCAAATTTATTTTACCTCGATTGCGAAACAAGTTCTTACAACTTATATTAATCATTCTCGAGACCTCATTCCTGATGGAATCCATCGCCACGAGGGAGAGAGAAGAGGCAACGTGGAATTTAAGTGCCTTGTCTGAGGGAACAATCATCGTAACAGCTCCAGCGAGGCTCAAACTCTGGGCCTTTTGCACCAGAAGCGAACGCCTTACCACTGCGCTATCACAACTTCCACAGTGATTTTGAACAGGAATATAACTTTAGATACTCCAATGCATTGTGTGAGATAACTAATTTAATTCACCTATTTGACTTGCTTTCAAAAATTAATTCTTTAACCCATTCAACACCAAGTAACTGACATGGACTGGTCCATGATATTTTTAGACCAATAAATTAATAACAAAATTACATTTGGATCAGTTCATTTATCAAAATGGGTAATTATTTTTCTAAAAATAGTTATATTACTGAAAAAAAGTGCAGATCCTGATGAAGCCGGCTCATCTGGATCTACACTTTTTTGTAAGCCAATTTAGAGGTCTGTGGTGTTGAAAGGGTTAAACATGTAACCACGGTTGTGGTCTCTCCTTGGGCAGGACACTTAGATCCACATTGCCTCATTGCGATGGATTCCATCAGAAATGAGGTTTCGAGAGCGATTAAACTAATGGTGTAAAAACTTGTTTCTCAATCGAGCTAAATAAATTTGTATACTACCTGGGTTGGCAATCAAGGCCTCCATGGCCGAGTGGTTAAGATCGTTTACTTGAAATCACCTACCCCTTACAGCTTTAGCTTCGAATCCCACTGGGGGTTTCGAAATATTTCATGTGAGGAAGCTATCCAGTTGGCGTGTGGTAGGTCGGTGGTTCTACCAGGGTGCCCATCCGTGCCTGCGATTAATTATATATGACCTAAGCTGCTGGTGTGATCTTAAACACCACATACAAACAAAGCAAAACATAGTTGGCTAGTGTAATACAGCTGTTTATAGAACATGGACACAAGAAATATAAACAAATAATAAAAAACAAATCAAACATTGTCATAGTTACAAGAAAAAAAGATGTTTGTACCGTCTCCGTGGCCCAGTGGTTAAGGCGTCCGCCTATGGAGCGGGAGGTCGAAGCTTCGAATCTCGTCAGGGGTTCGTTCTGATATGGCCGGTTGGTGAGCCGCCAGCTAGTTAAATAATGGTTACCGACTGCCTACCAGCCTGGCGCCTGGCATACAAGCATAGGATTCTGGAAGTACTGATGTTCATAAAAAGAGGTGTCTCATAAGTCAGAAATGGCTGGCCCTTTAAATAGGGGTGACACTATAATAAACAAACACTATATAAATGTGGCTTGTGCTCCATCAAATACATTCATGTTTACTGCCAGTAATTGCTGAACATAAAAGCACCAATATGTTATGTGGAATGTTAGGTTGTCATAACAAACACAGTATGATAGAATGTGGGGCACCTAGCTTCTCTATCTAGGTCACTATAAATGATATGCCATTATGTTTGTAATTTAATTACCAAGTCAAATCCAATTTAACAACAAAGAAAGAAGGGATATTAATTTTGCTTGTTACAGTGAATAAACTAATTATATCATGGAAAATGAACATTGAAAGCAATATTATATCACGAAAGCAGCGTTAGCAACCATTAAATAAACATTAGATTGTACTGCGCCGTAAATAGGATCGAAATTGGGGTCGGCAGGGCCAATAATTTAAACACTTCCTTCAAATATATATTGTTGTCAGCTAGAGAAGCAGTCACCTTATATTAAGATTCGTTCTAGGTCAGAATTTTTGGGAGAAGTGAGAAAGCGCATGATCGCTTCCTTAAATGGTCTTCTTTAATATACTTCTGCAAAATAGGGTTAAAATGCACAGTACAACCATTAAATACAATTTGAATAGGAGTGTTTTATAATGGGCCAGTGTATCTTACTAGACCAAATTTTGTTTGAGAAGTGGGGCCCCCAGAGGGCGGAGTCAGGGTCCCTATGGCGACAATTTCGCCCACATTGCCCTCTAGAATGATCCCTGATTGTCAAGTGGTTATGGTCACCGACTTGTATACCACTGTTACCTATCATCACTGATGGTCACGGGTTTGAGCCCAGGCTCAGCTCAGACCGTGTTTCATTTATAAGAAGTATATAAAGTTGGCAGTTTCTTACAGAGGTTGGTGCACCAAGTACTGGTTAACCGTTGGAGCCTGCCCAGGAAAGGTGTAATGGGCAACCGGTAGTGACGTTAAATAAAGTTAAATAAAAAAAGGATTTGCCTGTTTGAGCTACTTAACCCTTTCCCACATAGAAGCACCTCTTGACACCATTACCAATATGACATACATTGACAATGTAGTAGCCAAACCAATGTTCATAATAAAGGCCAGAATCTATTGTAATCCCAGTAATATCTATGAAGGTAGTATATATATAGCGATGATAGCTAAATGGCTGTCGTTTATATGGAGATATAATAGTATATTAACCTAAATCTCTATGGAGGAAAAGGTTAACGATATGTATGTATGTATGTATGTACCATTAATGTCAAACCCCTTGTGGGAACCTAGACATGTTTTCCTGGGCATGCATAGCCGACCATAACGGTTAACCAGTACTAAGCAATGTGTGTGAGGTGCCTTGCTTGCTCAATGACACTACATACGTGGCCTGACTTGAGTATCGAACCGGACCATTCGATTCCAAATCCGACGCTCTACCATTATATTATATAGATATTTCCTGTTATATAAAACGAAATTGCACCATATGCAAGTGTCCCGATTTTGATGGCAGCAATATTAATAAAACATGCTAAAGGTGATGTATGCACATTGATTTGTTACGGAGAAATAGAGCTGTGAAGAGAGCCGAATGAAAAAAAAGACTAACCTAGTCACGATAAGAATATAGATTTTTCAACACTGTTCACGTACATTCAAAATGTTACAAAGGATGGATTGCCTTGTGTCATGCCGATTGTATAATAAATACATTTGTATAACAACAACCTTTTTTAGAAAGTGTGACAATCATTTTTTCAAAGTTCAGGTTTCAGGGGTGGAGTTATCACCATCCTTAGTTTGTTTGTGTTTGGTGGGGAGTAAAGTCGCGTCAACATATTATGTATTTATAAACAGTTATTTTAGCTTGATTGTGACAAGTCTTTACAACGTTAGATTAAGCGCATTTGTTTTGTATATATGTTGAGGGCCTCATGGTAGATTGACGTTAAATGAGTTCTCTCGTAAAATAATTTTTTTTAAATTTTATTATTATTATTAATCGATGTCGAACCTCATTCCTGATGTCAATCTACATTCTACACATCATAAATGCATTGCTCTCCGTCATTTTGAATATATTTATTGCACCAACGAAACGCAAGGACAATTATTCTTTTTGGTGATCTCGTCAAGTATATTGTAGAATGTAAATCAAATATCTCGGTTAGTTAAAATATTTTCTCTTTATTATAATCTTTATTATTTACAACATATCATGTTACACACGCCTCAAACAATCATAGGTTTAATGAAATACTCATAATTTCATGTATGTATGTCAATGAGTGAATAAAAGGCTTTAGACTTGACAGTTTGAACAGGAATATATCTTTAATGAGCTAATTCCCTATTTAATGAATATGTCATGAATAGTATCTGCTTCTTTTTCTTTTTTTACATTTATTTATCGTCGCTACCGGTTGCCCATATAAGCAACGCCTCCTGAAAATATTTAGTCATTGTAGATTTTTTGAAGACAGTGCAATGATACAGACAGAGACCCATTCCAGAGTCTCCTCTGGTTCTTTTACATAAATTACCGCCACGATACCTCGGTTTAACGGCCCATCTGAAAGACTGTTAAGTTTATTAGAGTCAGGCGGTTGATCGAACCTGCTCCTTGTATCTATGTCTTCTATAGCAGTATCCACTTCGTAGCCAGCTGCATGCATCACTTAGTTCTTGTTGAGTTAATAACAGGGAAACCCTAACAATTGATTGAGTTATTTACGACTGAATAACTCATTTCACAGTTGAAATTCCTCCTTGCAGAGCTTTTTAATTGGTGTGAAATAAGGTAGCAGTATTGATAATTTAAACCACCAGTTAGAGACTAGATACACAGTTCTTGTCAGCTTCATATGCATGCAGTGATGTGCCGAGAATAAGTAATTCTTATAAACAATTAATTATTGGAATAAGGTATCTTGTAATTTTTCCACATTTTGTGATTAGTGATATTAATTATTATGTACATATAAGTTTTACAAACAATTAAATTATTGGAATAAGGTACGCGTTTGTCTGTAATTCTATAAGTTTGACAACAATTAATGTCTGGAATTGGGTATGTGTAATTCTTTGACAGCAATTTCTGGAATAGGGTATGTGTAATAATTTTTTGACAACAGTTAATGTTTAGAATTTAGTATGTGTAATTGTTTGACAACAATTAATTTATGGAATAGGTAGGGTGTAATTCTTTGACAACAATTAATTTATGGAATAGGTAGGGTATGTGTAATTCTTTGATAACAATTAATTTATGGAATAGGTAGGGTATGTGTAATTTTTTGACAACAATTAATTTATGGAATAGGTAGGGTATGTGTAATTCTTTAATAACAATTTATTTTTGGAATTGGGTATGTGTAATTCTTTACAGCAATTAATATTTGGAATATTGTCCACGTATACCTGCATCTTAACAACAATTAAAGTGATGTACTTGGATGAAAGGAACAGTATATATACTACTTATGATTACTTTCCTCATGCTACATGATAAACTCACTTGTAGCTGTTCTAACTGGCTATAGTATTTGCAGTGTATATTTTGAGGCCCTGACAGATTAATTTTGCCACATAACTTTATGGGGGTTTATATATACCATATTGATCTTAACAATTAATTGATTATCGATAACTCTGTCTGGGCCTCGATTTGTTACTCGTATTGACAGGTAATATAACAGTAGAACCCATGCATTGCTGTATGTTCACCTGCCAGGCTTGTCCGTAATGCAGGTCGACCCAACCCTTTCCCTCATGGAAGCACCTCTTGACGCCATTACTGATACGACATACATTGACAATGTAATAGCCAAACCAATGTTCATAATATAGGCCAGAATCTCATGTAGTCCCAGTAATATCTATGGAGGTGGGATAGATATGGCCACTACTTATCCACTGCATGATAGCTAAATGGCTGTCGTTTGTATGGAGATATAATATTATATTAACCTAAATCTCTATGAAGTCCCAGTAATATCTATGGAGCTGGGATAGATATGGCGACTACTTATCCACTGCATAATAGTTAAATGGCTGTCGTTTGTATGGGGATATAATAGTATATTAACCGAAATCTCTGGAGGAATGGGTTACGGTACATGTGATTCTAACAACAATCAGATATCATCCATATTGTTCAGTGGCATAGTCACATAATTTAACAAATAGTCGGACCTACAAATTCAAAAATGCTAGCTACACCCCTGAACTGTTAATTTCATCGCTAACATACCAGGAGTTTATATTGTAAATTTCCTTAGTGGCTATAATGTAACATCACAAATTACAATTGTGTTAGTCGCCCCCAATTGTTGTAGTGCTAATCCCACCACTGTCCCCCCCTACTGCCCCCTTCACTGTCCCCCACTGTCCCCCTCATTCCCCCAACATCATCCTTCTTGATTCAATTTGTTCTTTTTTTTTTTGTGTGGCTGGTTCAGGTTTTTTTCTTCTGTTGTAGTTTTAAGTTCTTTCACACAATCTGTCTATTCCCATGTGTTTCTTTGATAATTACATGCTTTATGTGTATGTTGATAGTGGATGGTACCCTGATCCACTATCACACATTAACCCATTTAATTCTGGATACCGTTCAAATGGTATTTGCAAAGAACATAGAGCCATATCAGCCGCCATGGAATGTGCCGTCTGATCAGGCTCTATGCTGTTTGCTATTCAGATGATCTTGCTAAGACACTTGGCTATGTAGCAAACAACATAGATCCTGATCAGCATGCAGCGTCATGCTGCGGCTGATCTGGATCTATGTTGTTTGCAAAAGCCTTTAAATGTATCCAGAATGAAATGGGTTAAGTTGATAATAAATGTGATGTTGGTGTCTGGAATTGACCTGTGAAGCTGCATATTGTATTTAACATGTTGGCGTATTATTATGTCAGCTGCATTTTATATTTTCACTCTTTTTGCTAACAGTAAATAAATGTATTATGTAGCAACAGATACAACATCATAACTTCCCACACATATTCATAAAAAAGGAGCCTGTTTGAACAATATTTCAAGTTGTCAAATTTCCATTATTGCTTTATATGAAGTGCATCTTCATAGATTTCCATAGTATTGTTGGTGATAAGCTCACATTTCCAATTAGATGGCACTTAAATAGACAAGTTCTCTACCAGAGCTTTTCCTTTTATCATTCCACTTGACAAAAGCTATACCTTACATAACAAATGATGTGAAGAAAGGAATAGATACATAGATATACAGCTGTATGTAAGATGAAACTATTGGCAAAAACATTCATTGGCAAGGTGCTCTAATTTGTCTGTACGGATCAATGTATTATAATGTGCAACACGTATTATGAAACACATAATATTCTCTTTACTCATATTTCTCGGTTATATCTTGGTGTTACAAGACAGTTTATGTAATTACAGCATATGTCGAGTACTTTAGCATCCAATTGTTTCAGGTTTTGTAGTTCTTGTCGTTTAATTGTTTCTGGTTTTGTAGTTCTTGTCGTTTAATTGTTTCAGGTTTTGTAGTTCTCTTAATTATTTCATTGTTTTGTGTTCTTTGCCAGCCAATTGTTCAAGATTGTGTGTTCTTTGTCATTTAATTGTTTCAGATTCTGTGTTCTTTGTCATTTAATTGTATCAGGTTGTGTGTTCTTTGTCATTTGTTTCTGATTGTGTTCTTTGTCACCTTATTGCTCCAAATTGGCTTGTACTTTTTTGTCATCCAGCTTCGAGATCTTGAATTCTTTGATATCAAATCTCCAAATGCTTGTGTATGTTGTCAGCTGATTGCTCAATATATTGTACTCTTTGTCATATAATTTGTCATTTGGATATTTCAGATCTTGTGTATCTATGTTGCAGATATTGCGCCACTGTTTGTCATCCAGTTGTTATACAGATCTTGTGTTGTCATTCAATTGTTAAACAGATCTTGTGTTGTCGTCCAATTGTTATACAGATCTTGTGTTGAAATCCAATTGTTATACAGATCTTGTGTTGACATCCAATTGTTATACAGATCTTGTGTTGTCGTCCAATTGTTATACAGATCTTGTGTTGACATCCAATTGTTATACAGATCTTGTGTTGACATCCAATTGTTATACAGATCTTGTGTTGACATCCAATTGTTATACAGATCTTGTGTTGTCGTCCAATTGTTATACAGATCTTGTATTGACATCCAATTGTTATACAGATCTTGTGTTGACATCCAATTGTTATACAGATCTTGTGTTGTCGTCCAATTGTTATACAGATCTTGTGTTGACATCCAATGGCAAATAGCAGTCAGTTATCTTTCTTGGCAGCCGCTAGGGGCGCCACTGTACCCGGTCCTGGAATTCTCGCAGAATAAACATCATTAACATGGCATCGAAGTTCGGTCTTATGACAATACCACAGTTAAAATCGGAATTAAAGAAGAGAAATGCAAAGCAGACAGGAAGGAAAATGGATTTGGTTGAAAGGTATTCATTTTGCTTCAGATTTTAGCGTAATAAGCAATAAAGACCGAGAAATGCGGCGATCCTGTGAACCGTAAACACGGGTCAGGTCCGACAGTGCTAAGTTAATGCAATGGTCGATAAAACGATGATATGTAAAAAAAATCCTTGTAGTTGACGTTAAAAATGGTCAAGAATATGTATTCCACCTGAATTGCAACACCTAACAGAATTAAAATTGTATAACCGGGAAAAATAAACAACTTTACGGCTAGCATACGCTATTATATACGATAACTGTGTCCATAAATACATTAATGTCGAAATGGCCGTGTGGTTAGAGCGTTGATCTGTGACACGGGAGACCCGGGTTCGAATCATATCCTAATTATGTTTTTTTGTTTTGTCTTTTTCAGAACAATCTAATTGATTATGACTGATTCCGAAATCAGTATTTCGCCCGTACTAACGCCTCTACGATGGTGTAATGACAATGAAGCAGGACTCTAGTTCTGCTCAATGCTACTCTTTTTCATTCTCAAGCTTTTCTTAAAAACTCAACAAGCGCTTAAACATACCATCGATGGTCTGTTGAACGTAATCATCAGCTCTGAAATGGACTGCAGTCGTCGAAGCGTAAAATCTTTATCTCAACCAGCCGATCAGAATATAGTATCAACCATGCATAAAGAACGCCTTCATCACTTGCTCCGCCCAAGGTTAGGGTCAAAACGCGTGGTTGATGTCATTATTCAGTTGGGTGGTTGAGAAAAAAGGCTTACATCTTCGAAGGCTGCCAATCTTTGAAAGATTCGTCTATCCTTCTAATCGCGTTCACCCACTTGGAACGCCTATCATAATCTTTCGGAAACTCATGTCCTCCTCTTAAATGACACTGGGGTACACAGCAGCAGGTTGAAGGCATAATTATCTATTATTTTGTGTTATTATGTATGAGCGTGTTTACATTGTTTTCTAAGGAAAGTACGATAAAATCCGAATCACTCCAAATGTATCGGGACCGGGTCAGGTGGCGCCATCTAGTTAAGAACGACAACTGACTGCTATTTGCCATTGTTATACAGATCTTGTGTTGACATCCAATTGTTATACAGATCTTGTGTTGTCGTCCAATTGTTATACAGATCTTGTGTTGTCGTCCAATTGTTATACAGATCTTGTGTTGACATCCAATTGTTAAACATATCTTGTGTTGTCGTCCAATTGTTATACAGATCTTGTGTTGACATCCAATTGTTATACAGATCTTGTGTTGACATCCAATTGTTATACAGATCTTGTGTTGTCGTCCAATTGTTATACAGATCTTGTGTTGTCATCCAATTGTTAAACATATCTTGTGTTGACATCCAATTGTTATACATATCTTGTGTTGTCGTCCAATTGTTATACATATCTTGTGTTGACATCCAATTGTTATACATATCTTGTGTTGACATCCAATTGTTAAACATATCTTGTGTTGACATCCAATTGTTATATAGATCTTGTGTTGACATCCAATTGTTATACAGATCTTGTGTTGACATCCAATTGTTATACAGATCTTGTGTTGACATCCAATTGTTATATAGATATTGTGTTCTTTGATGTTGTATTCATGCAGTGTCAGTTGCAATCAAGATTCCAAATTGGTAGCATCGTTTCATAATGCAGGTTATTCAGGAACATACGATTACATGATTTGGCAATTTGTTGTTTGACTGGCTTGTCTGCAAATGTCATCACTTTTAGACAATATGCCAAAGAAACAGATTCGCAAGATGCGAAGCTTACAATGAATTAATTGCGTTTGTTTTGTATTTGTTTCACTGATTGGTTGATCATCAGCTGCAGTATGTTACTGATTGGTTGATCATCAGCTGCAGTATGTTACTGATTGGTTGATCATCAGCAGCAGTATGTTACTGATTGGTTGATCACCAGCAGCAGTATGTTACTGATTGGTTGATTACCAGCAGCAGTATGTTACTGATTGGTTATCATCAGCAGCAGTATGTTACTGATTGGTTGATCACCAGCAGCAGTATGTTACTGATTGGTTGATTACCAGCAGCAGTATGTTACTGATTGGTTATCATCAGCAGCAGTATGTTACTGATTGGTTGATCACCAGCAGCAGTATGTTACTGATTGGTTGATTACCAGCAGCAGTATGTTACTGATTGGTTATCATCAGCAGCAGTATGTTACTGATTGGTTGATCACCAGCAGCAGTATGTTACTGATTGGTTGATTACCAGCAGCAGTATGTTACTGATTGGTTATCATCAGCAGCAGTATGTTACTGATTGGTTGATCACCAGCAGCAGTATGTTACTGATTGGTTGATTACCAGCAGCAGTATGTTACTGATTGGTTATCATCAGCAGCAGTATGTTACTGATTGGTTGATCACCAGCAGCAGTATGTTACTGATTGGTTGATTACCAGCAGCAGTATGTTACTGATTGGTTGATTACCAGCAGCAGTATGTTACTGATTGGTTATTATCAGCAGCAGTATGTTACTGACTAGTTGATCATCAGCAGCAGTATGTTACTGATTGGTTGATTACCAGCAGCAATATGTTACCTCATTATATTACTGTAATGACCATAGGAATAAAGAAATGCAAATACTAATATTGCACAATTTGTTAACTTTACCGTATCTACATAGCGACGTGCATACCGTACCGTAACTGTTTATTCGTTCTCAATTGTCTAATTTAATATTTTGAGAACTTTGTGGAAATGTTGTTCATATTTTAATACATTGTACATTTAGAAAGTAGATCGTTAACAATTGTCTACTTTCGTTTTTTGGAGAACTTTTGGGGAAATTGTGTTCATATTTTGATAACTGGTGCATTCAGAAAGAAGATGAGAAATAATTGTAAATTTGTGCAAAGGAACCCACACAACCTTGACCAAGTGTTCCTTCCGTCTGTTCTTGCTGGAATATAATGTTTGATAGCACAAATGAATGCTTGGGTAAAATGTTGGCTTGTAATTATAGTTACAATATGGACATTGATTGATCAAAGCAACCAGGTGAAACCAGATAAACAATAATTTATGAAGTTTGATCAGCTTTTCTATGATTTATTACGAGTTCCAATAATTAAAAACAAATATTTCAACTTTTTTTAAAAATAATTGTTGTCTTGTTTTTCGTCCATAAGTTGATCTAGTACTTTCATCACATTTCTGGATGGAGAAAGTCATCTTATGGCCAGGAATATACGGTAATTATTTATTTTGTTGTTGAAAGCATTGTATAGATAGTGTGTAAACGCTATGGCATTTACTCATTGGATTTACAAAGTTAATATAGATTTAATTCTTTGTTTGTAAGTCATAATTATGTTCATAATTTCGCTGTTTTGCATGTTTTGATTTTCTAATAATAGTATGAAATGTAGGAGGATTATAAAACGAAAGAAATAGGCGAACTTTTCATGTTTTTCAGACACACAAAAACGACCAAAAAAACCCGGCAAAGATGCAGACATTCAAAGTTAGTTAATTATGTAATAATTCTAAGTAAAAGATTGTGATCAGTAATCAATAGTTGCAGGAATACAGGACTTATCTGCTGATATATGTTGTAGGAGCTAGATAAGTGCTGCCCTACAGAATCTTCCCAGTAAATCACCGCTAAGGCAGAATGACTTAAGCTGTTATTGAAGCGCTCAGACCTCTCGGTCTGCTTACAAATTGCAATGTTGTGTAAATTGTCAATCATATGAGTTTTTCCAGAATTATTTTTTCTTAATTGAATGTGACTGCAGGCAAAATGTAATCTCAGGAATAATCTGAATCTAGTGACACATATTTACTAATGGGCTTATTTTCCTAAACTGTAACTACCATTACTGTATTTAGCTATGTATAGTGCGCTATCGTGTATAATGCGCACCCACGATTTGGCACGAAAATCGGAGGAATAACTGAGTTCCGATGTATACTGCGCACGTGAAAAACGCAATTTTCCAAGTCAAAATTTAACATTTCTCAAGAATCGCTAAAAATTGTGCTCCGTGATTTTTACAACTTATATTAATCACTCGAGATATTTGATCGAGGAACGGTAACGCACTCAGGCATGATTTCATGAAAATTACATGCATATCGTTCTCAAACATCTCAACACGTTCTCAAACATGTCAGCAGATGCTCAAACTTCTCAACACGTGTAGCCTACCTAATTAACTGGGACCCATTGTGAATGGTTTGTCGAAATTAATTATCGCTACAAACAATTCAATTCAATTATTGAAATACTGCAGCCAAACAAAGTTGTTTTTGTTATGCAATGCATTGTACATAGTAAATATTTCCCGTAAAAATAACCAACACATCGTGTCTTTAATCATGTCGTATTTAAAAACATACGGTATATTAAATCAAATAAACTATAATTACAAAGTTTCTTTACCTCTATGATATCGAGGCAGTGTCGCTTTATGCGGCGAAGTACGCGAAAAGTACGGGAAATATTACATACGATAAAACCATGTGATGTTATCAAATCGCCATTTTTTATGCATTTAGTAATTTCAATTAAATTCTTCAAAGTTTGCCAAAATAAACGCAATCTATGCTAATTTTGTGGTCTTATTCATTTCATTTATTTATATAGACTATCGGCAACTGGTTTTAATAGCTAGTTTATAACGTTTGTCGAATGTAACAAATTATAGAATGACTGCGCGGCCGTTCGGGTCGAATTTCATGAAATATTTGTCAATTTTGGTCCGGAAAAAAATGTCCTGATGTCTGTACTGGTGTATAATGCGCAGTAGATAAAATGGATGAGGATTTCAGTAAGAAATGTGCGCACTATACATAGCTAAATACGGTATTAACCTCGTAAAGACTCGTAAAACGCAAGTTTCACCCACAGTGACAAAAGATACAAGCTACACAAATGCCTGCCAATAATGTCAAACCGTTGACTTGTTTATTGACAGAATACCCATAAACAATGATTATGTTCAGCATGGTGTGGATTATTGCCCCCCCCCCCAATCAACTGAAAGAACAATTATAGAAAACTGACAGGAACAAATATATAAAACTGCCAGGAACAAATATAGAAAACTGACAGGAACAAATATAGAAAACTGACAAGAACAAATATAGAAAACTGACAGGAACAAATATAGAAAACTGACAGGAACAATTATAGAAAACGGAACAATTATAGAAAACTGATAGGAACAAATATAGAAAACTGACAGGAACAAATATAGAAAACACCGGAACAATTATAGAAAACTGACAGGAACAATTATAGAAAACTGACAGGAACAAATATAGAAAACTGACAAGAACAAATATAGAAAACTGACAGGAACAAATATAGAAAACTGACAGGAACAATTATAGAAAACTGACAGGAACAAATATAGAAAACTGACAGGAACAATTATAGAAAACTGACAGGAACAATTATAGAAAACTGACAGGAACAATTATAGAAAACTGACAGGAACAATTATAGAAAACTGACAGGAACAAATATAGAAAACTGACAGGAACAAATATAGAAAACTGACAGGAACAAGTATAGAAAACTGACATGAACAAATATAGAAAACTGACAGGAACAAATATAGAAAACTGACAGGAACAATTATAGAAAACTGACAGGAACAAATATAGAAAACTGACAGGAAACAAATATAGAAAACTGAAAGGAACAATTATAGAAAACTGAAAGGAACAATTATAGAAAACTGAAAGGAACAATTATAGAAAACTGACAGGAACAAATATAGAAAACTGACAGGAACAATTATAGAAATCTGACAGGAACAAATATAGAAAACTGACAGGAACAAATATAGAAAACTGACAGGAACAATTATAGAAAACTGACAGGAACAATTATAGAAAACTGACAGGAACAATTATAGAAAACTGACAGGAACAAATATAGAAAACTGACAGGAACAAATATAGAAAACTGACAGGAACAATTATAGAAAACTGACAGGAACAAATATAGAAAACTGACAGGAAACAAATATAGAAAACTGAAAGGAACAATTATAGAAAACTGAAAGGAACAATTATAGAAAACTGACAGGAACAAATATAGAAAACTGACAGGAAACAAATATAGAAAACTGACAGGAACAAATATAGAAAACTGACAGGAACAATTGACAATTATTTGCATCTGATGACACATTTAGACTGTTAGTGTTTTCAGCCTTTCTTTCTGAAATACTCGATTATTATATTATCATTTTGTTATTTGATACTCCAGTACTCTTTCCCATCCATAATATTTTATAATCACCAAACCTTCAGAATGGGAGACATTTTATCTCTCCTATATGGAAGTGGCATCTGGGTGTATTCATCTGTGAGGGTTATTAGTTGTACTAATAACAGTTTATATATGGACAGATCTTGAAAATGGTTCATATAATCTGATTAAATTACTATTGAAAAATGGACATATAAGAAAGTAATCGGTATTTCTAATCACCTGCTCCTTGGAATATCACAGCGTGCAGCTTATTCTGAGTTCTCAGTACAACACAGTCTCGACCTACAGGAAACTTTTATAATGAAAACAGTACCACTTTACCAATATTAGATTGTTTATAATTCTGGCTCAGGCCGTGTCTCATTTATATGAAAAAGTTGGCAGTTTCTTACAGAGGTTGGTGCACCCAAGTACTGGTTAACCGCTGGAGCCTGCCCAGGAATGGTGTTATTAGGTAAACTGCCCGTCGCTCATATGGACAACCGGTTGCGACGAGAAATAAACTTTAAAATAAGTTTTCATCCAAGAGAATGTCAACAAAGAGCTATGTTATTGAATGTGCTATTAAACGGCGCCTTTGAATAATGTGCCCGAGATTTATAAATACATATGCAGCTCTCTTTAAACTGCCCGCCGGCGATATAGCCCGAAATGGTGCTGATGCAGGCGTAAAACCCGAAACATAACAATATCATAATTCTGGCACTATATATAGAGAATATTAGGTTACTGTCTTATATATTTTAATTTATTAGACGAGTCGGAGAAAAAATACAAGGCGAGGCTTTGCCGAGCCTTGTATTTTTTCGGAGACGAGCCTAATAAATTAAAATTGATAAGACAGTAACCTAATATTCTATTTATCCTACATTCTGAGTGTGCACCCGACACAAAAACAAACACACTAGCCATGACAGCTTACAAATTCGCTACGCACTTGGTAATATGTTGCGCATTGATATTTCTATTTATATCCACGGTTAGCCCTATGACGTCACGAAAGCTTTATTAGGCACTGACTAATAAAGCAAAATTTATTAGGCAGGCCGTTTTTGTACGTTATTTCGCATGAAGGTAGGATAAATTATATTGCCTTATATGGTATCTTATATATATTGCCTTATATGGTATCTTATATATATTGCCTTATATGGTATCTTATATATATTGCCTTATATGGTATCTTATATATATTGCCCTATATGGTATCTTATATATATTGCCTTATATGGTATCTTATATATATTGCCTTATATGGTATCTTATATATATTGCCCTATATGGTATCTTATATATTGCCTTATATGGTATCTTATATATATTGCCTTATATGGTATCTTATATATATTGCCCTATATGGTATCTTATATATATTGCCCTATATGGTATCTTATATATATTGCCTTATATGGTATCTTATATATATTGCCTATATGGTATCTTATATATATTGCCTTATATGGTATCTTAGTCCATAAAAAACATCCCCTGAGCTAAGCAATTGCTCTTTCAATATCAAAGCTTAATATAGGATCCCATAAAATTCTTCTAATTGCTGGATTTGACAGGCCTCTTGTCAATGCAGAAAACGTATAGTCTCAATAATCTGTAATAATGTTTTATTACCATAATCGTTTGTGCATAGATCGCTAGGGAATATAGACCATAGTGTTTATCGTTGATAATGTTCTTTTGTAATTTTGCATCATTTTGTATTTTCTTATATTAAATAATATTTTTAACTTTGAATGATTTCCAAACTCACATGTGTCTAATCTCAACGAAATCCCGAAATAGTTCGGAACTGTACGACGGGTCTTAGAGAAACATAACGATTTATTTCCCTTAATTTGGTCATTAAATAGATAATAACTCTTGTGAACCAGTAAATCCAATTTGATCCGATTTAGTCCGTTTACGAGTCCTAGAAAAAATGGGATTTTGTTTATGAGCCATATAAAAAAATGGGATTTGTAAGATGCAGCAGACTTTTGGACACGATTTTTGAAGAATATAAAACCTGCTCCTTATACATACGCGAGTACGGTAATTAGAGATATTAGTCTAGAGTCATGAACATTGCTGAAAGATTAATATGACAGTCAAACAATGAATATGAAACTTGCGGATATATTATTGGATATTATATGAGTGTTCATATGCTACTGAATTTATTGAACTAGTCTTCTAAACCGATAAACGATAAAGGCGTTCCCTGGAGATGTAAAGCATAGATCTGGCAAGTTTTTATCGTTTTTTTTTTAGAAGATAACATGAATATAAGATCCTATTTATAACTTAATCATTCAAGCAACTATAATTACATTCACTGAATTGCAAAAGTTTAATTTCGATGAAGTGTGTTATGTGGTCGGTTGTAAAGTTGTAAATTAGTAGTGCAAAAAGTAGTTCACAATAAGCATCACATGTTTTTTTTGTCACTTACCTGTATTACTTGTTTTACATTTTAATCTGCTTTTAAATTGATGAAACTTATTATCAAACAAAACCATTGTAAATGTATTCTAAACAACAGTACAGAAAAATACTTTTATTAGTGAGTGAATAGCTAGAAACTATTAGAAAGCCATTTATCTAATTTATTTATGCAATGAAAGTCGATATATAATGCATTTATCCTGATGTGTTATTAGTAAATATAGTGCAAGCTTGGTCACTATAGTGCAAGCTTGGTCACTATGTGATTCTTGCAAATAACCACCGACATATATAGATGAGTTTTTTTCTCTTGTTAAATGGTAATTTTAGAAACCTTCCAGGAAATCAAAGTGTTGCCATACTTTGTGGATACGGAAACCAATTGTTTTTGTCCATATTTTCATCGCTAATATACTTTGCAGAAATGTGTACACTACACTAAAGAAATTTTAATATCACAAAGATACAAAAGATAAGCTGAATGAAACCTAAAATGTCAGCAGTGAGCATCGATATTACTGATAAACAATTGAATGTCGGCAAAGTCAACCTACTAATTGCAACGATTGTTTGATCGTCGGTCACTATTGTGGAATCATTAATATCTATTTTAAATCTTGTTCTAGTAGAGGGGACTTCAATCGATGACTTCAAATCACTTTCCCCTCTCCGCTTTAGGTTCGAATCCCAATGGGGATGTCTAATTATTTCCTGTGAGGAAGTTATCCAGCTGGCATGTGGTAGGTCGGTGGTTCTACATGGGTGTCGTTCGTACCTGTAATACTGCATGGAAGGGCACCTGCGGTATTACGCAACCAATAATAGCTGCAGAGTCACTGTATGACCTAAGCTGTTGGACTGCGACTTTAATCCCCCAAAAAACAAACAAAATCGTTGTAGTGTATCCTCATGCAATGATTAAAATTCCTGTCTGCCGATATTACAGCAGTGCTATTCTCGTCTGCCGATATTACAGCAGTGCAATTCAACGTCTGCCGATATTACAGCAGTGCTATTCACGTCTGCCGATTTACAGCAGTGCTATTCCTGTCTGCCGATATTACAGCAGTGCTATTCACGTCTGCCGATTTACAGCAGTGCTATTCCTGTCTGCCGATATTACAGCAGTGCTATTCACGTCTGCCGATATTACAGCAGTGCAATTCACGTCAGCCGATATTACAGCAGTTACTAATAACGTCTGCCAATATTACAGCAGTGTTATTCATGTCTGCCAATATTACAGCAGTGCTATTCATGTATGCCGATATTACAGCAGTGCTATTCATGTCTGCCAATATTACAGCAGTGCTATTCCTGTCTGCCGATATTACAGCAGTGCTATTCCTGTCTGCCGATATTACAGCAGTGCTATTCACGTCTGCCAATATTACAGCAGTGCTATTCCTGTCTGCCGATATTACAGCAGTGCTATTCATGTGCCAATATTACAGCAGTGCTATTCATGTCTGCCAATATTACAGCAGTGCTATTAACATCTGCCAATATTACAGCAGTGCTATTCCTGTCTGCCAATATTACAGCAGTGCTATTAACATCTGCCAATATTACAGCAGTGCTATTCCTGTCTGCCGATATTACAGCAGTGCTATTCCTGTCTGCCGATATTACAGCAGTGCTATTCATGTCTGCCAATATTACAGCAGTGCTATTCACGTCTGCCAATATTACAGCAGTGCTATTCCTGTCTGCCGATATTACAGCAGTGCTATTCCTGTCTGCCGATATTACAGCAGTGTTATTCATGTCTGCCGATATTACAGCAGTGCTATTAACGTCTGCCAATATTACAGCAGTGCTATTCACGTCTGCCAATATTACAGCAGTGCTATTCATGTCTGCCAATATTACAGCAGTGCTATTAACATCTGCCAATATTACAGCAGGGCTATTCACGTCTGCCAATATTACAGCAGCGCTATTCCTGTCTGCCGATATTACAGCAGTGCTATTCATGTCTGCCAATATTACAGCAGTGCTATTCATGTCTGCCGATATTACAGCAGTGCTATTCATGTCTGCCAATATTACAGAAGTGCTATTAACGTCTGCCAATATTACAGCAGTGCTATTCATGTCTGCCAATATTACAGCAGTGCTATTCATGTCTGCCAATATTACAGCAGTGCTATTCACGTCTGCCAATATTACAGCAGTGCTATTCATGTCTGCCAATATTACAGCAGTGCTATTAACATCTGCCAATATTACAGCAGTGCTATTAACGTCTGCCAATATTACAGCAGTGCTATTAACGTCTGCCAATATTACAGCAGTGCTATTAACGTCTGCCAATATTACAGCAGTGCTATTAACGTCTGCCAATATTACAGCAGTGTTATTCATGTCTGCCAATATTACAGCAGTGCTATTAACGTCTGCCAATATTACAGCAGTGCTATTAACGTCTGCCAATATTACAGCAGTGCTATTAACGTCTGCCAATATTACAGCAGTGCTATTAACGTCTGCCAATATTACAGCAGTGTTATTCATGTCTGCCAATATTACAGCAGTGCTATTAACGTCTGCCAATATTACAGCAGTGCTATTAACGTCTGCCAATATTACAGCAGTGCTATTAACGTCTGCCAATATTACAGCAGTGCTATTAACGTCTGCCAATATTACAGCAGTGTTATTCATGTCTGCCAATATTACAGCAGTGCTATTAACGTCTGCCAATATTACAGCAGTGCTATTAACGTCTGCCAATATTACAGCAGTGCTATTAACGTCTGCCAATATTACAGCAGTGCTATTAACGTCTGCCAATATTACAGCAGTGCTATTCACGTCTGCCAATATTACAGCAGTGCTATTCATGTCTGCCAATATTACAGCAGTGCTATTAACATCTGCCAATATTACAGCAGGCTATTCACGTCTGCCAATATACAGCAGCGCTATTCCTGTCTGCCGATATTACAGCAGTGCTATTCATGTCTGCCAATATTACAGCAGTGCTATTCATGTCTGCCAATATTACAGCAGTGCTATTCATGTCTGCCAATATTACAGAAGTGCTATTAACGTCTGCCAATATTACAGCAGTGCTATTAACGTCTGCCAATATTACAGCAGTGCTATTAACGTCTGCCAATATTACAGCAGTGCTATTAACGTCTGCCAATATTACAGCAGTGCTATTCATGTCTGCCAATATTACAGCAGTGCTATTAACATCTGCCAATATTACAGCAGTGCTATTAACGTCTGCCAATATTACAGCAGTGCTATTAACGTCTGCCAATATTACAGCAGTGCTATTAACGTCTGCCAATATTACAGCAGTGCTATTAACGTCTGCCAATATTACAGCAGTGTTATTCATGTCTGCCAATATTACAGCAGTGCTATTAACGTCTGCCAATATTACAGCAGTGCTATTAACGTCTGCCAATATTACAGCAGTGCTATTAACGTCTGCCAATATTACAGCAGTGCTATTAACGTCTGCCAATATTACAGCAGTGCTATTAATGTCTGCCAATATTACAGCAGTGCTATTCATGTCTGCCAATATTACAGCAGTGCTATTCACATCTGCCGATATTACAGCAGTGCTATTAACATCTGCCAATATTACAGCAGTGCTATTCATGTCTGCCATTCATGTCTGCCAATATTACAGCAGTGCTATTAACATCTGCCAATATTACAGCAGTGCTATTCCTGTCTGCCAATATTACAGCAGTGCTATTCACATCTGCCGATATTACAGCAGTGCTATTCACATCTGCCAATATTACAGCAGTGCTATTCCTGTCTGCCAATATTACAGCAGTGCTATTCACATCTGCCGATATTACAGCAGTGCTATTCCTGTCTGCCGATATTACAGCAGTGCTATTCCTGTCTGCCGATATTACAGCAGTGCTATTCCTGTCTGCCGATATTACAGCAGTGCTATTCATGTCTTACAATATTACAGCAGTGCTATTCCTGTCTGCCGATATTACAGCAGTGCTATTCACATCTGCCGATATTACAGCAGTGCTATTCACGTCTGCCAATATTACAGCAGTGCTATTCCTGTCTGCCAATATTACAGCAGTGCTATTAATGTCTGCCAATATTACAGCAGTGCTATTCACGTCTGCCGATATTACAGCAGTGCTATTCACGTCTGCCAATATTACAGCAGTGCTATTCCTGTCTGCCGATATTACAGCAGTGCTATTCACATCTGCCGATATTACAGCAGTGCTATTCACGTCTGCCGATATTACAGCAGTGTTATTCACGTCTTACTGTTGCGTAGGGTAGGAATAACTTAGTGCAAATTAGCAGATTAATGCAAACGATGCAATTGAATACGAGATATATCTGTACATTTTTATAGAATCATAATTAACTCTTAGCTCGCTAGCGCTGAAAATAACACTTAAATATGTCATGGAATTTCATTTGTCTAACGACACAATTCTAACGACACAATTCTAAAGAAATTCCATGACATATTTCCGGAGTTTTTCAGTTACATAATGAATTGTTGTCTACTAAAATGATTTTAACTATTATTTGTCTTTATTTTAACCAACATGCACAGAGTTAAGAACATGAACGAACAAATGTTCCAAATTTCTACTTTACTATTCATTCTGGAAGTATACAAAGACTAACTTTGCAGCAGTGTTTGTATTGGCAGGAATGTAAATTTACATTCCTTGTATTGGGGGGAAATGTTAGTTGTTTGTAAATATGAAAAATAATATTGCGCCTAGAATAAATAGCACAACAGAAGCATGTAATCGATTGAGCATTTGTCATGAATGTAGGGCAGACATGTCTGGCTGTCCCTGGGTTCTGCAACTAGAAGTGTGTTTGTAAAATAGGGGTTTTGTTAATGGGCATGTCCCTTGAGCAAGTAGTGGTGGGCACAAACTGAATCGATAAATTATATAGAAGTTAGAGACACATGTTATTTGGTATTTATCACATAACGTTGCTTGTATTCAGTGTAATACAGCCATCACATATGCTTGTATTCCATGTAATACAGCCATCACATATGCTTGTATTCAGTGTAATACAGCCATCACATATGCTTGTATTCCGTGTAATACACCACACAACACCAAACACCACACAACACAAAACACCACACAACACCAACACACCACACAACACAAACAGCCATCACATATGCTTGTATTCAGTGTAATACAGCCATCACATATGCTTGTATTCCGTGTAATACAGCCATCACATATGCTTGTATTCCATGTAATACAGCCATCACATATGCTTGTATTCAGTGTAATACAGCCATCACATATGCTTGTATTCCGTGTAATACAGCCATCACATATGCTTGTATTCCGTGTAATACAGCCATCACATATGCTTGTATTCCATGTAATACAGCCATCACATATGCTTGTATTCCGTGTAATACAGCCATCACATATACTTGTATTCAGTGTAATTCAGCCATCACATATGCTTGTATTCAGTGTAATACAGCCATCACATATGCTTGTATTCCGTGTAATACAGCCATCACATATGCTTGTATTCCGTGTAATACAGCCATCACATATGCTTGTATTCAGTGTAATACAGCCATCACATATGCTTGTATTCCGTGTAATACAGCCATCACATATGCTTGTATTCAGTGTAATACAGCCATCACATATACTGGTATTCAGTGTAATACAGCCATCACATATACTGGTATTCAGTGTAATACAGCCATCACATATACTGGTATTCAGTGTAATACAGCCATCACATACACAGTGAAACCTCCACTAACGGTCACCTCCGGTGAGCGGTCACTTCCGGTAAACGGTCACTTTTATTCCCCCCGAGCGATTTTCCTATATATTACACCTCTGTTGAGCGGTCACCTCTCATCTCCGGCCAGCGGCCACCAAAGTGACCGTTTTGGGACAAAATTTCCTACCTTAAATGGTCAAAATCCACCAAAAATCGGCAAAATATTTACAGAGATGCGGTTGCGAAAATATGTAACATTCAAATCAGATGTAGACATTGAAAGATTGAATTTACGGAGTGGAAAAAAAGAAATATTTTATTAATAATTATCATTTTTTAATAGTTATATTACAGCTATCAAATGATATTTTGGCCTTAAAAACAATATTGATTAGTTTTTCACACGTTTTTACAGAAGTCTCCAATCATACGTGATTATCCGCCATTATGCGGGAAATTGATGAGTCATCCTGGTTTTCCATTCTATTTTTGAAGAGTGTAAAATACAAAGTCGGGCACCACACAATACTCACTCACACTTGGAGTGATCACACAAGGCGCTGAAAACCATTGTTTTGATCGGATTACTGGGATATCAAAGGCCGATTATTCGATCGCATTGTTTGATGAAAGTTAATCTCCTTGAAAAGAACAAATGTATGTACATATGTTTAATTTGAAAAATAAATAAAATGTTAATAAAAATAAAAGTTTAAATTTCAGATTCTGTTGTCTCATTTCTTGTTGTTATCATACTATAAGGCAATCCCATTGACAGATTATTGTTATCACAGCTTTTCCAGGCATGCTTGCTTTGAAAATAATTTCTAGTTGTCCAGCAGTCTCCCTCCGTTAAGCAGCCACCTCCCTTAAGCAGCCAATTTGTGCCCTTCCCAAGAGTGGCTGCTTAAGAGAGGTTCCACTGTACTTGTATTCAGTGTAATACAGCCATCACATATGCTTGTATTCCGTGTAATACAGCCATCACATATGCTTGTATTCAGTGTAATACAGCCATCACATATGCTTGTAGTCAGTGTAATACAGCCATCACATATGCTTGTATTCCGTGTAATACAGCCATCACATATGCTTGTATTCCGTGTAATACAGCCATCACATATACTTGTATTCCGTGTAATACAGCCATCACATATGCTTGTATTCCGTGTAATACAGCCATCACATATACTTGTATTCAGTGTAATTCAGCCATCACATATGCTTGTATTCAGTGTAATACAGCCATCACATATGCTTGTATTCAGTGTAATACAGCCATCACATATGCTTGTATTCCATGTAATACAGCCATCACATATGCTTGTATTCAGTGTAATACAGCCATCACATATGCTTGTATTCCGTGTAATACAGCCATCACATATGCTTGTATTCCGTGTAATACAGCCATCACATATGCTTGTATTCAGTGTAATACAGCCATCACATATGCTTGTATTCCGTGTAACACAGCCATCACATATGCTTGTATTCAGTGTAATTCAGCCATCACATATGCTTGTATTCAGTGTAATACAGCCATCACATATGCTTGTATTCCGTGTAATACAGCCATCACATATGCTTGTATTCCATGTAATACAGCCATCACATATGCTTGTATTCAGTGTAATACAGCCATCACATATGCTTGTATTCCGTGTAATACAGCCATCACATATGCTTGTATTCCGTGTAATACAGCCATCACATATGCTTGTATTCCATGTAATACAGCCATCACATATGCTTGTATTCCGTGTAATACAGCCATCACATATACTTGTATTCAGTGTAATTCAGCCATCACATATGCTTGTATTCAGTGTAATACAGCCATCACATATGCTTGTATTCCGTGTAATACAGCCATCACATATGCTTGTATTCCGTGTAATACAGCCATCACATATGCTTGTATTCAGTGTAATACAGCCATCACATATGCTTGTATTCCGTGTAATACAGCCATCACATATGCTTGTATTCAGTGTAATACAGCCATCACATATACTGGTATTCAGTGTAATACAGCCATCACATATACTGGTATTCAGTGTAATACAGCCATCACATATACTGGTATTCAGTGTAATACAGCCATCACATACACAGTGAAACCTCCACTAACGGTCACCTCCGGTGAGCGGTCACCTCCGGTAAACGGTCACTTTTATTCCCCCCGAGCGATTTTCCTATATATTACACCTCTGTTGAGCGGTCACCTCTCATCTCCGGCCAGCGGCCACCAAAGTGACCGTTTTGGGACAAAATTTCCTACCTTAAACGGTCAAAATCCACCAAAAATCGGCAAAATATTTACAGAGATGCGGTCGCGAAAATATGTAACATTCAAATCAGATGTAGACATTGAAAGATTGAATTTACGGAGTGGAAAAAAAGAAATATTTTATTAATAATTATCATTTTTTAATAGTTATATTACAGCTATCAAATGATATTTTGGCCTTAAAAACAATATTGATTAGTTTTTCACACGTTTTTACAGAAGTCTCCAATCATACGTGATTATCCGCCATTATGCGGGAAATTGATGAGTCATCCTGGTTTTCCATTCTATTTTTGAAGAGTGTAAAATACAAAGTCGGGCACCACAAATCACAAACAAACTTGGAGTGATCACACAAGGCGCTGAAAACCATTGTTTTGATCGGATTACTGGGATATCAAAGGCCGATTATTCGATCGCATTGTTTGATGAAAGTTAATCTCCTTGAAAAGAACAAAAGTATGTACATATGTTTAATTTGAAAAATAAATAAAATGTTAATAAAAATAAAAGTTTAAATTTCAGATTCTGTTGTCTCATTTCTTGTTGTTATCATACTATAAGGCAATCCCATTGACAGATTATTGTTATCACAGCTTTTCCAGGCATGCTTGCTTTGAAAATAATTTCTAGTTGTCCAGCAGTCTCCCTCCGTTAAGCAGCCACCTCCCTTAAGCAGCCAATTTGTGCCCTTCCCAAGAGTGGCTGCTTAAGAGAGGTTCCACTGTACTTGTATTCAGTGTAATACAGCCATCACATATGCTTGTATTCCGTGTAATACAGCCATCACATATGCTTGTATTCAGTGTAATACAGCCATCACATATGCTTGTAGTCAGTGTAATACAGCCATCACATATGCTTGTATTCCGTGTAATACAGCCATCACATATGCTTGTATTCCGTGTAATACAGCCATCACATATACTTGTATTCAGTGTAATACAGCCATCACATATGCTTGTATTCCGTGTAATACAGCCATCACATATGCTTGTATTCAGTGTAATACAGCCATCACATATGCTTGTATTCCGTGTAATACAGCCATCACATATGCTTGTATTCAGTGTAATACAGCCATCACATATGCTTGTATTCCGTGTAACACAGCCATCACATATGCTTGTATTCCGTGTAATACAGCCATCACATATACTTGTATTCCGTGTAATACAGCCATCACATATGCTTGTATTCCGTGTAACACAGCCATCACATATGCTTGTATTCCGTGTAATACAGCCATCACATATGCTTGTATTCAGTGTAATACAGCCATCACATATGCTTGTATTCCGTGTAACACAGCCATCACATATGCTTGTATTCCGTGTAATACAGCCATCACATATACTTGTATTCCGTGTAATACAGCCATCACATATGCTTGTATTCCGTGTAATACAGCCATCACATATGCTTGTATTCCGTGTAATACAGCCATCACATATGCTTGTATTCAGTGTAATACAGCCATCACATATGCTTGTATTCAGTGTAATTCAGCCATCACATATTTTCTTGCATCAACACATGTGTAATACAACCTGGAAGGATTCTGATTGGTCGCAGCATGACAGCTTGCATTTGACATATAGTTTGCAACTTTACCTTCATGCTTTCTTTGAAAATGTGTCCGCCTCCGTGGTCGAGTGGTTAAGGTCACTGACTTGTATACCACTGTAACCTATCATCACTGATGGTCGCGGGTTCGAGCCCCGCTCAGACCGTGTTTCATTTATATG
The DNA here is from genome assembly GCA_014843695.1 of Archivesica marissinica. NCBI lineage: Eukaryota > Metazoa > Mollusca > Bivalvia > Venerida > Vesicomyidae > Archivesica > Archivesica marissinica. Next base: position 52,233,297 of record CM026397.1, read on the forward strand.
AAAAAGTTGGTAGTTTCTTACGGAGGTTGGTGCACCCAAGTACTGGTTAACCGCTGGAGCCTGCCCAGGAAAGGTGTTGTTAAGTAAACTGCCTGCCAGTGATATAGCCCGAAATGGTTCTGATGCAGGCGTAAAACCCAAAATATAACATATAACATAACTGAGAGAAACAAATATTCGTTATTAATATGCCTAATTAATTATGTCCGATTAGCGCAGTGGTTAGCACGCTCGCTTCTCACCAATGCTACCCGGGTAAACTGCCCGCCGGCGATATAGTTCAAACATTTTACTTCTAAGGCAATTGCTCAGTTTCATTTTGTGGTGTGGGTATGTATATATGAAGAAACTGTACAAAATGGGCACAATCTCATGCACTGTTTTCAATGAAAGACAAGTGTTTGATTTGTTTGGAAGCTAGATGAAGCTGTAAAAAGAGCTATAGATGCCCTCCATGCATGGGATAGTTTGAATAATGGTGATAATGTGTTTTGTTCTGAGCCTCTGAGAATTAGCACATCTGGTTTGTGTTTTATCAATGAATTTGTCTCCTCAATTATCTCTGGAATATATTCTACATCAACTGTTCCTATAGAATGCTTTTTATGGCTTTCAAGAATTACTTATTCATCAAAGAAAATCAATTGTGCCATTTATTTGGTTTGACATATGTTAACCCATTCAACCCCAAGTAACTGACATGGACTGGTGCATGATATTTTTAGATCAATAAATTAATAAGAAAATTACCTTTGGACCAGTTCATTTATCAAAATGAGTAATTTTATTTAAAAATAGTAATAGTTATTACTGGCAAAAAGTGCAGATCTTGATGAAATGGCTTGTTACGCGGCTCATCTGGATCTACACTTTTTGTAAGTCTATTTAGAGGCCTGTAGTGTTGAAAGGGTTAAATATTAACTAGCGTATCAATGGAACGTGTAATATTTTGCAAAATGCCGGCTGTAATGCCATGTCTGATCGTGTTTATAAATCATGTCGTTTTTTGAGTGCTGTATTATTAACCTAATATCTCGTAATTAAGCTGCTGTTGAATATAAACGAGTGTTGAAAATATTCACCAATTTCTTACAGATTAAATAGCGCTCAAGCAAATTTAGTTTAGCTTGTAATCGTCTATGATGTATAGGGTTGCACCGGAGTATAAGACGCAGATAAAACAAACAGAAATTCCAGAGTAAAAAGGCTTATTTGCATGATCTTAGAGTGAAGAAAAGGACCAAATGTCTCGGAAACCAAAAAAATATAAACACTGAATGCAATTCGTAAGTGTTACGAGTCGTGATAATGACTGGTGTATGACCACAAAGTTGTTAATATGCCATATTCTCTCTCTGACCACGGCTCTATGTACCCATGTGCTTCGGCGTAGGCGGCTAGTTTCTCATGCGCTGTGTACGATCATCTGTTCACGACTTCATTTATACAATCAGTATAATATCACGTTTGATATGTGTCGGTAAGTGAGTAAACCTCGAAAAGTTTTCGTATTTAAAGTGTCTTGATTGCAACATGTCGATACCTAGTCAAACTTGTCAATCTCAACACATTAACAATGATAATTAGCGACTACCATACACCAAGCAGCAGTCGGTAATTGGTTGCAAAAGTTATTTTATTGTGAACCATCATTAACCCATTCAACACCAAGTAACTGACAAGGACTGGTGCATCATATTGTCAGACCAATAAATTAATAAGAAAATTACATTTGGACCAGTTCATTTATGAAAATGGGTAATGTTTGTCTAAAAATAGTAATATTACTGGCAAAAAGTGCAGATCCTGATGAGATGGCTCGTTACGAGCCGGCTCATCTGGATCTACACTTTTTGTAAGCCTATTGAGAGGTCTGTGGTGTTGAAAGGGTTAATTGGCTTTCAATAAAAATTGTTTTTGTTGATTTTTATTCTGAAATAATCTATTTTCTATCTAGATTTTCTATTTTTTATCGTAAATTAAATAACATTTTGAATGATTTTCCGATGTAGATATTTAGACTCAATGAAATCAGTAACAAGTATGGCACATGCGCAACTTAGAGAAAAATAGTATGTAACATTTATTTCCCTTTGTTGTATAATACGCCATTTGTCATTTTTGAGTCCTGGAAAATAATAATTTAGTTCTAAACTGCAGCAGACTTTTGGATACTATTTTGGATGGAAAAAACCTGCGTCTTATATAAAGACGATTACGGTAAATCTGACAGGAGATATACTGAGTATACTGAACAAATCTCGACTACTATCTATATCTGTCTCAAGAAGGTACATGACCAACATTTAAATCTTGAGATGGAAACACAAAGAATGTATTGCACATGAGAACAAAAATTCAAATATAGCTCTCTTTTCATTCTCTTAATTAATCAAGATTAATTTTTGTTTAATCATATTGTATTGCTCGATTTGTTTTACATATATACAATACAAAACATGATGATCTAAAGAAAAGCAAACGGGTTGGGGTGGGGTGGGGGGGGGCACACAGGGTTAGGGTGGGGGGCACAAGGGATTGGGGTGGGGGGGGGCACAAGTTACAGTCCTTCCAGAATCTCTAATCAAATCTTTATCAAGTAAACTTCCATACACATTATGATAATAAAAGGATAATAAAAAGAACATTCTCCGAATAAACATCTCCTAAATTGTTTTCAATAAAATATTCATCACATACTGAAAGCTATTCAGAATCAATAAAATAAAAAATCAATCACTTATATGCCCATTTGAAACCTGTGTTAGTGGTCACCTCCATTAAGCAACCAACATGTATTAAGCAGCCAGTTTCCAGATTCCCAGTCGGTTTACTTATAATATATTTGACCTCTATTAAGCAGTCACCTGTGCTAAGCAGCCACTTTCTCTGACCCCCATTTACTGGCTGCTTAATTAAGACAGTTTTGACTGTATGCCCATTTGAAACTATTTACCCAGTGTTATCGTTTATGGAGCACATGTGTCCTAGAAACGTAAAAGATGTATATGGACATTGACTCTAAAATACAGACGGATCTGTAGTCCAGTGGTTAACATGTTGGACTGGTAATCCAGGGATCGCAGGTTCGATCCTCTGTCTGATCCTAATAAAATTAACAGTCGTTCAGAGGGGACTTTAGACCGAGGTCTTGTGTCGGTGCTGTACACTGTGCACGTAAAAGAACCAGAGCAGACTCTGGAATGAGTCTCTGTCTGTATCATTTCACTATGCTCCAACATTCTAATATGACTAAAACACACAATTGACAATTATTTTTGTAAAGTGAGAAGTCTAGCGCTTGGTTTACAAGGTCACGTGTCAATCATGTGACAATACCAGAAAATACATTTCTTGTACATGAAATTTGATATGTGTCCGAAATGTATGTTCTGTTTTTGACACCATGTTGAATTCACATGTGAGTGAAATTGGGGATTGGGTCATGTTTACGGAACACTTAGTATTAGATTAGTATATACCATCTCCGTGGCCTAGTGGTTAAGGCGTCTGCCTACAGAGCGGGAGGTCGAAGGTTCGAACCTCCTCAGGGGTTTGTTCTGATATGGCCGGTTGGTGAGCCGCCAGCTAGTTAAATAATGTTTACCGTTTGCCTACCAACCTGGCACCTGGCATACAAGCATAGGATTCGGGAAGTACTGATGTCCATAAGAGGTGTCTCATAAGTCCGAAATGATTGGCCCTTTAAATATGGGCGACACTATAATAAACAAACACTGCGCTATATGAATCCTGTACACCCCCGATTGCTCTGATATACGGGCTCTGTACATATTAATATATGAACCCACCCATTTTCCGCTGCAGAACAGATCTCATTCAGCATATTATATTTCAGTCATTTCTCATTTTAAATCAAAATAGATGATTATTCATACAGAAAATTCAATTACATGTTGGTTCTAGGATTCTGTATCCAATTTGTAAAGCAGAGCCATTAAATGACATTATTCATGGGAAATCTTATTTCTAGAAAGATAAAATATTTAAATAAAAGTTTTCTATAATGTCCTTTATAGCTAGCTCTCTGCCAAGACACAGTCACTAATTCATTCAATTACTATCTTGTCGGGGGGGGGGGGGAAGGGCCGTAACTAATGTTGCTAGAACTTGTGGCCTGACCAGTGTACCATCCATATTCGCCTATAAAATGAGTTTTTTTACCACCAGATTTTGGCCTCAAAGTGCCACCATCTATCTAAGTACATCACGTTTGACATCACACGCTAAACCATGTTTAACCCATTCAACACCAAGTAACTCACATGGACTGGTCCATGATATTCATAAACCAATAAATGAATCAGAAAATCACAGTTGGACAAGTTCATTTATCAAAATGGGTAATTATGTTTAAAAATAGTCATATCACTGGCAAAAAGTGCAGATCCTGATGAGACGGCTCATCACGAGCCGGCTCATCTGGATCTACACTTTTTGTAAGCCTATTTAGAGGTCTGTGGTGTTGAAAGGGTTAATTGCAGATTTAAACACGGAAAATTCCTTCTTTGCTTATACATACAAAATGCCGAGTCGTGTTAGAATCTCCCTTTCAACACTACAGACCTCTAAATAGGCTTACAAAAAGTGTAGATCCAAATGAGCAAGCTCAAGACAAGCCATCTCATCAGGATCTGCACTTTTTGCCAGTAATATCACTATTTTTAGACAAAATTACCTCATTATAATAAATGAATTGGTCCAAATGTAATTTTCTTATTAATTTATTAGTCTGAGAATATCATGCACCAGTCCATGTCAGTTACTTTGTGTTGAATGGGTTAACATTGTGTGTGCTTTACGTTTATTTATCGTCGCTACCGGTTGCCCATATGAGCGACGCCTCCTGAAGAGATTAGTCATTTTATATTTTTGGAGGATAGTGCAATGATACAGACAGACCCATTCCAGAGTCTCATCTGGTTCTTTTATGTGCACGGTGTAAAGCACTGACACAAGATCTCAGTTTAATGTCCCATCTGAAAGTTAATTTTATTAGGGTCAGATGGGGGATCGAACCTCGATCCCTGGATTACCAGTCCAACGTTTGTTAACCACTGGGTTAACAGTTTTTTATTTCAAACTAAATACATGCCTGTACTCGAAAAACAATTTTGCTTTTAATTATCAATTGCGAGTTGTTGGAGTGCATTGAGATATTATATGTTAGTGAGGATTAGGTGTCAGCTGGCATAGCTCTGATTTATCCGACAATTTGTGTCAATATTACATGAGTTCCAAGTTATAAAGGATGCTATAGAATAATTAGTAGGAAGTAATTAGGAATTAACATCTGAATCATGGCTTCATTTTGTTCCTTTAATTAAGCAGTTATGCCATGTGTAGCTGCTTCAACCAATTTAGATGGGAAGCCCTTCATGGCCTAGTGCTTGAGGTCGTTGCCTTCAAATCACTTCCCCCTCATCATCCCCTTGTCATAATTATTGAGCTATCCAGCTGATTTGCAGAGAGTCTGTGGTTCTACCCAGATGCCCGCCAATTCCTGGAAAACCAATAACTAAACTAGAAGTCATGATAGCTCAGTGGTAGCGCGTTCGCTTCACGTGCGAAAGGCCCAGAGTTCGAGCCCCGCTGGAGCCGTTACGATTGTGTCCTTAGGCAAGGCATTTAAATTCCACATGCCTCTTCTCTCCCTCGTGGCGATGGATTCCATCAGGAATGAGGTCTCGAGAGTGATTAGTATAAGTTATAAGAACTTGTTTCGCAATCGAGCTAAAATAAATTTGTATAAACTAAACTAAAAATACAAACAAATAAGCTTATAAGAACGAAATACAGATTGAGTGGGTTTGCATGGGTGACTCCCTTCCTTCGGAGCGGTGTGTGCCCCCCCCCCCCCCACACATGGCAAGCTTTGAATATAAGTCATTACCGGACAAATTAGGCATGTCTGAAACACCATGACTCAATCAGAGACAATTTGCATCTAATATCAAACAATTTCAGTCTGTATAATGTGGCAAATGGTTTAGATAGCATCTAATTTAACCGTTTCCTTCATAGAGATTTAAGTTAATATACTATTATATCTCCATACAAACGACAGCCATTTAGCTATCATGCAGTGGATAAGTAGTCGCCACATCTATCCCACCTCCATAGATATTACTGGGACTACATAGATTCTGGCTTTTATTATGAACATTGGTTTGGCTACTACATGTACATTGTCAATGTATGTGGTATTTGTAATGGTGTCAAGAGGTGCTTCTATGAGGGAAAGGGTTAACACTTGTCTCATCCATCTACTGCCTTCTCCAAAATATGCACATTTCTGATTTAACCCTTATCCTGCCGAATAAATTGGACGGAATGTGCAAACAACAACATAGATCCAGATCAGCTGTCTGCTCATGATCTATGTTGTTTGTTGTTCAGACTAGCGATTTAGCTCCACTATTCGAATAGCAAACAGCATAGAGCCTGATCAGACGGCACATTCTGTGCCGTGTGATCTGGCTCTATGCTGTTTGCAAAAGTAACTTTAGTTGTGATTGACAGGTTACTGGTTAACCAGATAATGTAGGTAGGTAATGTCTAGACTGTTTAAGGAATGAATCATGTGTTAGCAGTTTCCATCGGGGTATGAAATACATTGGGTGTGGTTAAAGTTAGCATGGATGCCTTCGGGGTAACACTAACTTTAAACACACCTAATGTAGTTCATACCCAGATGGAAACTATTAACCCGCTATTCAATACTTATATTTACATTAATTATTCTTTTCAATGACACAAAGAAAATATAGCACACTTTACATTTCAAATGTTTTTAGACCAGATTTGCAACTTACTGTTGCCGGAACGGGTAATTCTTCTTGAATCAACCTTGGAACAGCGTATACTGCATGTAAGTCGCGTCTTTTCTAGTGACGAATGCCGCCTAGCACCTGCATATCATTAGTTGGGAACCATCATACAAAAATGTATACAATCGGGGGGGTACATACGTTCAGCGAAGGAAATGCAATAGCGATGTAAATATTATGGTATGATCGTAATCAGTTCGCTATAGATCACTACTGTAAGGCTGGAAATAATTCAATTTAATTAAATCATTAATATCTGATACAACTCTTGTATGACTTAACTATCATATTGTTTTGATCCTATCACATGATGATTGTTAAATAAGAGCCATATGTCTGTCTTGTAATCCGCATGTGGATGTTTCATCATTTAAGACTTTCAGCAATGTTCATATTCAGCTAAAACAATAATAGTGCAATAAATAAAATAAAAACATCTTAATAAATAATGCAATAAATAATCCAATAAATAATACAATAAGTAATGCAGTAAATAATGCAGTAAATAATGCAATAAATAATGCAGTAAATAATGCAATAAATAATGCAGTAAATAATGCAGTAAATAATGCAATAAATAATGCAGTAAATAATGCAGTAAATAATGCAATAAATAATGCAGTAAATAATGCAATAAATAATGCAGTAAATAATGCAGTAAATAATGCAGTAAATAATGCAATAAATAATGCAGTAAATAATGCAATAAATAATGCAGTAAATAATGCAGTAAATAATGCAATAAATAATGCAATAAATAATGCAGTAAATAATGCAATAAATAATGCAGTAAATAATGCAGTAAATAATGCAGTAAATAATACAATAAGTAATGCAGTAAATAATGCAGTAAATAATGCAATAAATAATGCAGTAAATAATGCAGTAAATAATGCAGTAAATAATGCAGTAAATAATGCAGTAAATAATGCAGTAAATAATGCAATAAATAATGCAGTAAATAATGCAGTAAATAATGCAATAAATAATGCAGTAAATAATGCAGTAAATAATGCAATAAATAATGCAGTAAATAATGCAATAAATAATGCAGTAAATAATGCAATAAATAATACAATAAGTAATACAGTATATAATATAATTGAAAATTGTAATTCATATAAAGAGACACGATCTGAGCGGGGCTTGAACCCATGACCGTCAGTGATGATAGATAGGTAGGTTAGAGTGGTATGCATACAAGTCAGCGACTTGAACCACACGACCATGGAGACGGACTACTCTTTAATGTCGAAGGAGAGAAAGTGTTTATAAGAATTAGTGGAGGGTTGTGAAATTAGAATTTATCACTCAATGCAGTTATATTTCTGTGATGTTACAAGATAAATCAATCGTAGAAATTGACTATACAATTTGCCAGAACTTTAATACTTTAATGACAAAAACTGGAAATGGTCTATAAGAGAAATAAATCGGAAGCTTGTTCACCAACGACATGGAATTACAGTTGTATGAAATAGCAGCTTGAATACGTACGTACATAGTGCGTAGTTAATGCCCCGATAGGAGTTAATCATAGCAGTATTCAAAACCAAAATAAAAATTTGTAAAATAATTTCCGGCATCGGAAAGTGGACAGCCTGCTGGAAATGTGATTTTTGTGCTTAATGTGCTAGCTATTAAGCACAAGTTTAAATCATCGGAATTGCTTTTGCAGAATCTGATAGATGTGGTTTGTTTGTGAGCAATCATTTCAGGACTAATTAAGAATTGAATGAATAAACTGTGTAAATTATCATTTTGTTGTGAAAAGTATGAGTGAATACATGACTATAATTATTAAAATGTAGCATATTATTTATTTATTTATTTCAGTCTCATCTATACATACTACACATATAATATATAATAGTACGCTATAGCCATTCTATGAGAATTATATTATGTTGAAAGTAGTTCTGATAATCGGTTACTTCTACTTGTACCAGTTACGGGTCAGTAGTTCTGATAATCGGTTACTTCTACTTGTACCAGTTACGGGTCAGTAGTTCTGATAATCGGTTACTTCTACTTGTACCAGTTACGGGTCAGTAGTTCTGATAATCGGTTACTTCTACTTGTACCAGTTACGGGTCAGTAGTTCTGATAATCGGTTACTTCTACTTGTACCAGTTACGGGTCAGTAGTTCTGATAATCGGTTACTTCTACTTGTACCAGTTACGGGTCAGTAGTTCTGATAATCGGTTACTTCTACTTGTACCAGTTACGGGTCGAATTCAACAGATTGAACATTATTGGGAGGTCATTCTGTTATGGAAGGGGAGTAGTAGACCATCCACATATCCTTGGCAAGAACCAGCTCTCGATCCAACCTCTGTAACTGACTGAGCCAATAGCTGTTCTAAGTAGCGTGCTCGAACACTTGACCAACCACCTCGCTCACAAATATAATTTTGAGTTACATGTACACTCAAAACAAAATTCCTAATCTGTCATCTGGCGTTTAATAATATTTTGGAGTCAATTAATAATCATATAGTATAAATATTTTCTTATTGTCATTTAATTAATTTTATTCTAAGTGATTATACATAACGATCTGTAATAAAATGTACAAATATGATGATATAAATATTGATATTATTTGGTTATTAGTTTGCTCCAAAAACTATAAAACACCAGGGTGACTGATTATGAATTTTGTTGTGTGTATATAACCTCAAATCTTACGAAATATCTAAAATCCAAAATATCCTCATCAATTTAATTAATCTTATCATCACACCAAATTTGATGTTTATGAAAATCTTGATCCCTATTCATTCATTTCCTCCCTCACCGCAGACCTGCCAGTGTCGATGTTATCCTGAAGCTGCCAAACGCTAAGATTGATAGGATTAACATAAATATCGTGTAGGATATTTGATCCAAGTGTTCCATGCACGTAGACCCAGCACTATGGACTTTGGCTCATTGATGATAGCTTGCAGGTGGAAAGTGTTTATGCCTCATATGAACAGCACCGAAAGTATGTGTTAATTTGTAATTTATGAGGTAGCTGTTTATGAAAACACAGTACAACTAAAATAACCAGTTTGATCTTGATAACATTAATGATATTATAATCATCTGGTTATAACCATGCTGGCAAGGGCTTGACTGTTTGATTTTTGAAATAATACAGATAATACGGTACCTTTGTTTTATATAATGTTCATAATGTTTAATAAGATATAAATTAAATATGAATACGATATAAATAATATAATCTTTCAGCAACCGGGACATAATCTGATTAAGTTTGGATAAATGGCTCATTTTCCCCCCATACAAGCGGAATATGTTCAGTTGAAGATTCTTCAGTTGCAAGTTATTCTCAAGGACCATGCTTTCCATATGTACCATGCTTTCCTTATAGACCATGCTTTCCTTATGGACCCATGCTTTCCTCATGGACCATGCTTTCCTTATGGACCCATGCTTTCCTTATGGACCATGCTTTCCTCGTGGACCATGCTTTCCTCATGTACCATGCTTTCCTCATGGACCATGCTTTCCTTATGGACCATGTTTTCCTTATGGACCCATGCTCTCCGTATGGACCATGCTTTCCTCATGGACCATGCTTTCCTTATGGACCCATGCTTTCCGTATGGACCATGCTCTCCTTATGGACCATGCTTTCCTCATGGACCATGCTTTCCTTATGGACCATGCTTTCCTCATGGATCCATGGTTTCCTTAAAGACCATGCTTTCCTTATGAACCCATGCTTTCCTCATGTGCCATGCTTTCCTTAAAGACCATGCTTTCCTTATGAACCCATGCTTTCCTAATGGACCATGATTTCCTTAAAGACCATGCTTTCCTTATGAACCATGCTTTCCTAATGGATCATGCTTTCCTAATGGATCATGCTTTCCTTATGGACCATGCTTTCCTTATGGACCATGTTACCTTATGAACCATGCTTTCCTAATGGATCATGCTTTCCTCAACCTTGATACTTAGCAGCTGTGCATACATAACAGTTGTGCAAACTTAACAGCTGTGTAAACTTAACAGTTGTGGAAACTTAACAGTTGTTTAACAGTTGTGGAAACTTAGCAGTTATGTAAACTGTGTAAACTTAGCAGCTGGGTAAACTGCTGTGTAACTTAACTCTGTGTAAACTTAGCAGTTGTGTGAACTTGTGTGAACTTAGCAGTTGTGTAAGCTTAGCAGTTGTGTGAACTAAGCAGTTGTGTGAACTTGTGTGAACTTAGCAGTTGTGTAAACTTAGCAGTTGTGTGAACTAAGCAGTTGTGTGAACTTGTGTGAACGTAGCAGTTGTGTACTTAGCAGTTGTGTGAACTTAGCAGTTGTGTAGACTTAGCAGTTGTGTGAACTTAGCAGGTGTGCAATTTTGGCAAAATTGTTTCGAAATTTTATTATGAAAAACACCTGTTGTTTATAATAGTTTTGGTTTACTATTTTATATTTAAATTAAAGTGATTATAATGATTGGTTATATTATTTGATTAGGAATGTTCAAGTCTGTTTTTAGCTTGGCTCACTTTGTAGCTCTCTGTAGCAAATCATCATAGCAAAGTCATTACTGTGCCTATAAGTCATTATAGCATGTGTTATTAAAATTGCTGGCATTAATACAATCCAATACTCCCATAAAATGAAAGTTCATGTTTTTTAAACAGGATATGACTTTTATATACGGGATTTCATATTATTTTTAAGAAATAATATTTGTCATCCAGTTATATATATTTATTGGCGAATAAAACATGGTTTGGAGTCCTGACGCGTAAGAATTAACCATGTAAGGCCTAAGTGGTTAATTCCGGTATTCAGAACGACACACCATGTTTTATTCGACTATAAATAACACAAATACAGATATTTCGATTCAACAAAATATCTAGAAAGTGGAAATACAGTTGGTGTTATTTTTTAGAAAACGTAAAATAATGACATCACAATATTACAAAAATATGCAGGTAAAATGATGTCTCGTTTAACATCACACATGCTAAACCTTGTTTTATTACAGATTTAAACATGGTAAATTCCTTCTTGGCATAATTTTATACAAACACAATGCCGAGCCATGTTAGAATAAAAAGTAATATAACTCATATTTGGGGTAACTTGACATGTTGTCTATTTTTCAAAATGTAAATCGAGAAACAATTCTATTGAAAGTGCACTACATAGAAATTGTATTTTTAGACAGAGACGGATCTGTTGTCCAGTTGTTAACACGTTTGACTGGTAATCCATGGATCGCAGGTTCAATCCCCTGTCTGACCCTAATAAAATTAACAGTCTTTCAGATGGAACTTTAAACCGAGGTCTTGTGTCAGTGCTTTACACCGTGCACGTAAAAGAACCATAGGAGACTCTGGAATGGGTCTCTGTCTGTATCATTGCACTATCCTCCAAAAATCTAAAATGACTAATATCTTCAGGAGGCGTCGCTCATATGGGCAACCGGTAGTGACGATAAATAAACGTAAAACACACAAATTGTATTTTTAGTATTTCCGCTATGCCATCGAATGGTGTTTTTTTTATATTATGGAATTTAGTATTCCATTTACGAAATCCGCTTGTTTAAAACGACTAATTATTAAGCTAGAAAAATATCTATTAGAAAATTAGTAGTTTCTAGTTGCTACTGAGTTGCCTGATCGATATCAATTATTGGCAAACCGAAAGTGAGAGATGTATAATGGATTGTTCTGTACTTTATTGCGTACATATCAGGCACTTATATTGGGCGTTTATATCAGGCACCTCGAAAGGCAGCTGACAGTAAATAATTGTCTATGATGTGTGAGCACTAGCAAATCGTAGGGCAGGTGGTTTAAGAGTCATCCCCCTAAAACATTTAGAAAACCATAATGCCTAATTTCCCATTATAAACGTCACTATTTTTTAACTTGCCACAATTTAGGGCCACACAAACTCCACCCATCTTACGAAAATATTGGGCGATGTCACCTCTGCATAATGCTTTTACTTATCATCCAGATATATCATCTGGAATTATCATACGGAGATATCATCGCGATATCATCTGGAGATATCATACGGAGTAATCATCCAGATATATCATCTGGATATATCATACAGAGATATCATCCAGAGATATCATCTGGAGATATCATACGGAGATATCATCCAGAGATATCATCCAGATATATCATCCATAGATATCATATGGAGATATCATTCAGAGATATCATTCAGAGATATCATCCGGAGATATCATCCTGTGACACAATGATTATTGTCTTTATTCAGATGTGTTTCTACAAACATTTTTTTTTAATTATTATGTGTAAACTACCTCCCTTTATTTTGTAAACTACCTCCCTTTATATCGTAAATTACCTCCCTTTATGGATATTTATGTACAATATAGTCAATAAGTTTGTAAATGGTTGCTTGTCTCTGTTAGGTCTCGGAGGATAACTTTACGTATCAATTATTGTTTCATTTTACCCTTGAAGAAACAAAACTACAGAAAGAGACCTGGAGGAGAGACAAATGGAGATTATAATTATTAAGTGTGAAGGTAGCAATGAAGATTACAGATGGGGGGGACAGTCATATATTATGTCTAGATATATAAAAACAGAGCCCAGAGACTCTCGTTAATATATTGCTGTGAAAAACAACCAACCTATTGGCAATAGTTACTATTGAACATTTGCCAGGAAGGTTGTATTTTGGGAATGCCTCTTTTTGTTTGTGATATTTTCAGTAGTATTTCTATAGTTAGTGTAGTAGCCAACTGTGTTTAATGTAATCTAAGTGCTTGGATTGTGTTGAGTGCAGTGACATGTTATCCTGATAGATATAGCTTATAGATTTCTTATTAAATAATATTATATGAAGGAGTTATTATTGTAGTGTGAAAACAATTATATGCATTATTCTATCGAGGGAATACGATATACATGTATTGTTTTGTGTAATTGATGCATTTTCTACTGCCGGATTAACTCATACTGATGAGGTAGGACACAATGCATGCATCCTTGGTGGTTAGTTAATTTGCTCCAATTCCCTTGGTCGATCCTCAAGACTGGAATGTATGTGAAATGGTAAAGATGGTTGCCATATCAGACTGGTGGGTTTGATCCAGGTACTCCGGTTTCCTGAACCCACACGCATGACTTTCATCCACATGAAAGACAGTGATTAATATTAGTTGTTGAATTAGGTAGTCTTTTGATTTGTTAATCAGTAGTCTGTTAATTTGTTAATACAGCAGTCTGTTAATTTGTTAATCAGCAGTCTGTTAATTTGTGAATTTGTTAATCAGCAGTCTGTTAATTTGTTAATCAGCAGTCTGTTAATCAGCAGTTAATTTCTCTTCATTAACATCTATTGATTACAAGATTAAATTGTCCATATATGTTTTAAGAAGATGCTATATGCTAAAAGTGTTGCATCTATTGAATAAATGTTATTAGTCAGTTGTAGCAGGGCTGAAACTAGATGGGAATTTGGGAGAAGTATTCTCCCTGATCTACCTCACTTCTCCCCCATCTTGAGCTGTGGGGTGAATATTTTCAAATAGATCGTAATTATTGAGTAGCCTTTGCTATACAAGATAGAAGAAACTTTCTTTAATTATTGAGTAGCCTTTGCTATGCAAGATACAAGAAACTTTCTTTAATTATTGAGTAGCCTTTGCTGTACAAGATACAAGAAACTTTCTTTAATTATTGAGTAGCCTTTGTTATACAAGATACAAGCAACTTTCTTTAATTATTGAGTAGCCTTTGCTATACAAGATACAAGAAACTTTCTTTAATTATTGAGTAGCCTTTGCTATACAAGATACAAGAAACTTTCTTTAATTATTGAGTAGCCTTTGCTGTACAAGATACAAGACACTTTCTTTAATTATTGAGTAGCCTTTGCTATACAAGATACAAGAAACTTTCTTTTAATTATTGAGTAGCCTTTGCTATACAAGATACAAGAAACTTTCTCTAATTATTGAGTAGCTTTGCTGTACAAGATACAAGAAACTTTGTAATTATTGAGTAGCCTTTGCTATACAAGAAACTTTGAGTCGGATGCACAACAATAAACACTAGCTGCATCAACAAATGTTCTGCCTTGTACGCCTTTAGGGGCTGGCTTCTATATAGCATGTGCTAAATATTGACCAAAAAATAAATAATTTGAAAATAAAACTATGCTTTATTTTTTTGTTTGTATTCAATTAACTATTGGCCCAACTAAATTATAATATGATCAGCTATGTTGGTAAATTTTAAAATATGTGCTACCAGGACCCTCCCCCCAAACAAAAAAACAACATACAATCAACACTTTACAATAAAACACCACTTACAAGCAAAATAATTGAAAACAAATTTCCGAACCTACTTAGCAACATGTGTAAATATATACTGATACATTATAATAAACTTTGCTATGCTTGAGTTGTTTAAAATATCAAAATATAAAAGATTATCTCATGAAACAGCATGATTGCGTAATGAAGTCAGTTTATGTAAGTGTGTGCATATTAATCCAGTATGTGAGATAGCAAGTGTAGGTAACGGCATGGTAGTGGCATGGTAGTCTCAATTGGTAGCAAAGTTTTGCCAGTCACCGATTCAAGCCCGAGGCTTGCTGCATTGCATATTTTCCCCACCTGATTACAGTTGGCATCCAACATGGGTCCAATAGGTTACAGTTGGCACCCAACGTGGGTCCAATAGATTACAGTTGGCGTCCAACATGGGTCCAATAGATTACAGTTGGCGCCCAACGTGGGTCCAATAGGTTATAGTTGGCGCCCAACGTGCAGACCAATATTATATAAACTACAAGACATATTTCACAATGTTTCTCTCTCCATGTTGGAAATGCAATGATTTTAGACTCTGTTGATTCTAAATACCAAAATAATTGGTACATAATTATTTTAGTAACATTGGAAATTGGTCATAATACCTTGTAAGCATGCTTGAAAACCTGCTTCCAAACAACTGAATCATATATTTGTACCAGAACTGCAATAAGCCATAATAGTATGACTGATAATTGTTATCTGAAACCATTAAAGTTTACCTTTCCCTCATAGAAGCACCTCTTGACGTCATTACCAATACGACATACATTGACAATGTAGTAGCCAAACCAATGTTCATAATATAGGCCAGAATCTCATGTAGTCCCAGTAATATCTATGGAGGTGGGATAGATATGGCGACTACTTATCCACTGCATGATAGCTAAATGGCTGTCGTTTGTATGGAGATATAATAGTATATTAACCTAAATATCTATGAAGGAAAGCATTAAAACAATTAACTGTCAAATATAGATAGACATTGTATCTAGGCATGCACAACAACCAATTCATTTTATGTATGTAATGGAATAGAAGAGAAAATGAATGATCACTGAAAAATAATACCTAATCGGACAATTGCTCACAAATAGGAAGGAAACACCTTTTTTAAATTAGAATATACAAATTTAATTTAGCTGATTGCGAAACAAGTTCTTTCATCTTATATTAATCACTCTCGAGACCTCATTCCTGATGGAATCCATTGCCATGAAGGAGAGAGAAGAGGCAATGTGGAATTTAAATGATTGCATAACGGCTACAGCAGGGCTCGAACGTTGGGCCTTTGAAGCGAGCAAACGCGCTCCACTGCGCTATCAAGACTTCCTTTTTTTATTACTAAATTAATAAAGACAACATACAATATTTAAAAGGTACTGAAGTTATGTAATTGTGCACCCCTTTGATATTTTTTTCTTAATTGCCCTCTAATTGTTTGTCTTTCTTGTTATGAAAACAATATGGGGGCAATTACTTGAACATTTATTTTGTTTCATCATTGACACTGACTGGACTGTGATTAAGAACATCAAAGATATAATAAGCTTGTGGGATATATTGGTGTTAATTACCAATTACAGGTACATATTTTAGGATCAAAATCAGAAGAGATATATTGCTCTATATCAAGCCTTATTATTGAGCAATTGTCCGGTGAATTATTCTCCAGTAAGCAAATGTCCGGTGAATTATTCTCCAGTAAACAAATGTCCGGTGAATTATTCTCCAGTAAGCAAATGTCCGAAAGAAGCAATTAGCGCCACTCCAGGATTGTCACCATGGACCAGAGAAAGAAAATGCTTTCCTTACTCATGATGCCACCAGAAGCAACATAGCAAATGTCCGGTGAATTATTCTCCAGTAAGCAAATGTCCGCGGTGAATTATTCTCCAGTAAGCAAATGTCTGGTGAATTATTCTCCAGTAAGCAAATGTCTGGTGAATTATTCTCCAGTAAGCAAATGTCTGGTGAATTATTCTCCAGTAAGCAAATGTCCGGTGAATTATTCTCCAGTAAGCAAATGTCCGCGGTGAATTATTCTCCAGTAAGCAAATGTCTGGTGAATTATTCTCCAGTAAGCAAATGTCTGGTGAATTATTCTCCAGTAAGCAAATGTCTGGTGAATTATTCTCCAGTAAGCAAATGTCCGGTGAATTATTCTCCAGTAAGCAAATGTCCGGTGAATTATTCTCCAGTAAGCAAATGTCCGGTGAATTATTCTCCAGTAAGCAAATGTCCGAAAGAAGCAAGCGCCACTCCAGGATTGTCACCATGGACCAGAGAAAGAAAATGCTTTCCTTACTCATGATGCCACCAGAAGCAACATAGGGAATATAAAGAAACGTCTTAGAGAAACCAGTCTGCCACGGCGGATGCAACTTTAAAGAAACCTGTGCATCATCATGGATTATTGTCCACCATCAAATTTACAATTATCAAGTCAATTAATTTGTTATCATGTTTTGTGATTCAATATAAAGAAAAGAATCTCCCGGTTACAGAAACTTTCATTTAGAATTCGTGAAAATAATTTATACATATACAGCTGTAGTAGTATTCGGATAGACATTTAATTATTGTAATATTAATTTGCTAAATTACTACTACAGTTGTTAGCAGATTGTAAATGCAAAGTGTCAAAATGTCATGGAGGGTATTTACAGCCAAAATGGCAGATTTCGACTCTGACTCAACCAATTCGGTTTTCAAAATTATAGATGTCCTAAATTATGGTATTTACGTTTACAGGGAATGTGAAGTTCTAGCTTTAGTGTATTTGTGAAGCCTGATCTTAGTTACACAAATGAAATTAGCTTTGTGTGTTTTATATTTATTTATCGTCGTTACCGGTTGTCCATATGAGCGACGCTTCCTGAAGAGATTAGTCATTTTAGATATTTAGAGGATAGTGCAATGATACAGACAGAAACCCATTCCAGAGTCTCCTCTGGTTCTTTTACGTGCACAGTGTAAAGCACCAACACTAGACCTTGGTTTAAAGTCCCATCTGAAAGACTGTTAATATTATTAGGGTTTAGCTTTGCTGCATTTATCACTTTAATCAAACAATATTGGAGGTGTTAAATCTGGAAGAGAACTGGAAACAATCATTGGTTTAGCAATGTCAGCCTTCATTGTTACCAATAGAGATAAATCTTATAATTATAGTAGCATTGCAGGTTAGGAATCAGAAGAGCATTCCCCACAATGAAAGATATGACTTGTGTGGTAGCATTGTTCACAGTACTCCATTAATGCAGTGCTATTAATCATGGCTTCCAATTGTATCTTCTTTTATCGTTTTTGGCAATCGTGCATAGCTCTTATACCGTATATTCCCCGTCCGTTTCTCACCCAGAAATGTGATGACAGTACTAGGTCGGTCGACTCATGGCCGAGAACCAAGCGAGAGAGAAAAAGATGAATTTTTTTAGTTGTTGGAAATTTATTTATGTATGTTTGTTTTATTTGATTTAATATAACAACATTCCATCGACTTGTGGAAGGATCCAGCTTAAAATCGGCATTTTCAAGCCAAAATAAGACCCTCGACTTATGGCCAAGATCGACTTACGGCCTATATGACACCGGGAATATAAGATACTGACAGTCCTGCAAACCAATATAACAGATATTCCTTTACTGTGAAAAGTTGATACAATAAAAAACTATTGTGAAACAATAAATTATTTGAATATGTTTTCGAGATTTGTTGTATCTGTTTGCATGCATGATCACCGGAATAAGAGACTATGGGGAAATTACAAAATAAATGACGTAGTAAACATTGCAAAGACCATTGGTGAAGCTCAGAAAACATGAGATACACTATTATATTGTAATCCGATAAAACTGGGGAGTAGCATTGGAAGAGATGCATGCAAACCTCCAGTGGAAATCGTGATAGCGCAGTGGTAGAGCGTTCACTTCATGTGCGAAAGGTCTGGAGTTTGAGCCCCGCTGGAGCCGTTACCATTGTGCCCTTAGGTAAGGCATTTTATTTCCACGTTGCCTTTTCTCTCCTTCGTGGCGATGGATTTCATCAGGAATGAGGTCTCGAGAGTGATTAATATAAGTTGTAAGAATTTGTTTCACAATTAAGCTAAAAATAAATTTGTATAAACTAAAGTAATTTTAATGAGAGTTGCCTTTTGTTCACATCCTGCAATTATCTTGTTTGTGCAAGCTTAGTTAATGTACATTTTATCTGTAATAAAATATGTTTAAACCAACAAGAAAAACATAGTTGTTCATGTGGATAGAATGTCGTTTCCTTGGTAGCGCCATTAGTTTTACATATTTATCCAGATCAATGACAAATCACAAATATAAGCTGATGATTGTAGAAAATGTTATCTCAATGGAAGCAATAAATATGATTTCCCTTCCAATTACCAGTACTATTGCATGTAGTTTTATCTTTGAGAGACAATAATCCGCATGGTGCTTTTAATCGAGAATCTTTAACAGAGAATACAGAGAATCCTATACTGGATGGAACATTATGCGAAAATAAGTAAATGGAGAAAACGACAACATTTGAGAAAACAGTGATTTAACAATATAAATTATACAGTCAAACCTGTCTTAAGCAGCCAGCCAAGGGAATCACAAAGTGGCTGCTTAATAGAGGTCAACTATATAGTAAAACAACATATATATTGGAAATCTTGAAACTGGCTACTTAATGCAGGTTGGCTGCTTAATAGAGGTGACCACTAACTCAGGTTTGACTGTTTAATAGAGGTGACCACTAACTCAGGTTTGACTGTTTAATAGAGGTGACCACTAACTCAGGTTTGACTGTTTAATAGAGGTGACCACTAACTCAGGTTTGACTGTTTCATAGAGGTGACCACTAACTCAGGTTGACTGTTTAATAGAGGTGACCACTAACTCAGGTTTGACTGTTAATAGAGGTGACCACTAACTCAGGTTTGACTGTTTAATAGAGGTGACCACTAACTCAGGTTTGACTGTTTAATAGAGGTGACCACTAACTCAGGTTTGACTGTTTAATAGAGGTGACCACTAACTCAGGTTTGACTGTTTAATAGAGGTGACCACTAACTCAGGTTTGACTGTTTAATAGAGGTGACCACTAACTCAGGTTTGACTGTATAATAGAGGTGACCACTAACTCAGGTTTGACTGTTTAATAGAGGTGACCACTAACTCAGGCTTGACTGTATTCATCTTGTATAAGAAATTGCATGGCCTTCCATCCTTGAGACAATAATCCACATGTAGCCGTTACCAGAGAGCCACACACTGTACATAACCCTTGTATAAGAAATTGCCTGGCCTTCCGTCCATCCGTGAGACGATATTAAATGCACAAGATGGCCTTAGGGATGTTACTGGTGATGCTGGATTGGATGTGAAACATGATCCAGATTGAGAGTGAAGACAAACTTGCATATGGTGATGGTGTTAATTGTATCACATATAGCATATTTATTACATGGCCTTCACTTTGTGAGACAAATAATCCACATGGGACTTTGTAATCATACCGTTAGAAAAAGTTGATATACTACAAGACATTGGATTCTCGGTTACTTGATGTCATTTGCATAGATTTATACTTCCTGCTGTGAGGAATTCGAAAATGATATGTTCTGCTATTATTTGCCAATTATAGCATATTATATTGTACCGTGAGAAAATCGTACAAATATACAGCCAGGATTCTGTATATCAATAATAAGTGGGGATGACGGCGAGTACTACCGTGTTAGCAAAATGATAATCCGGTATTTTAAAGAAATAAAATTCGCTGAAACAAACTTGGAGCATGCACGTTTCAATCAGTGTTTAGTTCATAATCAGATAAAATAGCGTCCATATTCGGACATGCCTAATCCGAAACTCTTGCCAAATATCTGAAATCAAAGCAATCGTACATTCCCATTAATGCAAATGTACATTTTGCCAAGAATCAAATGATTGTTTCTGAGTACTCGGTCAGACAGGTGTCCGATTACTCGAGTATCAAAATAACAATTAAATACTGCATGTACAACACAATTGAATCTGCACCACCAACAATTAAATACTGCATGTACAGCACAATTGAATCTGCACCATCAACAATTAAATACTGCATGTACAGCACAGTTGAATCTGCACCATCAACAATTAAATACTGCATGTACAGCACAATTGAATCTGTACCACCAACAATTAAATACTGCATGTACAACACAGTTGAATCTGCACCACCAACAATTAAATACTGCATGTACAGCACAATTGAATCTGCACCACTAACAATTATATACTGCATATACAGCACAATTGAATCTGCACCACCAACAATTAAATACTGCATGTACAGCACAATTGAATCTGCACCATCAACAATTAAATACTGCATGTACAGCACAGTTGAATCTGCACCACCAACAATTAAATACTGCATGTACAGCACAGTTGAATCTGCACCACCAACAATTAAATACTGCATGTACAGCACAATTGAATATGCACCATCAACAATTAAATACTGCATGTACAGCACAGTTGAATCTGCACCACCAACAATTAAATACTGCATGTACAGCACAATTGAATCTGCACCAGCAACAATTAAATACTGCATGTACAGCACAGTTGAATCTGCACCACCAACAATTAAATACTGCATGTACAGCACAATTGAATCTGTACCACCAACAATTAAATACTGCATGTAATACAGTTGAATCTGCACCACCAACAATTAAATACTGCATGTACAGCACAATTGAATCTGTACCACCAACAATTATATACTGCATATACAGCACAATTGAATCTGCACCACCAACAATTAAATACTGCATGTACAGCACAGTTGAATCTGCACCACCAACAATTAAATACTGCATGTACAGCACAATTGAATATGCACCATCAACAATTAAATACTGCATGTACAGCACAGTTGAATCTGCACCACCAACAATTAAATACTGCATGTACAGCACAATTGAATCTGCACCAGCAACAATTAAATACTGCATGTACAGCACAGTTGAATCTGCACCACCAACAATTAAATACTGCATGTACAGCACAATTGAATCTGTACCACCAACAATTAAATACTGCATGTAATACAGTTGAATCTGCACCACCAACAATTAAATACTGCATGTACAGCACAATTGAATCTGTACCACCAACAATTATATACTGCATATACAGCACAATTGAATCTGCACCACCAACAATTAAATACTGCATGTACAGCACAATTGAATCTGCACCATCAACAATTAAATACTGCATGTACAGCACAGTTGAATCTGCACCACCAACAATTAAATACTGCATGTACAGCACAATTGAATCTGCACCAGCAACAATTAAATACTGCATGTACAGCACAGTTGAATCTGCACCACCAACAATTAAATACTGCATGTACAGCACAATTGAATCTGTACCACCAACAATTAAATACTGCATGTACAACACAGTTGAATCTGTACCACCAACAATTAAATACTGCATGTACAGCACAATTGAATCTGTACCACCAACAATTATATACTGCATATACAGCACAATTGAATCTGCACCACCAACAATTAAATACTGCATGTACAGCGCAGTTGAATCTGCACCACCAACAATTAAATACTGCATGTACAGCACAATTGAATCTGTACCACCAACAATTAAACACTGCATGTACAACACAATTGAATCTGTACCATCAACAATTAAATACTGCATGTACAACACAATTGAATCTGCACCACCAACAATTAAATACTGCATATACAGCACAATTGAATCTGCACCATCAACAATTAAATACTGCATGTACAGCACAATTGAATCTGCACCATCAACACTTAAATACTGCATGTACAGCACAATTGAATCTGCATCATCAACAATTAAATACTACATGTACAACATAATTGAATCTGTACCATCAACAATTAAATACTGCATGTACAACACAATTGAATCTACACCACCAACAATTAAATACTGCATGTACAGCACAATTGAATCTGCACCACCAACAATTAAATAATGCATGTACAGCACAATTGAATCTGCACCACCAACAATTAAATACTGCATGTACAACACAATTGAATCTGCAACACCAACAATTAAATACTGCATGTACAACACAATTGAATCTGCACCACCAACAATTAAATACTGCATGTACAACACAATTAAATGTGCAACACCAACAATTAAATACTGCATGTACAGCACAATTGAATCTGCACCACCAACAAACACTTGTACATTGTACAACACAATTTGGATTGTCCGCTCAACTAAATCCATCATTGTTTTATTATATACCACCGATAGCCATCAGTATGGCTACAAATGTTACAGCCAGGTTATTAGATGATTGCATGCATACCGTGAGTTTGGTAGAAATATTACAGTATTCTGCAGAAAAAAGGACACATTTCCATTAGTAGAGTAAATTGAATAGCACTGTTGAGGTTCAAGCCTATCACATACATGTAAACCATTTCTAGAGGTCCAATGTGGCATTCCAAATGGAGATATTCCTGTCTTCAATTTTCTCCCTGCCACCTTCCTCCTTCCACCTCCAACCTTCCTCCTCCCACCTTCCCTCTCCCACCTTCCCCCTTCCTCCTCCCACCTTCCCTCTCCCCCTCCTATAGAGGGATACTACCATGCATGATAACAGTCAGTAGTGAGTTTGGAAGCACAGTAACTGTTATGGGGAGTCCAGAGAAGAGCTTCACTCATGAGTAGTAAGCTATTTATAGTCCATCAACACACATGCACATCAACACACATGTACATCAACACACATGCACATCAACACACCTGTACATCAACACACCTGTACATCAACACACCTGCACATCAACACACACACACACACCTGTACATCAACACACATGTACATCAACACACCTGTACAGCAACACACCTGTACAGCAACACACACACACCTGTACATCAACACACCTGTACATCAACACACCTGTACATCAACACACACACACACCTGTACATTAACACACCTGTACATCAACACACCTGTACATCAACACACCTGTACATCAACACACCTGTACATATACATCAACACACCTGTACATCAACACACATGTACATTAACACACCTGTACATCAACACACCTGTACATTAACACACCTGTACATCAACACACCTGTACATATACATCAACACACCTGTACATCAACACACATGTACATTAACACACCTGTACATCAACACACCTGTACATATACATCAACACACCTGTACATTAACACACCTGTACATTAACACACCTGTACATTAACACACATGTACATTAACACACCTGTACATCAACACACCTGTACACCAACACACCTGGACATCAACACACATGTACATCAACACACCTGTACATCAACACACATGTACACTAACACACCTGTACATCAACACACCTGTACACCAACACACCTGTACATCAACACACATGTACATCAACACACCTGTACATCAACACACATGTACATCAACACACCTGTACATCAACACACATGTACATTAACACACCTGTACAGCAACAGACCCACTCTAAGTTTTAGTTGAAACAGAAATAGAGTAGTAATTTTGCAACATGTTTGTGACCTTTGTAATCTGGAACAGTAGTTGAAATGTCTAGGCTGTAATAGAGATACAGATGTATGGCTTGTAATGATTTCTAGCTGGATGAGGTGAAATCTTATCAAAGTACCTCATTATTGCTGTCCGATTGGATTTCCTTCAGTGAGAATAGGAGAGTCTCAGCTATGTTAGCTCTACTGCGCTATTCTCCGGACAAGCTTAATGTAGGCCGCCTGTCCATTAAAGTGTATGTGCTATTGAATCCATATGCCTCCATTATAACAGACAAGGTCAGACACCACTATTGAATCCATATGCCTCCATTATAACAGACAAGGTCAGACACCGCTATTGAATCCTTAGGCCTCCATTATAACAGACAAGGTCAGACACTGCTATTGAATCCATAGGCCTCCATTATAACAGACACGGTCAGACACCACTATTGAATCCTTAGGCCTCCATTATAACAGACAAGGTCAGACACCACTATTGAATCCTTAGGCCTCCATTATAACAGACAAGGTCAGACACCGCTATTGAATCCTTAGGCCTCCATTATAACAGACAAGGTCAGACACCGCTATTGAATCCTTAGGCCTCCATCATAACAGACAAGGTCAGACACTGCTATTGAATCCATAGGCCTCCATTATAACAGACACGGTCAGACACCACTATCGAATCCTTAGGCCTCCATTATAACAGACACAGTCAGACACCACTATTGAATCCTTAGGCCTCCATTATAACAGTCACGGTCAGACACTACTATTGAATCCTTAGGCCTCCATTATAACAGACACGGTCAGACACCACTATTGAATCCTTAGGCCTCCATTATAACAGACACGGTCAGACACCACTATTGAATCCTTAGGCCTCCATTATAACAGACAAGGTCAGACACCACTATTGAATCCTTAGGCCTCCATTATAACAGACACGGTCAGACACCACTATTGAATCCATAGGCCTCCATTATAACAGACAAGGTCAGACACCACTATTGAATCCATAGGCCTCCATTATAACAGACACAGTCAGACACCACTATTGAATCCTTAGGCCTCCATTATAACAGACAAGGTCAGACACCACTATTGAATCCATAGGCCTCCATTATAACAGACACGGTCAGACACCACTATTGAATCCTTAGGCCTCCATTATAACAGACAAGGTCAGACACTGCTATTGAATCCATAGGCCTCCATTATAACAGACACGGTCAGACACCACTATTGAATCCTTAGGCCTCCATTATAACAGACACGGTCAGACACCACTATTGAATCCTTAGGCCTCCATTATAACAGACACGGTCAGACACCACTATTGAATCCTTAGGCCTCCATTATAACAGACACGGTCAGACACCACTATTGAATCCTTAGGCCTCCATTATAACAGACAAGGTCAGACACCACTATTGAATCCTTAGGCCTCCATTATAACAGACATGGTCAGACACCACTATTGAATCCATAGGCCTCCATTATAACAGACAAGGTCAGACACTGCTCTTGAATCCATAGGCCTCCATTATAACAGACAAGGTCAGACACTGCTATTGAATCCATAGGCCTCCATTATAACAGACAAGGTCAGACACTGCTATTGAATCCTTAGGCCTCCATTATAACAGACACGGTCAGACACCACTATTGAATCCTTAGGCCTCCATTATAACAGACACGGTCAGACACCACTATTGAATCCATATGCCTCCATTATAACAGACAAGGTCAGACACTGCTATTGAATCCTTAGGCCTCCATTATAACAGACAAGGTCAGACACTGCTATTGAATCCTTAGGCCTCCATTATAACAGACAAGGTCAGACACTGCTATTGAATCCTTAGGCCTCCATTATAACAGACAAGGTCAGACACTGCTATTGAATCCATAGGCCTCCATTATAACAGACAAGGTCAGACACTGCTATTGAATCCTTAGGCCTCCATTATAACAGACAAGGTCAGACACCGCTATTGAATCCATAGGCCTCACTTTAAAACAGACAAGGTCAGACACTGCTCTTGAATCCTTAGGCCTCCATTATAACAGACAAGGTCAGACACCGCTATTGAATCCATAGGCCTCCATTATAACAGACAAGGTCAGACACTGCTCTTGAATCCATATGCCTCCATTATAACAGACATGGTCAGACACCACTATTGAATCCATAGGCCTCCTTTATAACAGACAAGGTCAGACACCACTATTGAATCCATATGCCTCCATTATAACAGACATGGTCAGACACTGCTATTGAATCCATAGGCCTCCATTATAACAGACAAGGTCATACACTGCTATTGAATCCATAGGCCTCCATTATAACAGACAAGGTCAGACACTGCTATTGAATCCATAGGCCTCCATTATAACAGACAAGGTCAGACACTGCTATTGAATCCATAGGCTTCCATTATAACAGACCAGGTCAGACACTGTTATTGAATCCATAGGCCTCCATTATAACAGACAAGGTCAGACACCACTATTGAATCCATAGGCCTCCATTATAACAGACAAGGTCAGACACTGCTATTGAATCCATAGGCCTCCATTATAACAGACAAGGTCAGACACCACTATTGAATCCATAGGCCTCCATTATAACAGACAAGGTCAGACACCACTATTGAATCCATAGGCCTCCATTATAACAGTCAGTCCCATTATAATTTTGTTCCCCAAATATATTTTGCCACTGGTGTGTTTTACGTTTATTTATCGTCGCTACCGGTTGCCCATATGAGTGACGCCTCCTGAAGAGATTAGTCATTTTAGATTTTTGGAGGATAGTGCAATGATAGAGACAGAGACCCATTCCAGAGTCTCCTCTGGTTCTTTTACGTGCACATTGTACAGCACCGACACGAGACCTCGGTTTAATGTCCCATCAGAAAGACTTTTAATTTTATTAGGGTCAGACGTGGGACTGAACCTGCCACAAAAATAACTGAGTATTTTAACAGACTTGGCGATTGACATACCCAAAAATGGTACATTTCAATTGTGATTACCAATTTAATTAATTTTATTTATCACTAAAGACATCCGCCCACACTCCCTACTCAGAAGGTAATTTTGTTATGAATATTCCACTGACATTTAAAAAGTACTATGCTGTTTTTTCTCTCCACCAAATATTTTGCTAAAAATTTAAAATCTTCCAAAAATGCAGTTTATAGATATATTGTATTATGTTTCTGAAGTCCCTTTCACTTAATTATCAACAATACCTGCTCAAACATTCATCTTATATCTCATTTAATCACACATTTAAGGGCTTAGTTCCCTACCTGGTTGAACCAATGGGAGACTTGACTATTTCAATAACAGCATATGGCCGGAAACTGCTTAATTAGCCAATTATGATGAAAATTGATGCAGAGCGTCATGGCAACTGGTATATATATATGAAAAAACAGCTATGTTTGTTTTTATGTATCATAAACCAGTTGAAATGAATGTCGCTTTTGCAAACAGCAAAGGGCCAGATCAGACGGCAGGCACAGAACGTGCCGTCTACGTTCTGTGCCGTCTGATGAGGCTTTATGCTGTTTGCCATTCGAAGATAGTGTAGCTAAAACACTTGTCTGAATAGCAAATAACACAGATCCTGATCAGACACGGCAGATCCGGATCTATATTATTTGCACATTATGTCCAATTTATTCAGCAGGTTAAGAGTTAATTCCATCTCCTAGACATTTTTGTTTGAGATATAAAAGATATATCGGTAGGATCGCTATGAGGCATGAGGATTTTGTTTGAGATATGGATATAGGACCTCTATGAGCCTAGACATTTTGTTTGAGATATAGGACCTCTACGAGTCTAGACATTTTGTTTGAGATATAGGACCTCTACGAGCCTAGACATTTTGTTTGAGATATAGGACCTCTACGAGCCTAGACATTTTGTTTGAGATATAGGACCTATACGAGCCTAGACATTTTGTTTGAGATATAGGACCTCTACGAGCCTAGACATTTTGTTTGAGATATAGATATAGGACCTCTATGAGCCTAGACATTTTGTTTGAGATATAGGACCTCTACGAGCATAAACATTTTGTTTGAGATATAGATATAGGACCTCTACGAGCCTAGACATTTTGTTTGAGATATAGATATAGGACCTCTACGAGCCTAGACATTTTGTTTGAGATATAGGACCTCTACGAGCCTAGACATTTTGTTTGAGATATAGGACCTCTACGAGCCTAGACATTTTGTTTGAGATATAGATATAGGACCTCTACGAGCCTAGACATTTTGTTTGAGATATAGATATAGGACCTCTACGAGCCTAGACATTTTGTTTGAGATATAGGACCTCTACGAGCCTAGACATTTTGTTTGAGATATAGGACCTCTACGAGCCTAGACATTTTGTTTGAGATATAGATATAGGACCTCTATGAGCCTAGACAGTTGTTTCAGATATAGATATATAGGACCTCTACAAGCCTAGACAGTTTGTTTGAGATATAGATATAGGACCTCTATGAGCCTAGACAGTTTGTTTGAGATATAGATATAGGACCTCTACGAGCCTAGACAGTTTGTTTGAGATATAGATATAGGACCTCTACGAGCCTAGACATTTTGTTTGAGATATAGATATAGGACCTCTACGAGCCTAGACATTTTGTTTGAGATATAGATATAGGACCTCTACGAGCCTAGACATTTTGTTTGAGCTATAGATATAGTACCTCTACGAGCCTAGACATTTTGTTTGAGATATAGATATAGGACCTCTACGAGCCTAGACATTTTGTTTGAGATATAGATATAGGACCTCTACGAGCCTAGACATTTTGTTTGAGATATGGATATAAGACCTCTATGAGCCTAGACATTTTTGTTTGAGATATAAAAGATATATCGGTAGGATCGCTATGAGGCATGAGGATTTTGTTTGAGATATGGATATAGGACCTCTACGAGCCTAGACATTTTGTTTGAGATATAGATATAGGACCTCTACGAGCCTAGACATTTTGTTTGAGATATAGATATAGAATCTCTACGAGGCATGAGGATTTTGAGTATATTATATAGGTTAGTTTTTGTCCAAGGACAGGATGATATTTTGTTAGTGTACCAGTCTGAGAAGATAATTGTCCAAATTGGATGGGTGTTCTGACTGTGGTGGATTTAGAGTGATTTGGGTGTCTGGAAATTTTTGTTTATGTGATAGTAATATTAATAATTAACTAAGGAAAGGCATATTGTTTTATTGCCACTATTAGACATGCCCGTCAGACTGAGTGTAGGTTCATTCATAAACGTGGAATCGAAATGTTTGGCATTTTTTGTTTGTTTAAAGTTTATTTAACGTCGCTACCGGTTGCCCATTTGAGCGACGGGCAGTTTACCTAACAACACCTTTCCTGGGCAGGCTCCAGCGACCTTAACCACTCGACCATGGTTGCAGACTGTTTGGCAGTGACTTGGAGATATAGATTTATAGCAGCACATCATGTATAATTATAACTGTGAATGAATGTGAGCCATCATTCTAATGCAATACTTTTTGGTATTCACTTTAAATTACAGTCATTGTCCCTTGGTTTTATGAATACAGTCTACATCCGTTATGTTGAATTCTGCAGGACCGAACAAAATACTTTGACATAACCGAAGATTGATTTAACGAAATTCGATATAAACGGAGCCAGTTATATGTAAAATGATAGTGTCTGAAATGAGACTTTGATCCGACTTCGTGATAACCGGAGAATTCGACATAACCGACTTTGACATAGCGAATGTAGACTGTAGTTGTTTGTAGTTTGGGTCCAAATCGTCCAACTTCTGATTATGTGTCTGGATTGTCAGACATGCATGAGGCCTGACTCGACTTTCAAGGAAATATGGGAGGAAAAATATGTGTCCTATAATCAAGAAAAGAAGCAGAATTAGCTATATAACACTGTGTCTTTCATTCTAATCTTTTTTCTATGATTTGATGTGTGTAATAATATAATTATGCATCGTACAAACTTTATATAATATTGAGAAAGAAAACATGTTTAACCCTTTCAACACTACAGACCTATATGCCACTAATATTACTATATTTAGACAAAATTACCAATCTTGATAAATGAACTTGTCCAAATGATGATGATGATTGAGTTTATTTACCCTCGCCGCCGGTAAACTATATGGGCGAGCAACTTGTCCAAATGTATTTTTCTTATTAATTTATTGGTCTAAAATATGATGCACCAGTCCATGTCAGATACTTGGTGTTGAATTGGTTAAACTAAGAAATGAAAAGGGTACTTGGTGTTGAATGGGTTAAACTATGAATTGAAAAGGGTACTTGGTGTTAAATGGGTTAAACTATGAATTGAAAAAGGGTACTTGGTGTTGAATGGGTTAAACTAAGAAATGAAAAAGTACTTGGTGTTGAATGGGTTAAGCCAAGAAATGAAAAGGTACTTGATGTAGAATGGGTTAAACTAAGAAATGAAAAGGGTACTTGGTGTTAAATGGGTTAAACTAAGAAATGAAAAGGGAACTTGGTGTTGAATGGGTTAAACTAAGAAATGAAAAGGGTACTTGGTGTTAAATGGGTTAAACTAAGAAATGAAAAAGTACTTGGTGTTGAATGGGTTAAGCCAAGAAATGAAAAGGGTACTTGGTGTTGAATGGGTTAAACTAAGAATTGAAAAAGGTACTTGGTGTTGAATGGGTTAAACTTAGAAATGAAAAGGTACTTGGTGTTGAAAGGGTTAAACTAAGAAATGAGAAAGGTACTTTATGTTGAATGGGTTAAACTAAGAAATGAGAAACACACATAATGTATATACATTTTTCTCTCTGAGAAGCTCTCCCAAGCTGCTGACTTACTAATTGGTATGCTGCCTAGCCTGTTCGCTTGATCGAAGAAACATATTGCCGCTAACGTCAGAAAACTTTTCTGCAATTATTATTATTAAAGATGAAATCATTGAGACACGATCTATTTTCAATTTCCGATGGTTTCCTGTTGTCTCATGAGACCCTGAAATACATTGTTGTATATTTACAGTTTACAGGAAATAATAAATTCACAGCTGCTTGTTTAACATTACTGGCAAAGAGTGCAGATCCTGATGGCTCATCTGGATCTAAATTTTTCTTAAGTCTATTTAGAGGTCTGTGGTCTTAAAATGGTTAAATAGCCTAAAACATGGCAGTTTTTAAACAATATTTAATTCACAGCTGCTTTCTAGCGACTGTTCTTACTTTCTAGTGTCATTTAATTTAAGCAAATTTTAATTCACAGCTGCTTTATAATGACAGGTTTAAGCAGTGTTTTATTCACAGCCATTTTCTAATGACAGTTTTTAAGCAATTTTTAATTCACAGCTGTTTTCTTTCTAATGATACGTGTTTTAAGCAAAGTTAACATTGAGGCCTGTTTTCAAATAGATCATTGATGCAGAACATGAACATGACAAGTTTCCAAGAAATTCTTATGTATGGGCTCCCATCTTTCCAATTAAGGTGAACATGACAGTTTTCCAAGAAATATGTAATTCAGGACTGTCTTCTAATTGACTTGAACTTAATTGTTTCTAAGAAATGTTAAATGCAGCACAGTTTTCTAATACCATGTACACACACAAATTAGATTCAAGTTGGATTTACGATTCAAATCAAATTTACGAAAGATTATAATTAAATCTCGGTAAAACCAAATCCAGTTTGCTTTCACATTAACAACATTTAGACAATGCAATGTGCCTCGAGTATGCACAAAGCAACATTTATGATCATAAATATCTACAATGTTACCCAAATCATCAAATTATGTTTTATGCTTTTCTGGAATTCCCTAATATTGAATTGTTCCTTGTTATCAACGGTTATTTTTTTTGGCTGTGTCTGTCTGATCTGGCTCTACGCTGTTTGCATAAGTGACTTTTGTTGTGATTGGCAGGATACGGGTTAATCCATATTGGAGCTTCACACAATTAAAACATATAGCTTAAAATTTGGCATGAAATATCAGTCATATTTAATCTGATTTCAGATGTAGTCATTTTAAGCCACATTGAAAAGCTGTGTTAAAAACATAGAGTGTGAATGGAGAGTGGTTTAATATCACACGCCAGATTGATAAAGAAAGCAGTTGCTGTTGGTACACCATTAAACCCCAAAAACAAACAAACTGGCTTAGAACCAACCCCATGTGTGGTTATTGACTTGCACATAGCAATTAGCTAGTTTCTAATTGACTTGCACATAGCAATTAGCTAGTTTCTAATTGACTTGCACATAACAATTAGCTAGTTTCTAATTGACTTGAGTATGACTATTAGTTGCTTTCTAATTGACTTCAACAGCTAGCTAGATAATTGAATTGAACATAGCAATTGGCTACTTTCTAATTGACATGCACATACAGTGTAATGTCTATAACGACACCTGACTACAATGACAAACTGTGTTAACTGACATTATCTGCCGTCCCGACAATTTTACTATATAATTCATATAAGCAAAACCTTGTTGTACTGACACCTGCCTTTCCTGTACAACGACATTGTTTCCTGGTCCCATTTAGCACATTGCATGTATTTTCGACCTGCGTAATCTGACTAACCCAAATTACACAATTGGGACAATCCAAATATCTTACAGGTAAGCTGTTTCTCAGGCCAATTATCACCTTAAAATGTGTGGTTATGTATTTAATGGATTTTTACATTTAGATGTACACATAGCCTATGTTTGGCCAGTGCGTGCAACCCATTGATTAAATGTCACTGAAGTGTAAGGATGAATATGCCAACAAGAAAATGTATGTATACCCATAAAACAGTGATGCAAATTGGAGAACCTTGTTATAACAACAACCTGTGTTGTATTATCTGACACAACATCTTTGTCAGAGTGGATGATGTTGTTAGAGACAGGTTTCACTGTAGCAATTAGCTAGTTTCTAACTGACTTGAGCATGGCTATTAGTTGCTTTCTAATGGACTTCAATATGGCAACTTAATATTAGCAGCTTGATAATTGAATTGAACATAGCAATTGGCTACTTTCTAATTGACTTGATCATAGTAATTAGCTGCCTTGTATTTTTTGGACTGGTACATGGCAATTAACTACTTTCTAATTGACTTGCACAATTAACTACTTTCTAATTGACTTGCACAATTAACTACTTTCTAATTGACTTGCACAATTAACTACTTTCTAATTGACTTGCACAATTAACTACTTTCTAATTGACTTGCACATGACAAAATTAGCTGCATTTTTAATTGACTTTAACACAACAGTGGCTAACTGCTTTCTATTTGACTGTTTGGTGCTATTTGACTGCTTGGTACTATTTGAGGTACTATTTGACTGCATTGTACTATTTGACTGCATTGTACTATTTGACTGCATGGTACTATTTGAGGTACTATTTGACTACATTGAACTATTTGACTGCTTGGTACTATTTGACTGCATGGTGCTATTTGACTGCATTGTACTATTTGACTGCTTGGTACTATTTGACTGCATGGTACTATTTGACTGCATGGTACTATTTGACTGCTTGGTACTATTTGACTGCTTGGTACTATTTGACTGCATGGTACTATTTGACTGCTTGGTACTATTTGACTGCTTGGTACTATTTGACTGCTTGGTACTATTTGACTGCTTGGTACTATTTGACTGCATGGTACTATTTGACTGCTTGGTACTATTTGACTGCATGGTACTATTTGACTGCATTGTACTATTTGACTACATGGTACTATTTGACTGCTTGGTACTATTTGACTGCATTGTACTATTTGACTGCATGGTACTATTTGACTGCTTGGTACTATTTGACTACATGGTACTATTTGACTACATGGTACTATTTGACTGCATGGTACTATTTGACTGCATGGTACTATTTGACTGCTTGGTACTATTTGACTGCATTGTACTATTTGACTGCATGGTACTATTTGACTGCTGCATGGTACTATTTGACTGCATGGTACTGGACAATTAGCAAGAAATTCTAAATTCAGAGCAGTTTACCGTACATACTCACGTATAAGACATGCTTTTACCACCAGATTATGGTTTCAAAGTGGGGTTTCCAGTTTTATAAGTGAATGCTAGCACAATCTATATACATGATCTCGTGTCCATTTTATCAACCCGTCTTATAGGCTAGTGCATGCCAAAACCCACACCAAGGTAGGGGGTGTTATCTTATAGACGAGATCGCAGCCTCATGGGCATGTATGGATGCTACGCGGAATGGAAGAGTTTAATATATGACTGAAAACATATTGTATCTGCAATTAATTGAAAACAAAATGCGTACCAGACTGTAAAGAAAAAATTGTATATCATTGTTCATACAAGGTCAAGCATAATTATTATCAACAATTATTGTAAATACATGACTGCACTGAACTACTGATAGGTGATCTGGTGAATTATTATATACATTATATCAACATATCTCGTTGTTCAGCCCAATTTTATTCTTCAATAATCAGTGGATCTGGGTTTTTCTTGTTTGAACGACAAGTTATTGAATATCACTTGAATATCACTGGTGTATTACTATACCTTGCAATGCTTCCAAAGATTGGGTGTATTGGTTCAATTATTAGCGTATGTGACATGTGTGCTGTGGAAGACTATCGGAATTAGTTTATATATTACAGTGATTATACTTATTAATGTAAGGACATATAATTTTAGTATTATTGTTGTGCTGTAGAATGAATGCTGGTGGAATTAGTTAGTTAATGATGCGTCGGATTAATATTTATTGATGTAAATCTGTTCATGGCTATTAATTAAATGATTGTGTTTGTAGAACGCTATTGGAATTAGTTTATAATGCATTGGATATAGTAGCAGGTAATAAGTACTGTCGTTATTATGCCCCACAGATATGGGGTTAAATAGGGGTCACACATGTCCATTCCTAGTGGGGATCCATATCTTTTCTAAATTTCTGAAAGGATTTTCATTAGACTTGTATCTAATGTTCATCTCATCCAGATCACATGAGTAACCCATGTTCCAACCATGTCCATTTAGGGTCATGGCCACTCTTGGAGGTCAAAGGTCAATCTCATATCTGATCCATAATTCAGCAAATCACCTGAAGAATTTTCAATAACTTGGCAAAAAATGTTAATCATATTGAGATATATATATATTATATTTCACCTGATTATATTATGTCAAGGTCGCACTTAGAGGTCAAGGGCCAAATTTGGCTCATCGGGGTATGCTTGATAAGACTGTTTCAGTATTGAGTGTTGGGGGTATGCTCAGTATCGAGTGTTGTGAGTATGCTCAGTATCGAGTGTTGTGAGTGTTGGGAGTATGCTCAGTAACGAGTGTTGGGGGTATGCTCAGTATCGAGTGTTGCGAGATATGCTCAGCATTGAGTGTTGGGGGTATGCTCAGTATCAAGTGTTGCGAGATATGCTTCAGTATCGAGTGTTGGGAGATATGCTCAGTATAGAGTGTTGGGAGTATGCTCAGTATCGAGTGTTTGGAGTATGCTCAGTATCGAGTGTTGTGAGTATGCTCAGTATCGAGTGTTGTGAGTGTTGGGAGTATGCTCAGTAACGAGTGTTGGGGGTATGCTCAGTATCGAGTGTTGCGAGTATGCTCAGTATTGAGTGTTGGGAGTATGCTCAGTATAGAGTGTTGGGAGTATGCTCAGTATAGAGTGTTGGGAGTATGCTCAGTATCGAGTGTTGGGAGTATGCTCAGTATTGAGTGTTGGGAGTATGCTCAGTATTGAGTGTTTGGAGTATTATGTGTCAGTATTGAGTGTTGGGAGTATATGCTCAGTATTGAGTGTTTGGAGTATTATGTGTCAGTATTGAGTGTTTGGAGTATTCAGTGTTTGGAGTATTATGTGTCAGTATTGAGTGTTTGGAGTATTATGTGTCAGTATTGAGTGTTGGGAGTATTATGTTTCAGTATTGAGTGTTGGGAGTATGCTCAGTATCGAGTGTTGCGAGTATGCTCAGTATTGAGTGTTGGGAGTATGCTCAGTATCGAGTGTTGGGAGTATGCTCAGTATAGAGTGTTGGGAGTATGCTCAGTATTGAGTGTTGGGAGTATGCTCAGTATTGGGAGTATGCTCAGTATTGAGTTTTGGGAGTATGCTCAGTATTGAGTTTTGGGAGTATGCTCAGTATAGAGTGTTGCGAGTATGCTCAGTATTGAGTGTTGCAATTATGCTCAGTATTGAGTGTTGGGAGTATGCTCAGTATTGAGTGTTGCAAGTATGCTCAGTATTGAGTGTTGGGAGTATGCTCAGTATCGAGTGTTGCGAGTATTATGTTGCAGTATTGAGTGTTTGGAGTATTGAGTGTTGGGAGTTGGGAGTATTATGTGTAAGTATTGAGTGTTTGGAGTATTGAGTGTTTGGAGTATTATGTGTAAGTATTGAGTGTTTGGAGTATTATGTAGATGTTTCAATGATTACTGTCAACTTCAAAACATGTTAAATATCTCTTACTATAATTTATAATATCTGACATTTTATTTTCAAAGTGGCATCTGGCTTCAGTGATATGGCTCTAGTTTATGTTAGAATTCATTTCAGTTGTTAACTTCTAAAACTGCTGGCATTGACCCTTGTTTGACTCAGGGGAAACTGATTCTAAAAATAAATAATTGTTAAAAAACATGGCCCAAGAGTTTTTACAAAAACAACAGAATTCAGTCAGAAAACCTTGAAAACGTGCATGAAATCAAGTTCACTAATTGAATCATGTAATTACATCTCCTGCACAGGATAAACCATAATTGTACAATATTGCCATGGCTCTAATTTGTCTCTGAAGCAATTAAATTTGTAATTATCCTGTCAACAGGGGGTATGGTGACATATTATTAATATGTTGTAAACATCAGTAAAATGTTTTAGCCCTTATATCTTGTAGAAAACTTTACTTTCGAGCACTTATTTAGAACCAATCTGTACAGTTCACCCACCTTGCATTTACTTTTACCTGCAAGATTGTTTTTGTTTTGTTTGTTTGCCATTAATTGTCCTCTAGTACATCTATTGTTACAACTTGTTAGCAGGGAAAGTTCCTGAAGCCAGTAACTACCAGCTAATGAGCAGCCTATCACATAATAATGTACATCATTTGAACATATTTATATAAAATGATTACTAAGAAATTGTAGGTTAATTTTGTACTCGTACAAATTGATGAAATAAATTTAAAGAGACTGACAGACGGATCTGTAGTCCAGTGGTAACACGCTGGACTGATAATCCAGGGATCACAGGTTCGATCCCCCATCTGACCCTAATAAAATTAACAGTCTTTCTGATGGGATGTTAAACCGAGGTCTCGTATCGGTGCTTTACACCGTGCACGTAAAAGAACCAGAGGAGACTCTGGAATGGGTCTCTGTCGGTATCATGCACTATCCTCCAAAATCTAAAATGACTAATCTCTTCAGGAGGCGTCACTCATATGGGCAACCGGTAGCGACGATAAATAAACGTAAAACACACACAGAGACTGATTGATAGTGGGTATTGCGCGCATTGCAAATAATAGGCATAATTATAAGCGACAAACTTTGTCGACCACTCAATAACACGCAATGACTTGATGTCATTGAGAAAACTGTTGATAAAGTTATTGACCAATCGATCAACTATACCTAATGACGTCATTACGTTCTGAATCAAGGGAAGTAAGTCGGTATAGCATTAGGGCACCATGCAGTTATCAAAATATGAATAAATACACCAAAGTTCAGGTAAACGAAATTATTTTCTAACACAAGAAGATAGGTCTTTGTTAGAACATTGTGCAATTTAATATTTACATTTCTTTTTTCTGTGACATTCCAAGCCAGTTTATTAATATAGAGATTATTTTCTAATACAAAATGTTCAAGGTTTTAAGTTTCAGTTCTATAAGTATAGATAATAGTAATAATAAACATTTTATGTAAGAAATAACATTTGTCATGCCGTTGTTTATCGGCAACTAAACCATGATGAAAATTTGGAGTTCTGGCCCCAAGATTTTAAAGTTTTTCTTAAATCTCAAGCTCAGTCTCAGGCCATTGATTGGTTCAGCCGAATGTAGAGCTCAGGCTCAACCAATCAAATCACTTGAGCTCTAGTTTGAGATTTGAGAAAGGTTTTGTTTCCTCGGGCCATGATGCGTAGGAATTAACAAGGTCCGAGTTGTGTTGCTTCATTCCTACACATCATAATGACAGTTTTTTATTCGCCGATAAACAATGACAAGGCAAATATTATTTCCATTCTAACATGACCCAATATAATGCTATAAACGAATAAATGTGTGTGTTACTTTGGCTGATGTCTCCTTGTCTGTTATTTGGCTGATGGCTTTACAAAATACCTCCCTGTAAAATACCTTCTGTATTCCAGTAGCACTGAAAATCACCCAACTATCAACAATATATTTCCTGCATGACTGGTATTAACACTACAAATCCTGCCCAAACGCTGTATTCAATTCCAATGTAAAAATTGTTAAAAGTTATGAATATTTACGTCGCATGGGAGCAAAATTCAACAGCCGTAGCTGTGGTTTATTGCAGATTTAACAACGGTTGTTTTTGTTCCTTTTTTTCCCTAGGAACAAAATATCAAGTCATGTTGGAATTAATAATAAAGAATATTAGTATTTCAGTGTTATTTAATAATATATAATTTGGAAAATGTAATATAATAATATATAATTTGGAAAATGTAATATATGACTACAATGCCGAAGAAACATTTTTAGAATGTTGTTTGCCTTGTCCCCATATGCTGCAGGCAGTTCCTACATTTGTAACTTTATCATAAGCTTTATCCAATATCTGATTTAATTTCATCTGTAACAATGCATCATCATCGCTATTATTTTGTCTTTTTGACATAAATGATAATATTGCATGTTATGTTAGACATTTTACTGCAGTGTTATGGACATAGTTACATAGTCTGCTCTGTTCATTCTAGATGTTCTGCGAGATATGTGTTTGATTTGTTAGCAGAAAATGATACTTGACAGGAACGGGTCCGGAATTGGCAATCAGGGTGGGGGAGTTGTGAGTGTGCTATGTGTGTGTGTCTGGTGACATGTCCACAGGAACATTTTTGGAGTGTGCATTGCGTTTGGTGCATTTTCAATGTGTTTGGTTTGTGCGAAATATATGTAATATCAAAAGGTCATGATCGATAAACAAGTATTATGCATTGATATGGATTTTAGTAATACCTGTATAATGTACAGATGAAAATTGTTGTTTTTACGTTGACATTTACGAGCGGGTGGTGCATTTGAGAAAATGTTGCCAAATGTAACAAAATATACAATGCTCCGAGAGCATATCGTACACACCCACAAATTACATACCCGCAAACTGCACCACACAAACTACACCCACACATTTCACACCCACAAATGTCACACCCACGTTAGTTTTAGGTGTTTGCATAAATGTTGCAGGTGCATCGTCATTCGTTTTGTATAATGTGATGTATTTATTGGAAAAAAACGTGGATAATCATGAATACCCACCTCCGATGCCATGGATAATCATGAATACCCACCTCCGATCCCGTGGATAATCATTAATACCCACCTCCGATCCTGTGGATAATCATGAATACCCACCTACGATGCCGTGGATAATCATGAATACCCACCTCCGATCCCGTGGATAATCATGAATATCCACCTCCGATCCCGTGGATAATCATGAATACCCACCTCCGATCCCGTAGATAATCATGAATACCCACCTACGATCCCGTGGATAATCATGAATACCCACCTCCGATCCTGTGGATAATCATGAATACCCACCTCCGATCCCGTGGATAATCATGAATATCCACCTACGATCCTGTGGATAATCATGAATACCCACCTCCGATCCTGTGGATAATCATGAATACCCACCTACGATGCCATGGATAATCATGAATACCCACCTCCGATCCTGTGGATAATCATGAATACCCACCTCCGATCCCGTGGATAATCATGAATACCCACCTCCGATCCCGTGGATAATCATGAATACCCACCTCCGATCCTGTGGATAATCATGAATACCCACCTCCGATCCTGTGGATAATCATGAATACCCACCTACGATGCCGTGGATAATCATGAATACCCACCTCCGATCCTGTGGATAATCATGAATACCCACCTCCGATCCCGTGGATAATCATGAATACCCACCTCCGATCCCGTGGATAATCATGAATACCCACCTCCGATCCCGTGGATAATCATGAATACCCACTTCCGATCCTGTGGATAATCATGAATACCCACCTCCGATCCCGTGGATAATCATGAATACCCACCTCCGATCCCGTGGATAATCATGAATACCCACCTCCGATCCCGCCCAATTGATCTAAGCACCTAAACATGAATGAGTACAATCACAAAATCTATGCATGCACCTAAAAGCAGGGTTCATTCTAGGTCAGAATTTTTGGGAGAAGTGAGAAAGCGGGTGATCGCTTCCTTAAATGGTGTTATTTAATATACTTCTGCAAAATAGGGTTAAAATGCACAGTACAACAACCATTAAATACAACATTTGAATCAAAGGAGTGCTTTATAATGGGCCAGTGTATCTTACTAGACAAAATTTTGTTTGAAAATCGTAAAAACCAAAAAATAATTAATTTTTTTTAATGAGAAGTGGGGCCCACAGAGGGCGAAGTCAGGGTCCCTAGGGCGACTATTTCGCCCACATCGCCCTCTAGAATGATCCCTGTAAAAGTAATTAATGCTTCATCAAACAGTTGACCTTATTTATTAATATACTATATAAATCGCAATTTTTGACTGTTTCATTTCGTCATTCCTGAGCCAGGCTGGCAACAGTTCATGGAGAGGAGAGCAATAGTTTTGACTGTTGCCCTCCTATACCAGAGATTCCGATTCATAGCAGAAGCCAGGATCCGTGTTTTAAATGTTTGACACAGATTGAAAAGAAACAAGCGCTGCAAAACCCGGATCATTCCACAGACATACGCTGTCAAAATGGCCAGATTTGGTTAAATAACGTGTGTTGAACTGAACTTTCATTACTACTTGATTCTAAATAAACAAACTGCGAAATAGTATTTA
The DNA here is from genome assembly GCA_014843695.1 of Archivesica marissinica. Taxonomy (NCBI): domain Eukaryota; kingdom Metazoa; phylum Mollusca; class Bivalvia; order Venerida; family Vesicomyidae; genus Archivesica; species Archivesica marissinica. The sequence goes on from CM026397.1 coordinate 52,275,260, forward strand.
TATAGTTATCAGGTAATCAAACCACTATGTCATAGGTGTTTGGGGAACATTCAAAACTATTTTCCCTCGGTATTGGGAATGACATAATTATGAAATAATTGTTTATTGTTGTTGGAGACGTAGCAAGGGAACAGGGTGCATGTAGTTTAGCATCATAACCGTTAATAGTAAATACCGTTAACTCTTTCAACATTACATACCTCTAAAATAGGTGTGCAAAACATGTAGATACAGATAAGCTCAGTTTAGAACATATATTTATATAATCCGCTGCAACTAAAACCCAGAAATGACATGGTCCCTCCCTAGCACAAACAGTCACTAACCCTAGACAGGGTGGGGACAATTTTGTCCTCCTATTGTGCAAAACCATTGGGGGGGGGATCATGTCCTGGGGGGATTATGTCTGTATCCCGGATTAATCGGCTCATAACTGGTCGTTTCATCTGGATCTATAATTTTTGCCAGTCATTTTTACTATTTTAGATCCAAAAAAAGTCCCCGCTTTGATAGATAGAAATGAACTCTTCAAAATGTCCTGTTCTGATCAATTTATTGATTTAAAACAATGATCATGGACCAGTCAATATCAGCTACTCGGTGCTTAATATGTTACATTTCTACTGGTAATAAAGAGGCGACCTATACTATATGCTACATAGTAGAGTTCAAGTAACTAAATCATGCTGCTGCCAGTCTCAAAGAAATAAACATTCACTATTGCTCTAATAGGGTGAACCACATAGAGATGATGATTCTGCTATCACAAGGAGAATTCTTCTCTAGTCAATAGTCTCTGGTCAATAGTCTAGAATATCACAGCTGCTGGAAATGATTCTAGATAATAGGGTTCAGAGTGTCACAGCTGGAAATGATATTAGACAATAATCTATGAGTGTAACAGCCAGAACAGATTCTTAATAATAATAATATATGAATGTAGCAGTTGGAAAAAGATTTGTGTCAACTGTCTGTAAATGTCACAATAGGAAATGATACTGGATAATAACCTAGGAGTGTCACGGTCAGAAAAGATTCTTGTCAATAATCTATCGGTGTAACAGCCAGAAAAGATTCTTGTCAATAATTTGAGTGTAACAGCCAGAAAAGATTCTTGTCAATATTCTACGAGTGTCACAGACTGTCAAGTCAGAAAAGATTCTTGTCAATAATTTATGAGTGTAACAGCCATAAAAGATTCTAGACACATATGGACCTGATGGAATGTTCAGACCTGGGTTAAATTGTGCAATATAAAGTAGTTGTTGACCGTCTGTAGCTGAAATGTTCAGACCTGGGTTAAATTGTGCAATATAAGTAGTTATTGTGTATGTTTCCCTTATTGCTATGACCATCTCAAAATAATCAGAATGTATTCAAAAGTATTCAAGGAGTATTCATAATTGTATTCAAATACTTTTAATAATTGCTGTATTCGTATTTGTAATCATATTCCAAGCTTTTGGAAAGTATTCGTATTCAATACATTTTAAAGTATTCGACCCCATCCCTGGTTCTGATTGGCTCAAACTCATGACCTCTCGGTTACCGTATTCATTACCGTATGCCACGGAGGTTCAGAATGTAAGAGGACTAGAATGGGGGGAGTATGTCACGGAGGTTCAGAATGTAAGATGACAAGAATGGGGGGGAGTATGCCACGGAGGTTCAGAATGTAAGAGGACAAGAATGGGGGAGTATGCCACGGAGGTTTGGAATGTAAGAGGACAAGAATGGGGGGAGTATGCCACGGAGGTTCAGAATGTAAGAGGATAAGAATGGGGGAGTATGCCACGGAGGTTTGGAATGTAAGAGGACAAGAATGTGGGGGGGAGTATGCCACGGATATTCAGAATGTAAGAGGATAAGAATGGGGGGAGTATGCCACGGAGGTTCAGAATGTAAGAGGACAAGAATGGGGGGAGTATGCCACAGAGGTTCAGAATGTAAGAGGACAAGAATGGGGGGAGTATGCCACAGAGGTTCAGAATGTAAGAGGACAAGAATGGGTGAGTATGCCACGGAGGTTTGGAATGTAAGAGGACAAGAATGGGGGGAGTATGCCACGGAGGTTCAGAATGTAAGAGGACAATAATGTGGGGGGGAGTATGCCACGGAGGTTCAGAATGTAAGAGGACAAGAATGGGGGAGTATGCCACAGAGGTTCAGAATGTAAGAGGACAATAATGGGGGAGTATGCCACAGAGGTTCAGAATGTAAGAGGACAATAATGTGGGGGGAGTATGCCACGGAGGTTCAGAATGTAAGAGGACAAGAATGGGGGAGTATGCCACGGAGGTTCAGAATGTAAGAGGACAAGAATGGGGGGAGTATGCCACAGAGGTTCGGAATGTAAGAGGACAAGAATGGGGGGAGTATGCCACGGAGGTTCAGAATGTAAGAGGACAAGAATGGGGGGAGGGAGGGTATGTTTAATCTGTCTACTAGTTTATTTCTTGGATATAATTTGATAGAGTGTGTGCCAGGCACATATAGCTAGAGGTTAATTGGTAATTCACATTGTTTCTGACTGTTTACATTGAATCAAAGGTCTGTTGGGACGAATAATATTGACAGTAGGTGATGGATTATTTTTTGACATAACACAGAAAGTAGTATTTTCCAAGTAATGGTGCTGATATTTGAATTATATGCAAATTTCGCTGTTTCTAGACAATAGGATCGGATCGATCAAGCATGTTTATCCCTATCAACAGTGATAGTACAAACCTATTGCAAACAGTGTAGATCGAGCGAATGGTCTAACCAGGATCTCTACTGTAAATAATTGTCAAATGAAAAAATATCTTTTCTCAAGAATGAATTAGTCTGAAAATATAAATGGACCAATGTAATAGTTCCAGTCTGTAGCAAAATGTCAAGTCTGTAAGTCAGTGGTGAAATATGGCCCTAAACTGATGTACACGCCAAAGGGTAGTTGAGGGCACCCCTCCCCCGCCACACACACCAAGATTTTGTTGACTTAAGTATGCATCTGGTGGACTCCAAGGTATTAATTTGGTAAAATCACAAGCAAATCGATCGCTAGATCTACATGTATTCATTTTTGGGAAATTTTCTTACATATTTATAATAATTGGCCTCAAATGTTGTCAGTTTCAATACTCCTACCGGTATATGAATTATCCTGAGGTATACTGCAATAATCTGTGTATTTGTGTTTCAAAAAGAGGCTATGCAAATAACGAGCATGTACTCTCAATTAAGCATAGATATTTATTTTATTGTATGTGATATCAGTTAGTAAGAATTAAATCTCGATCAATAACTACAGTAAGTGAAAGCAACAGCACTGACCTTTTATTTACGCGGTGATACCAATTATCGGTGACAATATAAATTTCGCCTCAGAAGTTTATACGTATAGCAATATATGCCGTATAAGGCAAAAATGTGACGTCACATGAGAGACGGGTACTTTACAAATGTCAAATGCAGCCGATACTTAACCAAAGTCGGTGAAATTCACCTAAATATTGACTACATGAATGAAAACTTACGAGAGTAATGAAAAAAGAACAAGTTTTGAATACATGTCTTTATCCGTAGAAATAACATCAGGGATAGTTGCGTAACTCCAGACGGAAATAGTCAAAAGGTAAACACAAAATGTGCACGTGTGGTTCATTTGGATTTATACAATATCACCGTTAATTAGTATTCACCAGTATTAGGGTCGCTGGTAGTATTCACCAGTATTAGGGTCGCTGGTAGTATTCACCAATATTAGGGTCGCTGCGCTGGTAGTATTCACCAATATTAGGGTCGCTGGTAGTATTCACCAATATTAGGGTCGCTGGTAGTATTCACCAGTATTAGGGTCGCTGGTAGTATTCACCAATATTAGGGTCGCTGCGCTGGTAGTATTCACCAGTATTAGGGTCGCTGGTAGTATTCACCAATATTAGGGTCGCTGCGCTGGTAGTATTCACCAGTATTAGGGTCGCTGGTAGTATTCACCAGTATTAGGGTCGCTGCGCTGGTAGTATTCACCAGTATTAGGGTCGCTGTGCTGGTAGTATTCACCAGTATTAGGGTCGCTGGTAGTATTCACCAGTATTAGTGTCGCTGGTAGTATTCACCAGTATTAGTGTTGCTGGTAGTATTCACCAGTATTAGTGTCGCTGGTAGTATTCACCAGTATTAGTGTTGCTGGTAGTATTCACCAGTATTAGGGTCGCTGGTAGTATTCACCAGTATTAGTGTTGCTGGTAGTATTCACCAGTATTAGGGTCGCTGGTAGTATTCACCAGTATTAGTGTCGCTGGTAGTATTCACCAGTATTAGGGTCGCTGGTAGTATTCACCAGTATTAGGGTCGCTGGTAGTATTCACCAGTATTAGGGTCGCTGTGCTGGTAGTATTCACCAGTATTAGGGTTGCTGGTAGTATTCACCAGTATTAGGGTCGCTGGTAGTATTCACCAGTATTAGTGTCGCTGGTAGTATTCACCAGTATTAGGGTTGCTGCGCTGGTAGTATTCACCAGTATTAGTGTCGCTGGTAGTATTCACCAGTATTAGGGTTGCTGCGCTGGTAGTATTCACCAGTATTAGTGTCGCTGTGCTGGTAGTATTCACCAGTATTAGGGTCGCTGTGCTGGTAGTATTCACCAGTATTAGGGTCGCTGTGCTGGTAGTATTCACCAGTATTAGGGTCGCTGGTAGTATTCACCAGTATTAGGGTCGCTGTGCTGGTAGTATTCACCAATATTAGGGTCGCTGGTAGTATTCACCAGTATTAGGGTCGCTGGTAGTATTCACCAGTATTAGGGTCGCTGTGCTGGTAGTATTCACCAGTATTAGGGTCGCTGGTAGTATTCACCAGTATTAGGGTCGCTGGTAGTATTCACCAGTATTAGGGTTGCTGGTAGTATTCACCAGTATTAGGGTCGCTGGTAGTATTCACCAGTATTAGGGTCGCTGGTAGTATTCACCAGTATTAGGGTCGCTGTGCTGGTAGTATTCACCAGTATTAGTGTCGCTGGTTGTATTCACCAGTATTAGTGTCGCTGGTTGTATTCACCAGTATTAGGGTCGCTGCGCTGGTAGTATTCACCAGTATTAGGGTCGCTGTGCTGGTAGTATTCACCAGTATTAGGGTCGCTGGTAGTATTCACCAGTATTAGGGTCGCTGGTAGTATTCACCAATATTAGGGTCGCTGGTAGTATTCACCAGTATTAGGGTCGCTGGTAGTATTCACCAGTATTAGGGTCGCTGGTAGTATTCACCAGTATTAGGGTCACTGGTAGTATTCACCAATATTAGGGTCGCTGGTAGTATTCACCAGTATTAGGGTCGCTGGTAGTATTCACCAGTATTAGGGTCGCTGGTAGTATTCACCAGTATTAGGGTCGCTGTGCTGGTAGTATTCACCAGTATTAGGGTTGCTGGTAGTATTCACCAGTATTAGGGTCGCTGGTAGTATTCACCAGTATTAGTGTCGCTGGTAGTATTCACCAGTATTAGGGTCGCTGGTAGTATTCACCAGTATTAGGGTCGCTGGTAGTATTCACCAGTATTAGGGTTGCTGCGCTGGTAGTATTCACCAGTATTAGTGTCGCTGGTAGTATTCACCAGTATTAGGGTTGCTGCGCTGGTAGTATTCACCAGTATTAGTGTCGCTGGTTGTATTCACCAGTATTAGGGTTGCTGTGCTGGTAGTATTCACCAGTATTAGGGTCGCTGGTAGTATTCACCAGTATTAGGGTCGCTGTGCTGGTAGTATTCACCAGTATTAGGGTCGCTGGTAGTATTCACCAGTATTAGGGTCGCTGGTAGTATTCACCAGTATTAGTGTTGCTGGTAGTATTCACCAGTATTAGGGTCGCTGGTAGTATTCACCAGTATTAGGGTCGCTGGTAGTATTCACCAGTATTAGGGTCGCTGGTAGTATTCACCAGTATTAGGGTCGCTGGTAGTATTCACCAGTATTAGGGTCGCTGGTAGTATTCACCAGTATTAGGGTCGCTGTGCTGGTAGTATTCACCAGTATTAGGGTTGCTGGTAGTATTCACCAGTATTAGGGTCGCTGGTAGTATTCACCAGTATTAGGGTCGCTGGTAGTATTCACCAGTATTAGGGTCGCTGGTAGTATTCACCAGTATTAGGGTCGCTGCGCTGGTAGTATTCACCAGTATTAGGGTCGCTGGTAGTATTCACCAGTATTAGGGTCGCTGGTAGTATTCACCAGTATTAGGGTCGCTGGTAGTATTCACCAGTATTAGGGTCGCTGGTAGTATTCACCAGTATTAGGGTCGCTGGTAGTATTCACCAGTATTAGGGTCGCTGTGCTGGTAGTATTCACCAGTATTAGGGTCGCTGTGCTGGTAGTATTCACCAGTATTAGGGTTGCTGGTAGTATTCACCAGTATTAGGGTCGCTGGTAGTATTCACCAGTATTAGGGTCGCTGGTAGTATTCACCAGTATTAGGGTCGCTGGTAGTATTCACCAGTATTAGGGTCGCTGGTAGTATTCACCAGTATTAGGGTTGCTGCGCTGGTAGTATTCACCAGTATTAGTGTCGCTGGTAGTATTCACCAGTATTAGGGTTGCTGCGCTGGTAGTATTCACCAGTATTAGTGTCGCTGGTTGTATTCACCAGTATTAGGGTCGCTGTGCTGGTAGTATTCACCAGTATTAGGGTCGCTGGTAGTATTCACCAGTATTAGGGTCGCTGGTAGTATTCACCAGTATTAGGGTCGCTGTGCTGGTAGTATTCACCAGTATTAGGGTCGCTGGTAGTATTCACCAGTATTAGGGTCGCTGGTAGTATTCACCAGTATTAGGGTCGCTGGTAGTATTCACCAGTATTAGGGTCGCTGGTAGTATTCACCAGTATTAGGGTCGCTGTGCTGGTAGTATTCACCAGTATTAGGGTCGCTGGTAGTATTCACCAGTATTAGGGTCGCTGCGCTGGTAGTATTCACCAGTATTAGGGTCGCTGTGCTGGTAGTATTCACCAGTATTAGGGTCGCTGGTAGTATTCACCAGTATTAGGGTCGCTGGTAGTATTCACCAGTATTAGGGTCGCTGGTAGTATTCACCAGTATTAGGGTCGCTGGTAGTATTCACCAGTATTAGGGTCGCTGGTAGTATTCACCAGTATTAGGGTCGCTGGTAGTATTCACCAGTATTAGGGTCGCTGGTAGTATTCACCAGTATTAGGGTCGCTGTGCTGGTAGTATTCACCAGTATTAGGGTCGCTGTGCTGGTAGTATTCACCAGTATTAGGGTTGCTGGTAGTATTCACCAGTATTAGGGTCGCTGGTAGTATTCACCAGTATTAGGGTCGCTGGTAGTATTCACCAGTATTAGGGTCGCTGGTAGTATTCACC
>CM026397.1:52283616-52365467 GCA_014843695.1 Archivesica marissinica
GTATTAGTGTCGCTGGTAGTATTCACCAGTATTAGGGTCGCTGGTAGTATTCACCAGTATTAGGGTCGCTGGTAGTATTCACCAGTATTAGGGTTGCTGCGCTGGTAGTATTCACCAGTATTAGTGTCGCTGGTAGTATTCACCAGTATTAGGGTTGCTGCGCTGGTAGTATTCACCAGTATTAGTGTCGCTGGTTGTATTCACCAGTATTAGGGTCGCTGTGCTGGTAGTATTCACCAGTATTAGTGCGCTGGTAGTATTCACAGTATTAGGGTCGCTGTGCTGGTAGTATCACCAGTATTAGGGCGCTGGTAGTATTCACCAGTATTAGGGTCGCTGGTAGTATTCACCAGTATTAGGGTCGCTGTGCTGGTAGTATTCACCAGTATTAGGGTCGCTGGTAGTATTCACCAGTATAGGGTCGCTGGTAGTATTCCAGTATTAGGGTCGCTGGTAGTATTCACCAGTATTAGGGTCGCTGTAGTATTCACCAGTATTAGGGTCGCTGTGTGTGGTAGTATTCACCAGTATTAGGGTCGCTGGTAGTATTCACCAGTATAGGGGTGCGCTGGTAGTATTCACCAGTATTAGGGTGTGTGCTGGTAGTATTCACCAGTATTAGGGTCGCTGGTAGTATTCACCAGTATTAGTGTTGCTGGTAGTATTCACCAGTATTAGGGTCGCTGGTAGTATTCACCAGTATTAGGGTCGCTGGTAGTATTCACCAGTATTAGGGTCGCTGGTAGTATTCACCAGTATTAGGGTCGCTGGTAGTATTCACCAGTATTAGGGTCGCTGGTAGTATTCACCAGTATTAGGGTCGCTGTGCTGGTAGTATTCACCAGTATTAGGGTCGCTGTGCTGGTAGTATTCACCAGTATTAGGGTTGCTGGTAGTATTCACCAGTATTAGGGTCGCTGGTAGTATTCACCAGTATTAGTGTCGCTGGTAGTATTCACCAGTATTAGGGTCGCTGGTAGTATTCACCAGTATTAGGGTCGCTGGTAGTATTCACCAGTATTAGGGTCGCTGTGCTGGTAGTATTCACCAGTATTAGGGTCGCTGGTAGTATTCACCAGTATTAGGGTTGCTGGTAGTATTCACCAGTATTAGGGTCGCTGGTAGTATTCACCAGTATTAGGGTCGCTGGTAGTATTCACCAGTATTAGGGTCGCTGGTAGTATTCACCAGTATTAGGGTTGCTGGTAGTATTCACCAGTATTAGGGTCACTGGTAGTATTCACCAGTATTAGGGTCGCTGCGCTGGTAGTATTCACCAATATTAGGGTCGCTGGTAGTATTCACCAATATTAGGGTCGCTGGTAGTATTCACCAATATTAGGGTCGCTGGTAGTATTCACCAGTATTAGGGTCGCTGGTAGTATGTATACATGTATGTTGTTTTCTGCCACTACTCAAGTCTTCCATTAAAAGTTTCAAGAAAAGGCAGCCTATGCATGCCACTTTTCGTATTGCAATTTGTATATTTCACCGAAATATTCCCAACAGAAATGAAATATGCCAAGTAAGAAGAAGCAAATGTCATATTATTGACACAAGAAGTTTATGTTGAAATGAAACCCATCCAAAATAATGCAGTACTCATCAATAAACACAATGAGTTTTCACACAGAATTATCTCACCATAAATTGCACCATATTTAGCATGTCGTGTTTAGTTCCCTGGAGGGTAATCTCTTTTATTTCCGTTATTACATCAATAATATGCAACACGCATACAATTGTCATGCTTATGAATATGTTATGAGTTTCATAGACATTATATAATACAAGGGATGGTAACCATTACTCGAGTACCAGCTCGCAATGAATATCGGAGTATTGATGAGTACTCGAGTACTAGCTTGCAATGAACGTCGGAGTATTGATGAGTACTCGAGTACTAGCTCGCAATGAACGTCGGAGTATTGATGAGTACTCGAGTACTAGCTCGCAATGAACGTCAGAGTATTGATGAGTACTAGCTCGCAACGAATGTCGGAGTATTGATAAGTACTAGCTCGCAACGAATGTCAGAGTATTGATGAGTACTTGAGTACTAGCTCGCAATGAACATCGGAGTATTGATGAGTACTAGCTCGCAACGAATGTCAGAGTATTGATGAGTACTAGCTCGCAACGAATGTCAGAGTATTGATGAGTACTTGAGTACTAGCTCGCAATGAACATCGGAGTATTGATGAGTACTCGAGTACTAGCTCGCAAGAATGTCGGGAGTATTGACGAGTACTAAGTTCGCAAGAATGTCGAGTATTGAGTAGCAAAATTTGTTCTACCATCCATACTTGCCTATAAGGCAATCTCACCTACAAGACAACCCCACCTACTTTGGTCCTGAAATCTGCGAGTTTTTCACACTTTGTAAGATGAGTTGATAAAATTGATACCAGACACAATTGCGTGTTTATAGGCAGTGCAAGTTGAAGACATTTTCAGACCATATAACACATTTTTAAAAATATTTAAAATCACGTTTTATTTATCACTCGCCTATAAGACGGGAAGCCACTTTGAGGCCATAATCTTGTGGTCAAATACTGTCTTTTAGGCGATATGAAATGGTGTGAAAATACTCCTTGTGTACAGGTAGGTAGGTATTCATTCAATAAACAATGACGTCAACAGTTGGGCAAGTCCGATTGGGCTGTCCGATTAGCGCAGTGGTTATATAGAGCGCTCGCTTCTCACCAAAGCAACCCGGACCAAGAAGTATGCCAGATGGTACGGTGGTCGCCAGATCGGACATGTGGGTTTTCTCCGGGTACTCCGGTTTCCTCCCACACAAATGACCACATATACGCTTTCATCCGCGCCAACTAGAGTGATTAATAAAAGGTGTTAAAACTTGCTTCACAATAGTTGTAAAATAAATAAAGTTTAAACTTAAAAGTTGGACAAGTGTCTATGTGTGGCTTATTTCTTTTATATCTTTTTGTCACTTAAGATAAAGAAATTATAATAATTCTGACAGGTAATTAATCAAAGGTCGTAACTACACATTTGACAGTAAACTGTTATATAATGTTTGTTTAGTTTAATCATATTTTATTGCTCGATTAGTTTTTTTTACATATATACATGTGAATACAAACATGACAAATTATAGAAAAGCAAACAGGTCGGGCCACAAGTTCTAGCAACATTAGTTACGGCCCTTCCCGAGATAATGTTTGTTTAACCCTTTCAACACCACAGACCTCTAAATTGGCTTACAAAAAAGTGTAGATCCAGATGAGCCGGCTCATGACGAGCCGTCTCATCAGGATCTGCACTTTTTTCAAGTAATATAACTATTTTTAGAGAAAAAAATTACCCATTTTGATAAATGAACTGATCCAAATGTAATTTTGTTATTAATTTATTGGTCTAAAAATATCATGGACCAGTCCATGTGAGTTACTTGGTGTTGAATGGGTTAATAATGTCAATGAGAGGAAGAATCTTCAAGAAGGTCGTGCAACACTGTTTCTATCACATTACCAGATCAATTAACATCTATATTGCCACATGCCACATCTGAACATCTTACCAAATATCTGAAGATTTAAAGAAAACGTATCATCCCATTAATGCAATGTACATCTTAGTCAATAATCAAATGATCGTTTCCGAGTATCCGTGTATCAAAGTAGCTACTTGCTGTCATCTCAAAATAATACATTAAACATAGGACCCCGGTGTTTTGGCATTTTTCTTTTCGACTTTCCTATATTTATATATGTATACACATCTTGCATATTCACATTTAACGTGTATATTGAGGTAATGTGCTAAGAGAGTGATGTGGAAAATGGAACTATTTGTGACTAACCTAAATTAAATGTCTCTAAATGACTGTATCCATGTGATTTACTGTAGGCCTATAGTACAATCAAATAATAATCAAAATTCACTTCTGGACATGGGCACTTGCTTCAGTTAATAAAAAATATATACACCTCTACACTTCTTCTTCTTGAGATGAAGACTGAAGGGTATACGAGTATATTTTTGTTATGGACTGAAATAAATGCTATATCTATAATCATTTTCAAGTTCACTTTTGAGAATTTGTGTAGAATGCAAAACCACCATTAAAATTTTTAACTGGTGGAAATTAATAGCAAATGCATACTGGGACGCAAAGATATATTCCTGTAAAAAATGAACAAATTTGCATATTATATGCGAGTGTCTCATTTTTTATGCAATCAAATATTAATAAAATATGCTAAAAGTGATGTACGCGCATTAATTTCGTTGCTGTTAGGATTTGCTACGGAGAAATGGAGCCACGAAGATTCTTGTGAAAAACAAAGACTAACCTAGTAAGAATAAGATTGTATATTTTTCAACAATGGTCAAGTGGATTTATTTAAACTGTTAACCCATTCACCACCAAGTAACTGAAATGGACTGGTCCATGATCAGTTTTTAGACCAATAAATTAATACGAAAATTACATTTGGACCAGTTCATTTATCAAAATGGCTAATTTTGTCTAAAATAGTAATATTACTGGCAAAAAGTGCAGAGCCGTCTCATCTGGATCTACACTTTTTGTAAGCCTATTGAGAGGCCTGTGGTGTTGAAAGGGTTAACAGAGATGGATTTGTTTACTATATAACTTGTCTAATGCTGATTTTGTAACGAATACAATTGTATAATAACAACATTTTTAGAAATTATGTGATAGTTTGTTGGGGTTTTTGTGCCTGCATCAGCAGTTTACCTAACACCTTTCCTGGGCAGGCTTCAGCGGTTAACCAGTACTTGGTGCACCAACCTCGGTCAGAAACTGCCAACTTTTTCATATTAATGAGACACGGCCTGAGCTGAGCTTGGGCTCGAATCCATGACCATAAGTGATGATAGGTTACAGTGGTATTCAAGTCAGCAACCATAACCACTCGACCACGGAGGCGGACTAATTGTGCTAGTCAGTATGACAAGGAATATATGTTTAAGCTTGAAGCAGTATATGAAACAGGCTGACAGTTCTCCATGTAAACTACCTTACTTTGTTGTTAAAAAGAGTTAATTGATTCTGATGAGGTGCAACATTCTACTGTCTTGTTACAAAAATAGCTGTTCCTAATCTGTACTATAGTATACCATAGATACATCGCCAGCATTCCTCAGGAGTTACTTTTTTTTTAAAACTTTATTTATTTTACAAAGATTGCGAAGCAAGTTTTAACAACTTATATTAATCACTCTCGTTGGCTCGGATGAAAGCATATATGTGGTCATTCGTGTGGGAGGAAATCGGAGTACCCGGAGAAAACCCACCTGTCCGATCTGGCGACCACCGTACCATCTCGCATACTTCCCGGTCCGAGGATCGAACCCGGGTTGCATTGGTGAGAAGCGAGTTACTTTCCTAATTGTTTTGTTTCTAATCTGTTTCTGACTAAGATTCTTACTCGAGCAATAGCACAATCTGGCATTGGGTAACTGTGAATATAAAGATTTGATGTTTGCAGGGGGAGGGAAGGTCATATATGTGTCAGGCGCCCATCCATCTAGCTGTCTTGTCACAGTAACACTTGTCTTGTAAATATAAGAGATCATTGATTGAATATTGATCGATCAATCATCACATTAGTTGAATATAACATTTATCAGTTATCACATTGATCACCTCATTCCTGGTGGAATCAATCACCATGACATGGCGAGAAGAGCCGATATGGAATCCCCATGCTTTTCCTATATACTTTACAGTCTATCTGTACACCTAAATGTTACTTTACTAGGAAACGTGAAATCGAGTTAAATATTCCTTCAAAATAACATCTAATTTAGGCTGTGAATTAACCTAGAATTTAACGAATGATCTCTTCTTGAAATAGTTTCAATGTGGATTATAGATTATAGATATTGTTACTTGATACCATACAAATTGTTAATTGTGCATTTGTGCCACAGAACCACAATTTACCATAATTTACAATTAATGTGGCCTCGGCCAATAGTTCATCAGGTCGGCCACAACATCTCAGGTCAATATTTTTTTTACTGTTCCCCAAATTGCAATGAAATAGCTGTTTTATTATCTAACAAAGTTCGAAAATGCTTTATTTCACCCAACACTATAACACTCGCAAAGCAGAACATTTTCTCCTTTTTGTTGACATTTTACAGTTCTGTGACCAATGTTTACATCTGTCCGCGTTCCACGGAAATGACGTTTCATGTGCTCTAACGCGTTTTCATTGGCTCGATTTATCATGCGAGATCCCAGGCGAAGCAAGTCATATGACCAGTAAATAGTAGGGTGAAGAAATTAAAGTACTATTGTCTGCATGTGAAACTCTTTCATAGTCGAGCTGTCAAGCTGCAAATATATGAGGAACACAGTCAAAACTAATGAATTACAATTTATATAGGAGGTGGGGTAATAATAATAATAATTATTCATGTTCAAAGTTTATTGAAGCATCAGACACAGGGTGCAGGGTATGAAAACATAGCTTGAAGGCATGGATTGTATCAGGGGTGTATGTGATAGTATTGTGGTAGTATCGGGGGTGTATCCGGTATGTATGGGGTTGCATTGTGGTTGTATCGGGGGTGTATGTGATAGTATTGTGGTAATATCGGGGGTGTATCCGGTATGTATGGGGTTGCATTGTGGTTGTATCAGGGATGTATGTGATTGTATCGGGGTGTATGTGATTGTATCGGGGTGTATGTGATTGTATAGTGTTGTATGTGGGTGTATCGTGATATATGGGATTGTATCAGGGGTGTATACAGGATGTATGGGTTTGTATTGTTGTTGTCTATATCAAAAGTGTATACAGGATGTATGGGGTTGTATTGTAGTGTATGGGATTGTATTGTGGTGATAAGGATTTGATTATGAAAGCTACTGATATATATATTTTTTTTTTTGCACCCTCCGCTATTTAAATTTTCCAAATTTAAACTTAAATTCTCTGGAAATGTTTTCAAAGCCTCAACTTTTCTCCTATTCTCTACAATACCAAAACTGTTAGTTACAAAAGCGGAAAATCAGACGACACTTAATTAAGGCCTCAACCTGTCCTCTAGTCATCAACCTGTCCTCTAGTCCTCAGCCTGTCCTCTAGTCCTCAACATGTCCTCTAGTTATTGACATGTCCTCTAGGTACCAACCTGTCCTCTAGTCCTCAACATGTCCTCTAGTCCTCGATGTGTCCTCCAGTCCTCAACATATCATCTAGTTCTTGACATGTCCTCTAGTCCTCAACATGCCATCTAGTCCTCAACATGTCCTCTAGTCATCAACATGTCCTCTCGTCCTCAACATGTCCTCTTGTCGCACAACATGCCATCTAGTCCTCACCATATTCTCTAGTCCCCAACATGTCCTCAACATGTCCTCTTGTCCCCCCAACATGTCCTCTAGTACCCAACATGTCCTCTCGTCCTCAACATGTCCTCTTGTCCCCCCAACATGTCCTCTAGTCCTCAGCCTTCTGTAGAAGCAAAAACATTTCATGAAGTGGAAAGACGGATGATTTTCAAGGCTTCTAGTTATATTAAAATACAAAAAATACAACAACATTTCCTGATATGTCTTCGAAATATTCAGTGTAATATTTACATTTCCAAACCAAACTATTGTTCAAATCTGTCTATATTATATGTATATGAGATACCAATGATATCAATGAAAACCTATATCAAGCCGGAAACCTTTCCAAAGCAAAGTACATTTGAGCCGTTTGAATGTGTCTGTCCTCGTGGGTTATACTATAATTAATGTTCTCTGATCAAAGACAAGGAGGTTTCTATTATAATAAAACACCACCTAATTGCAAATCAGTAAGAGACCCAATGAATAGGGGTTGGAAACAAAATGAACAGTTCATTTCGTGTCCTTGGTAATTTCGCTGTAGATTTACAAGATGTTGTGATGGTTACTAGTAGTGTATGTGATATATAAAGTATTGATGTGGATGTCGTGTTTATTGTGCACATGGACAATTGTAATGTTAGAAGGAGTATAATGTTGGGTCAGTACATACTTTCTTATTTTAATTACCAAAGGAAATTTTGAAATAACCACTATTAACCCTTTCAACCCCAAGTAACTGACATGGACTGGTGCATGCTATTTTTAGACCAATAAATTAATAAGAAAATTACATTTGGACCAGTTCATTTATCAAAATGGATAATTTTATCTAAAAATAGTAATAATTATTACTGGCAAAAAAGTGCAGATCCTGATGAGACTCATCTGGATCTACACTTTTTCATAAGCCTATTTAGAGGCGTGTGGGGTTGAAAGGGTTAAATATCCTTTTACACTACATTGCTACATTTCTTGTGGACAAGTTATATATATGTATTTTGGTTCATCAATTTGCTACATTTCTTGAATGTGTATTTTGGTTCTTCAATTTGCTACATTTCTTGTGTAGTTTGGTACATATGTTTTCTACATTTCTTGTGTATTTTTGTACATATGTTTGCTACATTTCTTGTGTAGTTTGGTACATATGTTTTCTACATTTCTTGTGTAGTTTGGTACATATGTTTTCTACATTTCTTGTGTATTTTTGTACATATGTTTGCTACATTTCTTGTGTATTTTGGTACATATGTTTGCTACATTTCTTGTGTATTTTTGTACATATGTTTGCTACATTTCTATGATACGTGATGCATTTTAATACATCAATGTGCTAAATTGCTATGTATGTTGGTACATCAATTTACTGTATCATATATAAATTAGTGTGTATTGCTATACTTTAATAACCTGCTACAGTTCATGTGTATTGTGATCCTTCACTTAGTTGTCAATAAGGGGCAATAAGTAAAATACTTCCAGGGCTGTATATAGCCCAACAAAGCCTCGAGTCTTTTGCGTTTATTTATCATCGCTACCGGTTACCCATATAAGTGACGCCTCCTGAGGAGATTAGTCATTTTAGATTTTGGAGGATAGTGCAATGATACAGACAGAGAACCATTCCAGAGTCTCCTCTGGTTCTTTTACATGCACAGTGTAAAGCACCGACACAAGACCTCGGTTTCAAGTCACATCTGAAAGATTGTTAATATTATTAGGGTCAGATGGGGGATCGAACCTGCGATCCTTGACTTCCCAGTACAACTAGACTACTGACCTACAAAGCCTTAATTATGGAATGTCTGTTATGTAGTATGTCATGATACGCATTGTCAATCAGAATATGAAAACATAAGTTAGTCGAGCAAATGACATTGTTTACCAACCTTGCTAATTTATTGATTGCCTATTGAATACCTAGTTTATGGTGTACAATTAGCAACATTCTGTAACAGCAAATCAATTTCGATCAATCTACCCTGTATTTAGTTTTACCAATTAAACTGGGCCAAAGGTTCAAGTCAGTTGATGGAGTTTATCTTCTCTGTGTCAGTCAGTGGATATGCACCAGAAAGTGAGTATACATTTCTTGCTGGTGTTTGTATATGGCTTCATTTCTAAATTAACTTAGTGTAAAACAAACACAAACACTGTTTATAGGAAATCAATGAGTAGAAATAATTGAGTGTGTCAGATTGCTACAGTATGTTAATTACTTAAAGAAATTAGATAAATAGATCGTGTATGGTGACTGAAATGTACATCGTATACAGACCTCGGGGGGGGGGGAGAACCATCTCACCTTCCTTCATAATGTCTCTCTGGGTTTCACCGGAGCTTTCTATTTTGTCCTAAATCTGTCGTGTTTCTGTAGATAATCATATTACACCCGGACTTCGGTGCCACAAACTCGCTTAACTAGAACAACCATGTTTGAGCGAACACATCATCATTCTGGTCCCGTCAATAATCTCTATATATAATGCATATTATTCTACTTTCAATAATTCGAACACGGATAATTGGAATGTAAAAACCACTTCGCCGAGTCCCCACAAGATTAATTACTATGCTTAATTAACACCATTGCCTCAAATACAATCGGCAATGTGTGGCATTGAGTAATGTTGATAAAAGTTGTTCTCAACTTTTATTGACAGCTCTTCATCAGTGCACTCGTGTATTTTACATGTCATGAAATTGGCAATTAATTAATATTCCTATCATCATATATATAGTTGATTTTTGTTTGCGTCAACTTGTTTATTAATCGTATTCGTGCAAAGAAAAAATATTGCAAGTTATTGAGTTTACCTTTTAAATGCTACTACATACCTCTAAATAGGCTTACAAAAAGTGTAGATCCAGATGAGCTGGCTCGTGACAAGCCGTCTCTTCGATCTGGCCGTAATTTTCTAAGAATACCATGCACCACCAGTCCATGTCAGTTACTTGGTGTTGAATAGGTTAAAGATTACTAGATACAGATCTCAATATATCCCTTTCCCTCATAGAAGCACCTCTTGAAGCCATTACCAATACAACATACATTGACAATGTAGTAGCCAAACCAATGTTCATAATTAAAGGTCAGAATCTCTATGAAGTCCCCAGTAATATCTATGGAGGTGGGATAGATATGGCAACTACTTATCCACTGCATGATAGCTAAATGGCTTGTCGTTTGTATGGAGATATAATAGTATATTAGCATAAATCTCTATGAAGGAAAGGTTTAAATTATAATACCAATTTATCAGACGTGATTGTGAAAGTCCGTGTTGTAGGCACAAGGCACAGATGCGTATCAAACCATGAATGAACGATAGAAGGATATAACTATAGGTGCATTGTGTAATTATATAAACCAGTATACAACAGTAAGCTGCTATCTAAATATCATGCTATCTAAAAACCAAGCCGCCTGGTGCTATATGAGTTGCTCGCTACAGGTTGTAGGTATGACACCTAACATGGATGTGGCACTGTCTGTGGGTACATCATAGGATGTGTAGGGCAAAATATTTCCAAGTTGCTACATAACTCTGTCAAAATAAAAATATGGGGTGCAAACGAAAACTCTTATTTGAAATGTTTGAATATATATAATAATAAAACAAACACCAAAGGAAAGCAGCACAAATAGGTGGACATATCAGGGATCAGTTTAGAGGGCGATGTGGGCGAAATTGTCACCCTAGGGACCCTGACTTGGCCCTCTGGGGGCCCCACTTCTCCCTAAAAAAAAATATATATATATATTTTTTGTTTTTTTACGATTTTCACAGTATCTGGAAGTAAGAAGAGCTGGGCAAGTAATGGAGTAAAATACATCAACTTGTTGAAGGCCCCAGACTTCACTACCAGATACAGTATCTGGAAGAAAGAAGAGCTGAGCAAGTAATGGATTAAAATACATCAACTTGTTGAAGGCCCCAGACTTCACTACCAGATACAGTATCTGGAAGAAAGAAGAGCTGAGCAAGTAATGGAGTAAAATACATCAACTTGCTGAAGCCCCCATACTTCACTACCAGATACAGTATCTGGAAGAAAGAAGAGCTGAGCAAGTAATGGAGTAAAATACATCAACTTGCTGAAGCCCCCATACTTCACTACCAGATACAGTATCTGGAAGTAAGAAGAGCTGGGCAAGTAATGGAGTAAAATACATCAACTTGTTGAAGCCCCCATACTTCACTACCAGATACAGTATCTGGAAGTAAGAAGAGCTGGGCAAGTAATGGAGTAAAATACATCAACTTGTTGAAGCCCCCATACTTCACTACCAGATACAGTATCTGGAAGTAAGAAGAGCTGAGCAAGTAATGGATTAAAATACATCAACTTGTTGAAGGCCCCAGACTTCACTACCAGATACAGTATCTGGAAGAAAGAAGAGCTGAGCAAGTAATGGAGTAAAATACATCAACTTGCTGAAGCCCCCATACTTCACTACCAGATACAGTATCTGGAAGTAAGAAGAGCTGAGCAAGTAATGGATTAAAATACATCAACTTGTTGAAGGCCCCAGACTTCACTACCAGATACAGTATCTGGAAGTAAGAAGAGCTGAGCAAGTAATGGAGTAAAATACATCAACTTGCTGAAGCCCCCATACTTCACTACCAGATACAGTATCTGGAAGTAAGAAGAGCTGAGCAAGTAATGGATTAAAATACATCAACTTGTTGAAGGCCCCAGACTTCACTACCAGATACAGTATCTGGAAGTAAGAAGAGCTGAGCAAGTAATGTTGAAGCCCCCAGACTTCACTACCAGATACAGTATCTGGAAGTAAGAAGAGCTGGGCAAGTAATGGAGTAAAATACATCAACTTGTTGAAGCCCCCAGACTTCACTACCAGATACAGTATCTGGAAGTAAGAAGAGCTGGGCAAGTAATGGAGTAAAATACATCAACTTGTTGAAGCCCCCAGACTTCACTACCAGATACAGTATCTGGAAGTAAGAAGAGCTGAGCAAGTAATGGGGTAAAATACATCAACTTGTTAAAGCCCCCAGACTTCACTACCAGATAGTGTATCTGGAAGTAAGAAGAGCTGAGCAAGTAATGGATTAAAATACATCAACTTGTTGAAGCCCCAGACTTCACTACCAGATACAGTATCTGGAAGAAAGAAGAGCTGGGCAAGTAATGTTGAAGCCCCCAGACTTCACTACCAGATACAGTATCTGGAAGTAAGAAGAGCTGAGCAAGTAATGGATTAAAATACTTCAACTTGTTGAAGCCCCCAGACTTCACTACCAGATACAGTATCTGGAAGTAAGAAGAGCTGGGCAAGTAATGGATTAAAATACATCAACTTGTTGAAGCCCCCAGACTTCACTACCAGATACAGTATCTGGAAGTAAGAAGAGCTGAGCAAGTAATAACATCATATAATAATATCATGGTGGTTTTTTCATTGTGCCCACTAAAACTTTATGGTCAAATGGAATAGTTGTAGAGATGATTCACAAGCAACAGTCTTGTACCAAATCCATAATGTGTCATGCTTGGGCTGTCAGCAATATGTATCCAACAGTTTTCATTGGGTTCTTAAAGAGACAATAAAATAGTATTTAATGTCCTCTATCCAAGATGAGTAACCTTGATCAAACAGTAAATGATGGAGGAAATTAGTGTATAAATGTTGTAATGTTTGCCAAAATAGAATTATGGTTCTCCCCAGTTCTTTGTTGTTCTTTGTTTGTCTGCATTTAATGAATTGTTAACAATGTTGATGTTTAATACTGGTGTTTCCAGTATGCTTATTCTTATAAAGGAAGCTTGTATCTTTATTGCTTTATAGCACAGTTTAGTCTCTATTTGGAATATCTGTACATGCACTAACTTGTTTATGTATTGTTTCAAAGTGCACACTATGTCCTGGTGATTTCACAGGGTGGAGCATCGCGATGGAATGATGTGAACTATAAATAGGGGATATTTGTTTACTTAGGTTTCATGATCAAATTATATTTCACAGAATAAATATTAAAGCAATATTATCACAAGTGGTGCTAGCTGTTGTCACGGGTCGGTCACAGATCCAAGTGATAATGATTTGTTTCTATGTTCATGAATTTGATAATTTACTTAAGCAAACAAATTTTCAGTGTATTTTAGATTGAAAAGTATTTTTATAGCAGTAACCAATGCAACCATATGCTAAATGGCACTAGAACATGGTGTTTAGATGATGATGACATCACTAATAGATTCAGTCCGACAACATCCATCAGATTCAGTCCGAAAACATCCATCCATGTTGACAATTAATATTTCAAACTGCAGCTGTTGGAAACCATAAGAAATAAAATGCATTATACCACTGCTTTAACCCTTTCAACACTACAGGCCTCTAAATAGACTTACAAAAAGTGTAGATCCAGATGAGCCGGCTTGTGACGAGCCATCTCATCAGGATCTGCACTTTTTGCCAGTAATAATTATTACTACTTTTTTAGATAAAATTACCCATTTTGATAAATGAACTGGTCCAAAGGAAATTTTCTTATTAATTTATTGGTCTAAAAATATCATGCATCAGTCCAATTCAGTTACTTAGGGTTAAATGGGTTAAACCAATGGAATAACACATTTTATTTAACTGATAAATTCTCAATTCTTTCACTTGGAAAACATAAAATAAAAGCCGGTTATTAGCTCATGCATAATGTTATACATGCTTCCATGCAGGTACTTTGCATTATAATCTTATACAGTTATAGTATGACGTATGTATAATGTTATACATGCTTCCATGCAGGTACTTTGCATTATAATCTTATACAGTTATAGTATGACGTATGTATAATGTTATACATGCTTCCATGCAGGTACTTTGCATTATAATCTTATACAGTTATAGTATGACGTATGTATAATGTTATACATGCTTCCATGCAGGTACTTTGCATTATAATCTTATACAGTTATAGTATGACGTAGTAAGCCATACTTACATATCCTAAACCGTTTTCATGGCGTATAGCCGATATAGAGAGTCCATGCAGTGCAAATGGATATAGGCAGTCTAGCTATCAATTTACATATGATTGATTATGAATAGTGCATTATAATTATATGGTTATAAGTTATTATAATAGAATAACGGACAATTGTAAAAAATATCCGGAATGGGTAGCATAAATATACTATTACTTAACAGTGAGTAGTTTTCGACAATAGACTTGGATTATGAGAGAAACTATATAAGCTCTGCTTGTGTTTTAATCCTTTCCTATATACTTACTTCTTTGATTTCGTGTACATGTATTGTTTTGTGAATGTATATAGTGATATAAATATGTTTAAGCCAACAATAGATGTTGTGGACGGATCTGTAGTCCAGTGGTAACACGCTGGACTTGTAATCCAGGGATCACAGGTTCGATCCCCCGTCTGACCCTACTAAAATTAACAATCTTTCAGATGGGACGTTAAACCGAGGTCTCATGTCGGTGCTGTACACCGTGCACGTAAAAGAACCAGAGGAGACTCTGGAATGGGTCTCTCTCTGTATCATTGCACTATCCTCCAAAATCTAAAATGACTAATCTCTTCAGGAGGCGTCGCTCATATGGGCAACCGGTAGCGACGATAAATAAATGTAACACACACACACACATAGATAGACTCCAGAATATATTCGCAGTAAGATGTACAGATCAATATGCACCAGCTTGATTAAGTTTGCAGCAGTTTATAGGCTATTTAATGGTATCAATGTATTGTTAACCCATACTGTGCTGGAAACAAGTATATTTGTTAGTGCAAACAGCATAGAGCCAGATCAGATGGCACAAAAATGTGCACAGAACGTGCCATCTGATCAGGCTCTATGCTGTTTGCTATTCGAATAGTGGAGCTTATAATACTTGGCTGAATAGCAAACAACATAGATCCTGATAAGACGTGGCGTTACACTGATCTGGATCTATGTTATTTGCACATTCCTTCCAATTTATTCAGCATTTTAAGGGTTAAACACCTAAGCAGTGACCTGCAGCAATAATTAACCCCAACCGTAATAAATTTTGTTGCTGGCTGTGTCCGTGCACATGTCTTGTGTGTTAACAACCCAAACCAAAAATGTTTGTGGGGGGTATATAGAGGGTCAGTCAGTGGAGGAGGAATTATTTGATTTTTGGATATATCGGTCAAGGTCGGTCAGCGAAGCGTCCACTCCACATGACTATTATATATACCACTGTAAAATCAATCATTTATTCTTCTGTCAAATACCAGCACCTTGGTTATTCATGCCTCCGAGTGCTTTTGGTTAAAAATAAACATAATCGATCATTGCGTTGTAGTTTCATCCTTTACAAGACTAAATGCGTCAATTTCAGTATAACTGTGAGTCTGTGGGCAAAAAGAATCGATCCTTCACCTACTGTCCATTTTTTATTTTTACACCCCATTCCTCCTTCCCAAACAAAATCACAAAGACAATATCCAAATAGAAATTGTACACGAAGACATTTAACAACAAATGTAACAACTGTGCAACTGTAAAAACGTTAATTAACATGATTACTAGGTCATTAGCGGCAAACAACTTTCTAAATTAACATTTTTATAACACAATTTAGCTAGACGACGTAATCAAGCATTATTTTTGTCCTCAATTACGGTACAAGGCTGCATTCGCCAATTTCATAATTTTCAATTTCAACGGGTCCATAGGACAAAATATTATTTGATATGTTCGGCGCTAAATATGCACCGGATAATATCGTTTGCCATTGAATAAAATTAATATATTGTCATATATGTTTGAAAATTTAGTAGGATTTCTTCAAAATGTCTCAAGTTTGGAGAACTATCTTGTAGCATATATCGGAACAACATAGAAAGTAATTATGATGGAAAGTAAATAACACAGATCCACCTTTTCTTGTTTCCAATAATGAGTACTCAAGGGGAATAATACGTATGATTTTTTCCAGCTTGAGCCTTGTGAGCTAATAAATTATTTATAGAACTAATGTGATCGATTTGCACCTTTTTATTGTTTCGTGTTGTTTATTGTTTCGTGTTGTTTATTGTTTCGTGTTGTTATTTGGCAGTATTTGCCCGGTTAGAATAAGACAATAATTAAAAGATTCGTTTGTTCTTTACAATATAGATCAAGAGCCATAATTTGTCCCATATTTTACAAAGAATACAGCAAACAATGATGTCGTTCTCCCCCTCCCCACCCACATTTATACTGAGCGTTCAACCCATATTTCATATGGTGCATGCTCTCTGTATATATTGATGCAGCAATATAACTGTAGTTCTGTGCTTATAGCTTGTGCTGAATAATGTATGGAATGTGAGAAGGAAGTCCATTGAAACAAGGCAATGATTCACTAAATATATATAGGTCATTCTATTGATTTAAAATTTACAGACAAAAACCTTATTCACACACGAGACTTATTCAATTTGCCAATATACCCAAAATCCATCAAAAAGAGATTAGTTTGGAGGATTTCTTGTTTATTAACTTTTTGGATGCTAGCGGCAGATAAAATCACTTTTGCAAACAGCATAGAGCCCCAGATTAGACGATACAGAATGCTATGTTCCGTCTGATCAGGATCTATGCTGTTTGCTATTTGGATAGTGGAGCTAAAACAATTGGCTGAATAGCAAACAACATAGATCCTGATCAGACGTTACACCACCGCTGATCTTGATCTATGTTGTTTGCAAATGTGATTTTATTTACTCAGCAGGCAAAGGGTTAAATCTGTAATACAATATATAAATACAATGTATAAATATTACATGTTGTTGTACTTGCTTCTAGTTTACGATGAAAACGTTACATAATAGCGTGAAAAAAACGGGTAACAAATATCAATCATTGGGTCACGAATAAGACATACATCTATACTCTCCCTTGTAACGAGGTGGCGTTTCGATTACCCGTCTTGGATACCCATCTACTACCCATGATTCTTAGCAACATCGCCCCTTCATTAACCCATTCAACACCAAGTAACTAACATGGACTGGTGCATGATATTTTTAGACCAATAAATTAACCCTTTCAACACTAAATAGACTTACAAAAAATGTTAACCCAAATGAGCTCATCATGAGCCGTCTCATCTTTTTAGATAAAATTACCCATTTCTTATTCAGTTATTTGTCTAAAATTATCATGCACCAGTCCATGTCAGTTACTTGGGGTTGAATGGGTTAATAAGAAAGAAAAAAAATCTGCCTCCGTGGTCGAGTGGTTAAGGTCGCTGACTTGTATACCACTGTAACCTATCATCACTGATGGTCACGGGTTCGAGCCCTGAGACCGTGTCTCATTTATATGAAAAAGTTGGCAGTTTCTTACGGAGGTTGGTGCACCCAAGTACTGGTTAACCGTTGGAGCCTGCCCAGGAAAGGTGTTGTTAGGTAAACTGCCCGCCGGCGATATAGCCCGAAATGGTGCTGATGCAGGCGTAAAACCCGAAATATAACATAACATAAGAAAATTATATATGGACCTGTTCGTTTATCAAAATGGGTAATTTTGTCTAAAAAATAGTAATATTACTGGCAAAAAGTACAGAACTTGATGAGACGGTTCGCAACTTCTTTTTTTTTTTTATCTTTTTTTGTGCATATGTTTTGTACATGGCTTCAAATATTTGTCTGTGAACTCTTATCGCTCTTAGTTGGCTCCAGTTTTTTTCAATTGGTACAAAAGTGGCGCAGACAAATATTCAGACAGAGGGAACCCTGGGTTAAATAAAAGGGTAATTTAATAGCTTCATCAGAATGGTATAATTAATGTTGTGGAATCTAAGGAAAACAACCACAGACATCCATTCAAATTGGGCATACAATTTTTGTCCATGCATTGAAAAGTACCCGACAAAAGAATATATACTGAACACGAGTATGTATATGTAAGTAAAGCACTAGATAGTGTATGCATAGATTGCAAATCATCTGACCCAAATACCATGTGACACCGCCGCCATCCTGTGAGTCAAATGTGCAGAAATCTTATCAGTGTTAGTAGATCACACTAGTTAAAAAGATTGATAACCGGATAAACCACTAAATGTGTGTATTGTTGTCATATACCGTATTTAGCTGTGTATAGTGCGCTACCGTGTATAGTGCGCACCCACGATCTGGCACGAAAATCGGCGGAAAAACTGAGTTCCTATGTATACTGCGCACGTGAAAAACGCAATTTTCCAAGTCAAAATTTAACATTTATCAAGAATCGCTAAAAATTGTGCTCCGTGATTTTTACAACTTCTATTAATCACTCGAGATATACCTCATCGAGTAACGGTAACGCACTTGGGGCACACCTGCTCAAATTTCTCGACACGTTCTCAAACATCTCAACACGTTCTCAAACATGTCAGCAGATGCTCAAACTTCTCAACACGTGAAGCCTACCTAATTAACTGGGACCCATTGTGAAAGGTTTGTCGAAATTAATTATCGCTACAATCAATTGAAATACTGCAGCCAAAAATGTTTTTTTTATGCAATGCATTGTACATTGTACGGCGAAGTACGCGAAAAGTACGGGAAATATTACATACGATAAAACCACGTGATGTTATCAAATCGCCATTTTTTATGCATTTACCTTTTCAATTAAATTCAT
This sequence comes from Archivesica marissinica, assembly GCA_014843695.1. NCBI lineage: Eukaryota > Metazoa > Mollusca > Bivalvia > Venerida > Vesicomyidae > Archivesica > Archivesica marissinica. Next base: position 52,302,603 of record CM026397.1, read on the forward strand.
CAAAGTTTGCCAAAATAAACGAAATATATGCTAATTTTGTGGTCTTATTCATTTGATTTATTTATATAGACTATCGGCAACTGGTTTTAATAGCTAGTTTATAACGATTGTCGAATGTAACAACTTATAGAATGACTGTGAGCCGTTCGGGTCGAATTTCAGTTTTTTCACGAAATTTTGGTCCGGAAAAAAATGTCCTGATGTCTGTACTGGTGTATAATGCGCAGTAGATAAAATGGATGAGGATTTCAGTAAGAAATGTGCGCACTATACACAGCTAAATACGGTAGTCTATATAGCTTGACATGCGTCAATAGCCCAGGGTTCATTGGTAGACTACAGGGTTCATTGGTAGACTACAGGGTTCATTGGTAGACTACAGGGTTCATTGGTAGACTACAGGGTTCATTGGTACACTACAGGGTTCATTGGTAGACTACAGGGTTCATTGGTAGACTACAGGGTTCATTGGTAGGCTACAGGGTTCATTGGTAGGCTACAGGGTTCATTGGTAGGCTACAGGGTTCATTGGTACACTACAGGGTTCATTGGTACACTACAGGGTTCATTGGTACACTACAGGGTTCATTGGTACACTACAGGGTTCATTGGTACACTACAGGGTTCATTGGTACACTACAGGGTTCATTGGTACACTACAGGGTTCATTGGTAGACTACAGGGTTCATTGGTACACTACAGGGTTCATTGGTACACTACAGGGTTCATTGGTACACTACAGGGTTCATTGGTACACTACAGGGTTCATTGGTACACTACAGGGTTCATTGGTACACTACAGGGTTCATTGGTACACTACAGGGTTCATTGGTACACTACAGGGTTCATTGGTAGACTACAGGGTTCATTGGTACACTACAGGGTTCATTGGTACACTACAGGGTTCATTGGTAGGCTACAGGGTTCATTGGTACACTACAGGGTTCATTGGTAGACTACAGGGTTCATTGGTAGACTACAGGGTTCATTGGTAGACTACAGGGTTCATTGGTAGACTACAGGGTTCATTGGTAGACTACAGGGTTCATTGGTAGACTACAGGGTGCATTGGTAGACTACAGGGTTCATTGGTACACTACAGGATTCATTGGTACACTACAGGGTTCATTGGTACACTACAGGGTTCATTGGTACACTACAGGGTTCATTGGTACACTACAGGGTTCATTGGTAGACTACAGGGTTCATTGGTAGACTACAGGGTTCATTGGTACACTACAGGGTTCATTGGTACACTACAGGGTTCATTGGTAGACTACAGGGTTCATTGGTAGACTACAGGGTTCATTGGTACACTACAGGGTTCATTGGTACACTACAGGGTTCATTCTAGGTCAGAATTTTTGGGAGAAGTGAGAAAGCGCTCGATCTCGTCCTTAAATGGTGTTATTTAATAAATTTCAATTGTTATGGTTAAAATGCACAGTATGACCATTAAATAGAATATTTGAATATAAGAAGTGCTTTATAATGGGCCAGTGTATCTTTACTGGCCAAAATTTTGTATGAAAATTGTAAAAAAAAAAAGATTTGGGAGAAGTGGGACCCAAAGTGGGCGAAGTTAGGGTCCCTAGGGCGACTATTTCATCGCCCTCTAAACTGATCCCTGTAACCAAGATGCTCATGCTGTCATATGTGAAATCTAATATGTAATACATAGATAGCAGTTATGGGACCAAATACCGTTTGTTTTTCAACATCCTGCCATCTTGTGGGTCAAACTCGCCCATAATAGACTATGAATCCACCCGAATTGACTTGGACAATATATACAAGTATATAACTTTACCAGATATATAAAAAATCTAGGTCACTATAAAATCTAGGTCACTATAAAATCTAGGTCACTATAAAATCTAGGTCACTATGAAATCTAGGTCACTATAAAATCTAGGTCACTATAAAATCTAGTATAAAATCTAGGTCACTATAAAATCTAGGTCACTATAAAATCTAGGTCACTAGATCAAATTGAAGTAACAATTGGCATATCTATAAACCATCTATAATTTGATAATGTTCATCTGAATGCAAATTGTCTTGGAATTCAATTGACTTTGAACAATTTAGCTCAATTTACTTCGGTCTGTCATTTTGCTCGGTAAAATCAATATTAGAGTACAGATGTGTTTGAAAACTAGGCCTATGGCACTATAATATCAAGTTATAGAAATAAGAAAAACCTTGGCATTATTAGCATTGATCTGAAACCAGCTGGTAAAATTTTATCAAATTTAGCTTGAGGTTTTTTAACAGTGTATTTACTAATTAGGTCAATCCATCATAAGTATATTTCTTTGAAAACATCAATATAACCCAAAGATAAAATGTAGGTGTTGCCTCTTGCATTTAGCCGCCATGCGAATATGGGAACGTTGCCAGTTTTCTGAAAAATGGGAGGAAACTATTTTAAATTAGACTAAAATTGTACATTTTCCCCCACCTTTTTATATTACTTTATAATTTCAAAGGATTATTAGTTAAAGCCTTGCCGTTTAAATTTCTACATCACATAGTGTAAAGATTTTGAAACTGTTGCCATAGGAACAAAGTTTCCAAGCACATCACTCACTTTGTTAGAAATTGATCATGGCATGATATAATTGTGGACAATAGGAATTTCTTATCTTGTACATGTATATGTGCATTTCTTAAATTGATTGTAAAAAATACTGATGTCATGGCGACCAGAATTACAGATTATGGAACTTCATTAAATGTTGGCTCGACATTTCAAACATTCTTTCAAAACAAGATGTTTATGTGTGTTATTAAACAAGTCACAACTTTCTCAATTGGTAACATAATGAGTTGAAATCTTCAGGATTTGTTTTTGAGAATTAAGTTGACTATGGTATCATACGACCTGATGTATCAGTTTCAATTATGTTAATTATATCTCCCTAATGGGGGGGGGAGACACATTGTTTTTGCCATTTCCGTCTGTCTGTCCATGTTACCTTGTCCACGCTTCATCTCCATAACCCCTTGTAGAATTTTCACCAAACTTGGCAGGAAGCATAACTGCTCGTAGAATGTTCACCAAACTTGGCAGGAAGCATAACTGCTCGTAGAATGTTCACCAAACTTGGCAGGAAGCATAACTGCTCGTAGAATGTTCACCAAACTTGGCAGGAAGCATAACTGCTTGTAGAATGTTCACCAAACTTGGCAGGAAGCATAACTGCTCGTAGAATGTTCACCAAACTTGGCAGGAAGCATAACTGCTCGTAGAATGTTCACCAAACTTGGCAGGAAGCATAACTGCTCGTAGAATTTTCACCAACCTTGGCAGGAAGCATAACTGCTCGTAGAATTTTCACCAACCTTGGCAGGAAGCATAACTGCTCGTAGAATTTTCACCAAACTTGGCAGGAAGCATAACTGCTCGTAGAATTTTCACCAAACTTGGATGTTTGAATATTTTTATAACACAAAGCTTGTCCGTGCTTCATCTCCAAAACACCTTGTTAGATTTTCACCAAACATTGTACAAGGCATCAGTATTATGTCTGGTTGGAAATATTGTATTCGTGTTCCGGTTAGATGATTGTTGGCAGATTTACGGCCATTTGAACATTATTATTGCACAAAAGTTGTCCGTGCATCATCTGCAAAATTTCATACCACTATCATTGATGCAATGGGTTATATTTCACTTCCATGCTTTTATTACTCCACTGAAGCAATAGTAGTATATCTGTATTTTCGTCTCATCAATGTATAATACAATATTACAGACATGTGGAAAATAAATTATCACTATAAAATATACATTGCCATTCTGGAAGAATTATAAGAGACGTTATAATAATGCTTCTAGATACACATAAATTATATCACAATTAGTATTTTAAGATAGACTCTATCATTTATAACTATGTACCCATCTAAAACTGATAAATCTATATGAACGTTGCTAATCTCCTAATTTAAAAAAACTGCAATAAAACTAGGAGGGGGTAAGTAAGACTCTGAATTATCAATATAGGCACTAGCGTACACTTGCTAAAAAATAGTTTAGAAGACCAGGTATCACCCTTGATCAGATCAATGGTGACTTGATTAGCAGCATCCATATAGCGGTGATAAAAATCATTTCAAAATTAAAAAGAGCATGACATTATTTACACATTAAGAATTGTCTAGTTTTTAAGATATTAAAACAGGTTTTGGCACTATACCTTGGCACTATCATTTCCTGGTTGGACATTAAGGATACAAACTTTTCATGTGCAGTAAAACTATCAAATTTGTATCAATATGAATTGCTTGTAACACAAGACCAGCCCTTGTATCATTATACAGACTGCAATCCAGCAAAGCATGTGTTTCAGTTTCAACCAAAGTTTTAAAATATGGACACAATCTATTTTCGCTGGGAATATTCTCATACCTCCCAGTCTCTAACCTAAGAGGAGCGACCCCGCATCTAAACTTTCCGAGCGCAGCTCTGTGAGAAGGGGGTAGTATCAATACAATACATTTCACTTTCTAAGGTAGTTTTGAACAATAGTGAGTGGTGAGACATATATTTATTTTGGTAATGTGTTACATTTTTCAAAAACAATGTCATAATTTAGTTGGGTAATGTCACGTCACCATTGTTTGTAGCATTTTGAGAAACCATTCACAATGTGTTACAATTTGAGGTAAATGTGTTTGGATGTGTTAGGAAGTATAAAACTGTATACAGTAAAACCCCTATAATAAGACCACCTATGGGACTTCCAAAAAGTGGTCTTATTAGTGGGGTGGTCTCTTTATCGAGTTTGGTCCAGAAGACCAAATTATGATAATTTTACTACATGTACAATGTACTTTCACATATGACAATTTCTTGGTGTTTCTGTTTTAATTACAGAAGGGTTGGTTGTTTCTATGGTTTAGGATTGTACTTCTGAAATCCATTCATAGACAACTGTATATCACAATTAATTAATTAATAATAAAATAAAGAACAATGTAAATGAGTTAATCCATTTATTGTCAACATTTATTTTCTTGTTTTCATTAATTATATTGTGTATACCAAGCACAGTAGTTTCCTTGAAAAGTTCATATCATCATCAATCATTCATTGAATCATTATTTTTAAAAAAACATTCACCGGTTGACTGCTTATATAAACACTTCAACACTTCACTTTCACGGATTGTGTTTCTCGGATTGTGTTTCTCGATCTCATCTTGGACTTTAGCTAAGTCTTGTGACAGAGTACCCAAGTCCTTACACATGCAGTACAACTTTAGCTGTGATATCCACTCCAGACAATATACAAAAGATTAAAAACAATCAAAACCAATCATTTACAATCAACACTTCCGTGTTTATCTCACTTAACCTTGACCTATACCATAAAGTGGTCGCTTAATTGTCGTAAAACAGGGACATAATTAAAAATGTTTTATCAATGAAAGTGAGAAAATCGCCCGCGATCGTATTAGGGGTTCAATTAGCATAGGATTAAAGGCATTTGTCTGAATTAACTGGTCGAATTACGGAATAACGGGGTGGTATGGTTATCGGGGTCAACAACCATTGACATGTATAGTGAAATATTCCGTTATGAAAAAAATCATTCGCAATAGCGGGGTGGTCTCGAAATTGGGGTGGTCGCATCGCATAGAGGGTTTTTACTGTACATTGTGAGACTGTGCTGAGAAACATATCTTACAAGTTTGAGAAATTAATTATCGATCCATTTTCCACTTGCCATTTTAACCCTTAGCGTGCCGTCTGATCAGGCTCTGCTATTAGGATAGTGGGGCTAAAGCACTTGTCATCATAGCAAACAACATAGACATGGATCAGACATGGAGTTAAGGCACAGCTGATCTGGATCTATGTTGTTTGCACATTCCGTCCAATTTATTCGGCATGTTACTGGGTTAATGCATGTCATCAGAGCTGTTATCAGAGTGGTTAGAACAGTTGGACAGCATATTTATGAGTCGTGAGTTTGATCACCTGCCCCACCATAGTAATACTAACAGTTTGTCAGTTTGGACTGTAAACCAAGGTCCCATGTATCTTTGCTTATCACCGAGCATGGAAAAGCAAGAACCAGGGATGTCTTCTGTATATTGCACTATCCACCAAATGATAAAGTGCCATCATATTTCTGGAAGCATCGCCCCCAAGGTATGGGACGATGAAGAATGAATCTTATTTAAAAGAGAAAGAGACAAAGGGTGTCACTGATTGATGCGCTATCTTTCTCTTTTGTACGAGATTTTCAACATCGTGCATTTTTTGTTTATAGATCGATCGGCACATTACATTCTATTATAATCTTGTCTGATCGCATCTGCATTCCCCGGTGTGATTTTATTGTGCGTTCTGTCGTCATGCATTTAGCATATCATGTTTATTTCATGCAACTGGGGCCGATTTCAAATTGAGCTTTACTACAGTGTTCTTGCATAAGTATCGATCGTGGAACATTATTTTGAATAGATCTTCAGCAATTGGCTTGCCTGCTTGCATGGGTAATGGCTATTTATCCATGCGTGTTATGTTACACATCGGAATATGTTGTACATCGGAACTCCATTATTTCATCATTGTGTTACATAATACAAGGGTTAATGATACATTGTTTCAGTAACTCGTATATTTCTGTTAACAATTCTGTTGTCATTGTCGTAATTCAATGTAAATATATTAATGTTAAGATATTAACAACTTATATTAATCACTCTCATTGACGCGGATGAAAGCGTAAATGTGATCATTCGTGTGGGAGGAAACCAGAGTACCCAGAGAAAACCCACCTTGTACTGTAGTCGCCAGATCGGACACTAGGTGGCTTTTCTCAGAGTACTCCGGTTTCCTCCCACACGAATGACCACATTTACGCTTTCATCCGCGCCAACGAGAGTGATTAATAAAGTTGTTAGAACTTGCTTCACAATTCATCGAATGTTCACAGAAGGCGAAGTATATAGCTATGAACATCTCTGATCCACCCGATAACTACCGCACCGTCTTATGCTATGTATGCTGGTGGTTGTGGCTGCCAGGATAACTACAGCCCCGTCTTATACTATGTATGCTGGTTGGTTGTGGCTGCTAGGATAACTACAGCCCCATCTTATACTATGTATGCTGGTTGGTTGTGGCTGCTAGGATAACTACAGCCCCGTCTTATACTATGTATGCTGGTTGGTTGTGGCTGCCAGGATAACTATAGCCCCATCTTATACTATGTATGCTGGTTGGTTGTGGCTGCCAGGATAACTACAGCACCGTCTTATACTATGTATGCTGGTTGGTTGTTGCTGCCAGGATAACTATAGCCCCATCTTATACTATGTATGCTGGTTGGTTGTTGCTGCCAGGATAACTACAGCCCCGTCTTATACTATGTATGCTGGTTGGTTGTTGCTGCTAGGATAACTATAGCAACATCTTATACTATGTATGCTGGTTGGTTGTTGCTGCCAGGATAACTATAGCAACATCTTATACTAATTGTATGCTGGTTGGTTGTGGCTGCCAGGATAACTACAACACCATCTAATACTATGTATGCTGGTTGGTTGTGGCTGCCAGGATAACTACAGCCCCGTCTTATACTATGTATGCTGGTTGGTTGTTGCTGCCAGGATAACTACAGCCCTGTCTTATACTATGTATGCTGGTTGGTTGTGGCTGCTAGGATAACTATAGCAACATCTTATACTATGTATGCTGGTTGGTTGTGGCTGCTATGATAACTACAGCCCCGTCTTATACTATGTATGCTGGTTGGTTGTGGCTGCCAGGATAACTACAACACCATCTAATACTATGTATGCTGGTTGGTTGTGGCTGCCAGGATAACTACAGCCCCGTCTTATACTATGTATGCTGGTTGGTTGTTTCTGCCAGGATAACTACAGCCCTGTCTTATACTATGTATGCTGGTTGGTTGTGGCTGCTAGGATAACTATAGCAACATCTTATACTATGTATGCTGGTTGGTTGTGGCTGCTAGGATAACTATAGCAACATCTTATACTATGTATGCTGGTTGGTTGTGGCTGCTAGGATAACTACAGCCCCGTCTTATACTATGTATGCTGGTTGGTTGTGGCTGCCAGGATAACTACCGCACCGTCTTATACTATGTATGCTGGTTGGTTGTGGCTGCTAGGATAACTATAGCAACATCTTATACTATGTATGCTGGTTGGTTGTGGCTGCCAGGATAACTATAGCAACATCTTATACTATGTATGCTGGTTGGTTGTTTCTGCCAGGATAACTACAGCCCTGTCTTATACTATGTATGCTGGTTGGTTGTGGCTGCTAGGATAACTATAGCAACATCTTATACTATGTATGCTGGTTGGTTGTGGCTGCTAGGATAACTATAGCAACATCTTATACTATGTATGCTGGTTGGTTGTGGCTGCTAGGATAACTACAGCCCCGTCTTATACTATGTATGCTGGTTGGTTGTGGCTGCCAGGATAACTACCGCACCGTCTTATACTATGTATGCTGGTTGGTTGTGGCTGCTAGGATAACTATAGCAACATCTTATACTATGTATGCTGGTTGGTTGTGGCTGCCAGGATAACTATAGCAACATCTTATACTATGTATGCTGGTTGGTTGTGGCTGCCAGGATAACTACAGCCCTGTCTTATACTATGTATGCTGGTTGGTTGTGGCTGCCAGGATAACTACAGCCCCGTCTTATACTATGTATGCTGGTTGGTTGTGGCTGCCAGGATAACTACAGCCCCGTCTTATACTATGTATGCTGGTTGGTTGTGGCAGCTAGGATAACTACAGCCCCGTCTTATACTATGTATGCTGGTTGGTTGTGGCAGCCAGGATAACTACAGCCCCGTCTTATACTATGTATGCTGGTTGGTGTGTGGCAGCCAGGATAACTACAGCCCCGTCTTATACTATGTATGCTGGTTGGTTGTGGCTGCCAGGATAACTACCGCACCATCTTATACTATGTATGCTGGTTGGTTGTGGCTGCTAGGATAACTACAGCCCCGTCTTATACTATGTATGCTGGTTGGTTGTGGCTGCCAGGATAACTACCGCACCATCTTATACTATGTATGCTGGTTGGTTGTGGCAGCTAGGATAACTACAGCCCCGTCTTATACTATGTATGCTGGTTGGTTGTGGCTGCTAGGATAACTATAGCAACATCTTATACTATGTATGCTGGTTGGTTGTGGCTGCTAGGATAACTACAGCCCCGTCTTATACTATGTATGCTGGTTGGTTGTGGCTGCCAGGATAACTACCGCACCGTCTTATACTATGTATGCTGGTTGGTTGTGGCTGCTAGGATAACTATAGCAACATCTTATACTATGTATGCTGGTTGGTTGTGGCTGCCAGGATAACTATAGCAACATCTTATACTATGTATGCTGGTTGGTTGTGGCTGCCAGGATAACTACAGCCCTGTCTTATACTATGTATGCTGGTTGGTTGTGGCTGCCAGGATAACTACAGCCCCGTCTTATACTATGTATGCTGGTTGGTTGTGGCTGCCAGGATAACTACAGCCCCGTCTTATACTATGTATGCTGGTTGGTTGTGGCAGCTAGGATAACTACAGCCCCGTCTTATACTATGTATGCTGGTTGGTTGTGGCAGCCAGGATAACTACAGCCCCGTCTTATACTATGTATGCTGGTTGGTGTGTGGCAGCCAGGATAACTACAGCCCCGTCTTATACTATGTATGCTGGTTGGTTGTGGCTGCCAGGATAACTACCGCACCATCTTATACTATGTATGCTGGTTGGTTGTGGCTGCTAGGATAACTACAGCCCCGTCTTATACTATGTATGCTGGTTGGTTGTGGCTGCCAGGATAACTACCGCACCATCTTATACTATGTATGCTGGTTGGTTGTGGCAGCTAGGATAACTACAGCCCCGTCTTATACTATGTATGCTGGTTGGTTGTGGCTGCCAGGATAACTATAGCCCCGTCTTATACTATGTATGCTGGTTGGTTGTGGCTACTTGGATGATACCCAAACCATTTAACAGTAAAAGCATGTTCCCTATAAAGTATCACAATATTTTCTTGGAAATGAGCATACTTTCACCAAGATACGATTTTCTTGGAAATGAGCAGATACAACAATTTTCTTGGTAATTAGCATAGTTTTGCTAAGATACAAACCGTCCTACTTGAGACCTGGCAATTTTCTTTCTCCCTCTCTCTGGAAATGAGAAAATCCAACTTTGATATCCAGAAAAGCTTTACATGTCTATAAAGCTTACTGGCAGAACAGTCTTTTTGTAATAGGCGACACTGTGATAAGTAATTTTTCATACAGCCATCACATATTTTCTTGTATGTACACATGTGTTATACGACCAGGAAGGATTCTGATTGGTTGAGAGAACCTTGTAATCTATAAATAAAACTTTAAATGATGCAATTTTCTAATTGAATTGGTGCATAAAGTTAACGATGATGCAAACGGCAATTTAAAAAAAGTCGTGACGTAATTAAAAACGATGTTTAAACGGTAATTATGACACCTGTTTTTCATAGTGACGTCAATTTATGCTGATGCTTGGCAACAAAATGAAAGTAGCAGCGTTACAGCGATTTTACACTCGTGGTGATTTCATACCAAACTTTATGAAACTCACTGCAAATTTGCTATTAAACTCATCAAAGACTCGCTTAGTAACAAATGTCCAAATATATATATCTCTATAGACATAAGCCCCATTTTTGAACCTGCATCACCGTGGCAACTGTCGCCCATAAATAGCCAATCTGACTAGTCTACCAATCTGACCAGTCTACCTACACCACCACAAACTGAAGACAAGTTGCTCAAATGAACTATTGATATTAAACATGATCATCATATGCATAGCAGCCCATAGGCCTATACATGTCATTTATTGGCTATATATTTAATAATGCTTTGTATGTAACTGTAAACATGGATTGCACTTATAATAAATAATAATACAGGATATTGTTATTTAAATGGTGATGTATGATGCCACGAAATGTCAACGCTGGTTCCTGTTCCATTATGCTGGTGGGATCATTGAATCTGCACGCTGGTTCCTGTTCTATTATGCTGGTGGGGTCATTGAATCTGCATGCTGGTTCCTGTTCTATTATGCTGGTGGGGTCATTGAATCTGCATGCTGGTTCCTGTTCTATTATGCTGGTGGGGTCATTGAATCTGCATGCTGGTTCCTGTTCCATTATGCTGGTGGGGGTCATTGAATCTGCATGCTGGTTCTTGTTCCATTATGCTGGTGGGGTCATTGAATCTGCATGCTGGTTCCTGTTCTATTATGCTGGTGGGGTCATTGAATCTGCATGCTGGTTCCTGTTCCATTATGCTGGTGGGGTCATTGAATCTGCATGCTGGTTCCTGTTTTATTATGCTGGTGGGGTCATTGAATCTGCATGCTGGTTCCTGTTCTATTATGCTGGTGGGGTCATTGAATCTGCATGCTGGTTCCTGTTCTATTATGCTGGTGGGTCATTGAATCTGCAGAATTGTTTTCCAGGCAGCTAATGATTAAATCATTTGTTCCATTTATTTTCAGGAATCCAAGGGAGACAAATCCTCAGCAATCCTGCCTTGACAAATCATTCCAGATGCTGTTCCATCATCCAAGGGATATAACTCCTAGTGAATTATACGAGTATACCTTCATGGACTTACTCCCCTTAGATAAAACTTCACACAGTTGTTTGTATTCTGTCTAATTGTATATTTATTTGTTGCTCACCAAGAATTCTGGTTACCGAAAATTGCGTATAGGTACTAACCGATGAGTATTTATAGTGGAATTATGACTGGTCAAAAATGATTTTATTTGTAACATTTTCAGTTGTGAATTCCTTACTAAGGAATAATGACTTGTCAAAAGTGACGATATTTAATACATATTTCTTCACAAGTTAGTGACTCAATACTGAAGGATATATTATCGATATATCATCTTAATATTTTTTAACCTGTATACATATTGGTGCCTATGGAATCAACTTTTACAACGATGTCGGCCACAAAGCAGTGGCCTCACCCGTTCTCGGCGCCAACAAACCGATTGGACAGCTCAAGCATGCAACACATTCCAGAGAGCAGTAAGCGCGAGGTTCGCTCCGCGATGCCGAGGGTAATGAGTACATCTGCACTTAGAATACCGAAACAACGTAACTCATTTTGGCAGAGGTACTGTATTTGTACATCCTATGGTCAATAACTCGTCTTTAACCATTAACCCATTCAACCCCAAGTAACTGACATGGACTGGTCCATGATATTCTTAGACCAATAAATGAATAAGAAAATTACATTCGGACCAGTTCATTTATCAAGATGGGTAATTATGTCTAAAAATAGTCATATCACTGGCAAAAAGTGCAGATCCTGATGAGACGGCTCGTCACGAGCCGGCTCATCTGGATCTACACTTTTTCATAAGCCTATTTAGAGGCCTGTGGGGTTGAAAGGGTTAATGCTGACTAAATTGGAAAGAATGTGCAAACAACATAGATCCAGATCTATGTTATTTGCTATTCACCCAAGTGTTTTAACGCCACTATCCGAATAGCAAAAGCGGGTTAATGGGAAATGTTGATACAACAAAACAAGAAAATTGATTGAAGCAATCGCACTTGACCTTCAATTATTGACCTATTTACGTTTCATGATGTATCAACTTTTCACATTAAGGACAAAGTTTTCGTTTTGTGTTACATATTGTAGGTCAAATGTATAAAGGCTAATATGAAATGGCATGAAATGAAATAAATTCATTTTGGACACCCCCCCCCCCCCCAATGCATCACCAAGATGACTGGCAATAATTGGGGCAAGAAACCACTAAATTCAATAGTTATGATATTTACAAACGGACACGAACATTTTTTTGAAACACGGTATCAGGGCGGGAAAAAAAGGAAGCAATATTCTGCTTTGGACGTAACATTGGAGTTGTAGGCAATTTCCTGGCATCAAATAGGAAGCCATTGAATCCAGTTTCCTACAGACTACACGTCATAGTTGTTTATAGCTATGCCGGGTGCCAGGAAGTCGGGATTATAGCTATGCCGGGTGCCTGGAAGTCGGGATTATAGCTATGCCGGGTGCCAGGAAGTCGGGATTATAGCTATGCCGGGTGCCTGGAAGTCAAGATGAGTTGAGAGCCAATATGCAGATCTAATATGTCTGATGTCCGATTAGCACAGTGGTTATCACACTCGCTTCTCACCAATGTATCCCGGGTTTGTGAGATTGTACTGTGGGCACCAAATGGAACAGGTGGGTTTTCTTTGAGTACTCTGGTTTCCTGCCACATGAAGAACCACATAATACGCTTTTATTCGCGCCAACGAGAATGATTAATATAAGTTGTTAAAGCTTGTTTCTCACTTGTTGTTAAATAAAAGTTTATACTTGATGTAGTGTGTACCAGGTCCTGTATATATTATGTGCACATGGCCTCAAGGGCCTCAAGCAAGATACATTTTCTAAGCTTATTTTGCTATCCTCTATAAATAAAAATCATTCATTCAAGAGAGGTAACTCTTGATAGTTGCAAAACGTCATCTCTGATAAGTTGTTTCCCTTTAATAGCACAATGCTTCACAGAATGAGCACAGGTATAACAAACAACCCCTTTTTGACTGCCATTAAAACAATATCATCACCGATACCTTGCATGAGTCATCAATGATGTCGCTGATATAGTGAATAATACTATGAATGAGTCTGGGATGCACTGGTGCCGTTCCATTCCGTCATCTACTCACATGGGGCTCACCACCAGTGTATTGGGAATGTCTTGCTAACAATTGTCGGAGGGGGCGCAGGGGGCGGGGGTGGATGTTGTCCGTTAGTCTTGATTGGTAACGAGGTCCAACGACTATTGTAGCAAAGGTTGCTGGGAAATTGAAAAACCAAATGGGATGGAAATATATAAATTTTGTAGGATAATCTGTCTGTGTGATAAAGGTTAAGATGAAAGATGAACGACTCGCGAGTATTGATCAGCCTCGTGAAGATATTCTAGGATCAATACAAAAATATAAATGATGTGGGGTTCCTTAGAGACATTCATTCTCTTGGCAACATCTTAAATTGAGCAGATCTTACGAACAAAATAGCACAAATTGCAGGATTTTTTGCGTATCTTCTGGCACAGAAGCATTATTGTCTAGGTTTTAGAGACGCCATTTATTTACGTTGTTTACGTTCACAGCCGCTTATGCTTCCAAATATGAAGTGGAAGTTTGTTTTAGACAAATACACACAGGAGTTCTCTGTAACTGATCCTGTAAATATAGTTAGTCTTTGATAATTAGTAATGCTTGAATATATATATTGGCTGTTCAAATCACTGTTAATGTTTTATACACATGAAGTATGCTGTTTATAGGGGTGGGGGGGGGGGGATATCCCGTTCACTTTGAGATTGTTCAAAATTCTACAACATGGATTATGTTTCAATAAAACAATAAATAAAAATTAAACCATCGCTCGCATATTGGAAGTAACAATAAATAAAATAAATCCCTCACATATTGTCAAAACGATAAATAAATAAAGTCGACCAATGGTATTTTGGACAAATCAATAAATAAAAATAAGCCGTTGCCCACATTCAGGCATCTCGTTTGAACTATTTTGAAAGCCCACTTGCAACACCTCATTCCTAAGAGGGACTATTACCATCTACGAAGCGGGTTGTCGAAGATTCGAACTTCATCACCGTTCATTCTGAAATGGCCGGTTGGTGAGCCACTAGCTAGTTAAATAATTATTACCGATTACCTACCAGCCTGGCCTTCAAGGATAGGATTTGGGAAGTACTGATGATCATAAAAAGTGTCTCGTAAGTCAGAAATGGGTGGCTCTTTCAATAGGGGTGACACTATAATAAACAAACACTTTACTTTTATAGAGAATCAGAAAGCAGGGGTTTTGTATTTTGGTTAAACCATTGTGAGCTTTTAAAAGTGTGTAGCTCTCAAGGGGGGACATTCCCCACCCGCAGGAGAATGCTTAATGATGGTTTCCACCAATTAATGAATAATAGCCTAAAACATAAATATTGTCTGCAAAATAAGTTCCAAAGACCCATTACAACCTTCAAATAAAATTAATTAGAACAGTTAACCCTTCAAATACTGAATAAATTGGAAGGAATGTGCAAACAACATAGATCCAGATCAGCCGCATCTGATGAGGATCTAGTTGTTTGCTATTCGGCCAAGTGCTTTAACTCCACTATCCGAATAGCAAACAGCGAATAGCAAGCAGATTATAGAGCCTGATCAGTGGATAGTGGAGCTAAAACACTTGGCTGAATAGCAAGCAGCTAATAGAGCCTGATCAGTGGATTGTGGAGCTAAAACACTTGGCTGAATAGCAAGCAGCTAATAGAGCCTGATCAGTGGATTGTGGAGCTAAAACACTTGGCTGAATAGCAAGCAGCTAATAGAACCTGATCAGTGGATTGTGGAGCTAAAACACTTGGCTGAATAGCAAGCAGCTAATAGAACCTGATCAGTGGATTGTGGAGCTAAAACACTTGGCTGAATAGCAAGCAGCTAATAGAACCTGATCAGTGGATTGTGGAGCTAAAACACTTGGCTGAATAGCAAGCAGCTAATAGAGCCTGATCAGTGCTGTCTGATCTGGCTCTATGCTGTTTACAATTCGCTGTTTACTATTCGGATAGTGGAGCTGAAACACTTGGCTGAATAGCAAGCAGCTAATAGAACCTGATCAGTGCTGTCTGAACTGGCTCTATGCTGTTTGCACTAGCAAGCTTAGTTGTGATTAGAAGGTTAATGGTTAATTACGAGCATTGTGTAACCTAATCAACTGAACCATACCATGACTGTAGGCAGCGATGACGTCAATGTGACATTAGTAATATACCTCCACTCTCTAACCACAATTTCCTTGAGTAATCCTCAGTGATCTGTCATTCTCTTACGTTATTGAGCAGATTTCAAACTCCCACAGCAGGTATTGTCTTTTTGTTTTCGGAAGGAAATCAATTTTGAATGTGCCTCTATAGCTTAGAATTACATTGACTAATGTATAGCTATGATACATATATACATGTTTATTACAAATTCAGATATTTTAAGGCTTGTGTGTGGTATTCCATAATATTGTTCTTTTCAGACTATGATCAAATTATATATCAGTGAATGAACTTTGAAAGCAATTTTATCTTGAATGAGTAATAATGATGTTATTCCATGTTTAGGAGTGAAATGTTTAGGAGTGAAATGCAATTGAATAACATTACAGGTAATGGTGGGTAATGGGAATGCCTCTCATACACTCCTAGAGATGGCCCTGGTTCTATCCATGTACGGGTAATGGGAATGCCTCTCATACACCTAGAGATGGCCCTGGTTCTATCCATGTACGGGTAATGGGAATGCCTCTCATACACTCCTAGAGATGGCCCTGGTTCTATCCATGTACAGGTAATGCCTCTCATACACTCCTAGAGAGGGCCCTGGTTATATCCATGTATGGGTAATTGGTTAAATGCCTCTCATACCCTCCTAGAGATGGCCCTGGTTCTATCCATGTACGGGTAATGGGAATGCCTCTCATACACTCCTAGAGATGGCCCTGGTTCTATCCATGTACGGGTAATGGGAATGCCTCTCATACACTCCTAGAGATGGCCCTGGTTATATCCATGTATGGGTAATGGGAATGCCTCTCATACACTCCTAGAGAGGGCCCTGGTTATATCCATGTATGGGTAATTGGTTAAATGCCTCTCATACCCTCCTAGAGATGGCCCTGGTTCTATCCATGTACGGGTAATGGGAATGCCTCTCATACACTCCTAGAGATGGCCCTGGTTATATCCATGTATGGGTAATGGGAATGCCTCTCATACACCCCTAGAGATGGCCCTGGTTATATCCATGTACGGGTAATGGGAATGCCTCTCATACACTCCTAGAGATGGCCCTGGTTCTATCCATGTACGGGTAATGGGAATGCCTCTCATACACTCCTAGAGATGGCCCTGTTCTATCCATGTACGGGTAATGGGAATGCCTCTCATACACTCCTAGAGATGGCCCTGGTTCTATCCATGTAGGGGTAATTGGTTAAATGCCTCTTGTACACTCCTAGAGATGGCCCTGGTTCTATCCATGTACGGGTAATGGGAATGCCTCTCATACACTCCTAGAGATGGCCCTGGTTCTATCCATGTACGGGTAATGGGAATGCCTCTCATACACTCCTAGAGATGGCCCTGGTTCTATCCATGTACGGGTAATGGGAATGCCTCTCATACACTCCTAGAGATGGCCCTGGTTCTATCCATGTACAGGTAATGGGAATGCCTCTCATACACTCCTAGAGATGGCCCTGGTTCTATCCATGTACGGGTAATTGGTTAAATGCCTCTTGTACACTCCTAGAGATGGCCCTGGTTCTATCCATGTACGAGTAATGGGAAAGCCTCTCATACACTCCTAGAGATGGCCCTGGTTCTATCCATTTACGGGTAATGGGAATGCCTCTCATACCCTCCTAGAGATGGCCCTGGTTCTATCCATGTAGGGGTAATTGGTTAAATGCCTCTCATACTCTCCTAGAGATGGCCTTGGTTATATCCATGTACGGGTAATGGGAATGCCTCTCATACACTCCTAGAGATGGCCCTGGTTCTATCCATGTACAGGTAATGGGAATGCCTCTCATACACTCCTAGAGATGGCCTTGGTAATATCCATGTAGGGGTAATTGGTTAAATGCCTCTCATACCCTCTTAGAGATGGCCCTGGTTCTATCCATGTAGGGGTAATGGGTTAAATGTCTCTATTACCCCAGTAAGTGTTGGGTTTATGTTGTAGTTATATTTCTACAAGTCTATATAAAGTAATAAAATCTCTCAACATGTTGTTTTTCAGCTACAGTAATTTTCTTACAGTTCTCTTTTTCAGGTCAGAATCCGAGATAAATGGAAGAACTCTAGATAAATTAAATAATATATCTCTTAAAGCTATATTTACAAATCAATATAATCCTGCATTGTGGACATCATTATGCTATGCATTCTAACCATTTACACTGTATGCAACCTGCTATTTGTTTCTATCGTGAAAAGTTTATTCAATGAGGAAGCTATCCAGCTGTCTTGTGGAAGTTCAGTGGTTCTACACTGATGCCCCTCCGAGCAGTATTAGGACGGTCTTCCTCTGCCAATAATAGCTTGAGAGTCGCCATATAGCGTAAGCAGATTGTGCGACTTTAAGTTCAAATTCAAATCAAATCAAATCGAATGCAAAATGTGAACATTGATTGAAACGCGTTATAATCTGTCTTCAGAATTGATATTATAATGAATTTCCTTGTTCTGTTGTATCAACTTTTCACAGTAAAGACAATTTGTTGTATCAGGTTGCAAATGGTGATGCAAGATAACATATTATGTTGTTTTCCAGCTCTGGTCGCGAGCCATGCAGGAGGGAATATATGTATTTTGTGTTGAGTCAAAAAGTACATCTTCGGTGAATGTCGTTATGTCCCAAGAGAATTAATGTTTATATGATATGCATGTATAATGTGTGTGTTTTACGTTTATTTATCGTCGCTACCGGTTGCCCATATGAGCTACGCCTCCTGAAGAGATTAGTCATTTTAGATTTTTGGAGGATAGTGCAATGATACAGACAGAGACCCATTCCAGAGTCTCCTCTGGTTCTTTTACATGCACGGTGTAAAGCACCGAAAAGTCCCATCTGAAATACTGTTAATTTTATTAGGGTCAGACTGGGATCAAACCTGCGATCCCTGGATTACCAGTCCAGCGTGTTACCACTGGACTACAGATCTGTCTGTATAATATATAGCAAAGTATTACATGTACTCTCATTTCAATTTACAATCATCAACTGTCTGAAAATATTCTGAAACAGGAAACAAAAATGTGTTATTTTGCAGACATGACAGAATGTAACTTATGAACATTTCACCAAAGAGGTTATGTGCTTTTTGTCTCTTCGGCTAACAAATTGTTACTTTGCGTTACTTTAGGTGCTCTGTGTACAGTTTCACAACATCACACATTATTTGGATACAACTTTGCGTGTCTCAGTTCTGTTAGCCCATTTGATTCTGGATACCAAGTCAAGTCAAAGTTTTTATTGGCATAAACATGTACATGTCCATCGCCAAGAAACATGTTTGGCGGTTACATACAAAGTTACAGAAAAGCATGATATTATATAAGGTTTGAGTAAGCATAGTATTAACATTTACAAAATATATTGGTTTTTTTAACAATATAGTTGGTATTCAGTGTCTCACAAATCAATATTTTACAAGTAGTAACATTCATTTAGTTAATTAATATCGTTTCTTTTAATTGTTGCTAAATAAATATATTTAGCTAAATTGACAAGTTTGCTTTTTGGTGTTGAATTCATGAGTGTTCTAAACTTATTAATGGATGGCCATGAACAATATACAGTGGAACCTCCACTAACGGTCACCTCCGGTGAGCGGTCACCTCCGGTAAACGGTCACTTTTATTCCCCCTCCGAGCGATTTTCCTATATATTACACCTCTGTTGAGCGGTCACCTCTCATCTCCGGCCAGCGGCCACCAAAGTGACCGTTTTGGGACAAAATTTCCTACCTTAAACGGTCAAATATCGGCAAAATATTTACAGAGATTTCTAGTTGTCCAACAGTCTCCCTCCGTTAAGCAGCCACCTCCCTTAAGCAGCCAATTTGTGCCCTTCCCAAGAGTGGCTGCTTAAGAGAGGTTCCACTGTACCATTCAATGGATATGGATACCATTAAAACTGTATTTGCAAAGAACATAGAGCCAGATCAGATCCGTCTGATCAGGCTCTATGCTGTTTGCTATTCAGATGATCTTGCTAAGACACTTGGCTATGTAGCAAACAACATAGATTCTGATCAGCATGCAGCGTCATGCTGTGTCTGATCTGGATCTATGTTGTTTGCAAAAGCCTTTAAATGTATCCAGAAATGGGTTAAATAACATCAATTGCAAAATTATTACCATAAAGTTAGATGTATTCACAAGGTAATGTTTTCATGAAGCGAGGGGGTGGGCTCTCCATGATAATCTATGATAATCAAGCACTGGCCACTCATTTTGCTGATTCTACTGGGCGTAAACTTATTTCTAATGAGGAAGTTATATAACTGGCTTGCAGTCACATGTTCTAGCCGAGTGCTCACCCATTTCGGAAACCTTCGATAGGTGCATCTGGGGTGGTCCTGCATCACCTTTGAGTGCTCACCCATTTCGGAAACTCTCGATAGGTGCATCTGGGGTGGTCCTGCATCACCTTTAGAGTGCTCACCCATTTCGGAAACTCTCGATAGGTGCATCTGGGGTGGTCCTGCATCACCTTTAGAGTGCTCACCCATTTCGGAAACCGTTGATAGGTGCATCTGGGGTGGTCCTGCATCACCTTTAGAGTGCTCACCCATGTCGGAAACCGTCCGTACCGTAGGTGCATCTTTGTGTGTTCCCGCATCATCCTTATGAGTGCTCGCCCATTTCAGAAACCTTCGGCAGGTACATCCTGGGTGTTCTCTGCATCATCTTTAGAACTTGTGCATCACATGATGACATTCTATGTACGACACTAAATCCTAAGTTAACCCTTAGCCAGCCAATCACAACTAAAGTCGCTTTTTCAAACAGCGTCTGATCAGGTGGCTCTGGTAGTGGAGCTAAATCACTTGTCTGAATAGCAAACAACATAGATCTTGATCAGACGCGACATTGCACCACGGCTGATCTGGATCTATGTTGTTTGCACATTCTGTCCAGTTTATTCAGCAGGTTAAGGGTTAACAAACAAGCAACTCGGAATATCTAGCTTCTATTTCTCTAGTAGCGGATCAATGAGCATACTGCTCTCTAGTGTTGTTTTCATAAGGTACGAATCCGCAATCAAGTGTAGTCGAAACATAAAATGCGAACATATCTTTCTCGCTGCTATATTCAGTAAGTACTTGTTGAGACTTGATCGTCTGTTGATGTGATTGAAGGTCAAGAATGGATTACAGTCTGTAGCCACGTTACCCATGATTCCTCATTTATAAAATCCATATGTTACAGTAAATGTCTTTGTAATTATGTTTGTCGTCGGCATCATAGCTTGTAAATTTAAGGATTTGAAATGGAAGAGTGCAGAGAGCAGAGAGTCCTGACTATGCCATCAGTAACGTATTTATCTCACTAGTAATGACTATGCCATCAGTAACGTATTTATCTCACTAGTCATGACTATGCCATCAGTAACGTATTTATCTCACTAGTAATGACTATGCAATCAGTAACATATTTATCTCACTAGTCATGACTATGCCATCAGTAACGTATTTATCTCGCTAGTCATGACCATACCATCAGTAACGTATTTATCTCGCTAGTCATGACTATGCAATCAGTAACGTATTTATCTCACTAGTCATGACTATGCCATCAGTAACGTATTTATCTCGCTAGTCGTGACCATACCATCAGTAACGTATTTATCTCGCTAGTCATGACTATGCCATCAGTAACGTATTTATCTCACTAGTCATGACCATACCATCAGTAACGTATTTATCTCGCTAGTCATGACTATGCCATCAGTAACGTATTTATCTCACTAGTCATGACCATACCATCAGTAACGTATTTATCTCGCTAGTCATGACTATGCAATCAGTAACGTATTTATCTCACTAGTCATGACTATACCATCAGTAACGTATTTATCTCACTAGTCATGAGTCTCATGACTATACCATCAGTAACGTATTTATCCCACTAGTCATGACTATGCCATCAGTAACGTATTTATCTCGCTAGTCATGACTATACCATCAGTAAGGTATTTTTCTCACTAGTCATGACTATACCATCAGTAACGTATTTATCTCACTAGTCATGACTATGCCATCAGTAACGTGTTTATCTCACTAGTAATGACTATGCCATCAGTAACGTATTTATCTCACTAGTCATGACTATGCCATCAGTAACGTATTTATCTCACTAGTCCTGACTATACCATCAGTAACGTATTTATCTCACTAGTCATGACCATACCATCAGTAACGTATTTATCTCACTAGTCCTGACTATACCATCAGTAACGTATTTATCTCACTAGTCATGACTATGCCATCAGTAACGTATTTATCTCACTAGTCATGACCATACCATCAGTAACATATTTATCTCACTAGTCATGACTATGCCATCAGTAACGTATTTATCTCACTAGTCATGACCATACCATCAGTAACGTATTTATCTCACTAGTCCTGACTATACCATCAGTAACGTATTTATCTCACTAGTCCTGACTATACCATCAGTAACGTATTTATCTCACTAGTCCTGACTATACCATCAGTAACGTATTTATCTCACTAGTCATGACTATGCCATCAGTAACGTATTTATCTCACTAGTCATGACCATACCATCAGTAACGTATTTATCCCACTAGTCATGACTATGCCATCAGTAACGTATTTATCTCGCTAGTAATGACTATGCCATCAGTAACGTATTTATCTCACTAGTCATGACTATGCCATCAGTAACGTATTTATCTCACTAGTCCTGACTATACCATCAGTAACATATTTATCTCACTAGTCATGACCATACCATCAGTAACGTATTTATCTCACTAGTCCTGACTATACCATCAGTAACGTATTTATCTCACTAGTCATGACTATGCCATCAGTAACGTATTTATCTCACTAGTCATGACCATACCATCAGTATCGTATTTATCTCACTAGTCATGACTATGCCATCAGTAACGTATTTATCTCACTAGTCATGACCATACCATCAGTAACATATTTATCTCACTAGTCCTGACTATACCATCAGTAACGTATTTATCTCACTAGTCCTGACTATGCCATCAGTAACGTATTTATCTCACTAGTCATGACCATACCATCAGTAACGTATTTATCCCACTAGTCATGACTATACCATCAGTAACGTATTTATCTCACTAGTCCTGACTATGCCATCAGTAACGTATTTATCTCACTAGTCATGACTATACCATCAGTAACGTATTTATCTCACTAGTCATGACTATGCCATCAGTAATGTATTTATCTCACTAGTCATGACTATACCATCAGTAACGTATTTATCTCACTAGTCCGGACTATACCATCAGTAACGTATTTATCTCACTAGTCATGACTATGCCATCAGTAACGTATTTATCCCACTAGTCATGACTATACCATCAGTAATGTATTTATCCCACTAGTCATGACTATGCCATCAGTAACGTATTTATCTCACTAGTAATGACTATACCATCAGTAACATATTTATCTCACTAGTCATGACTATGCCATCAGTAACGTATTTATCTCACTAGTCATGACTATGCCATCAGTAACGTATTTATCTCACTAGTCATGACTATGCCATCAGTAACGTATTTATCTCACTAGTCATGACTATGCCATCAGTAACGTATTTATCTGCCTATCACTGCTTAGTCTATATAGATTTGAACTAGACTGGGATTAGGGTTTAGTAAAAACTAGTGACCTGAAAATTCCACTCGCCCTTAATAAACTTGCTATCATCTTTATTAGGTTAATGTTGTTGCCAAATACATTACTATCCCCAATAGCAACCATCAACAAAATTCATGCCAATCTGGAATAATCAAGCTCACTAAAACATAGAATGCAGTGAAAGAATTTAGAATATCACGCTTCAAATAAAGCAGTTATGACGTGTTGATTTGGCTCAAATAGAAAATTATGGAGGCGGCCATCTTGGATTAACCAAGTCGCATGACTTTTTAAATAGATCAAATTATGCTCAGTTTATGATTTTAACATTTCTATTAAAATCTCTTTATATTATTTAACAAGTTTTCTTACCAGACAGTTGCATAATTATGTTTTTATTTTGGCGAACAGGAAGTCAGTTTTATATAGTTATGCTACCCACAAATATTCAAAATGGCAGCCATTTTGAACAAGTGTTCAAAGTCCCATAACTGCTTAACCTAAAGTTAACCTAAACTTACATTTCCAATTAGATCGTGCGTAAATGGGTAAACAGTATGTCGAAGGTTTTCCTTTAACAATAAAGTCGAAATTATGTCCGAGTTTAGTTTATACAAATTTATTTTAGCTCCATTGCGACACAAGGTCTTACAACTTATATTAATCACTCTCATGACATCATTGCCACAAGGGAGAGTGAAGAGGCAATGTGGAATTTAAATGCCTTGCCTAAGGGCACAATCGTAACGCCTCGAGCGGGGCTCGAACTTCGTGCCTTTCGCACCTGAAGCGAACGCGCTACCAATGCACTATCACGACCAAGTTACTGACTACAGACTGATTCACAACATTTGTTTTCATCTATCAAATACCTAAATTAGTGATAAAGCACCGGGGCACAGTCTTGATTTGCATCAATGGCACGTCATGCATGGATTGCACATGTATGATGATTGTCATCAATGGCACGTCATGCATGGATTGCACATGTTTGCTGATTGTCATCATTTTGAAACTCGACATTTCTATAAAATAAAAAAACACTTTACGAAAACACATTTCTTTTATACTCTATACTGTCCGACTACAGGAAATTGAACTTGTCCGACGGCAATGCTTACTTGTCATGACAAGTGGATTATTTAACCCCTGGTATTTCTTTGACGAGAGGAGCATCCATCGCTTCCTCCGGTTTTTCTTGTTTTTTCCCCGTTATTTAATATGAAAATGTCACAGTCTAACTCAATCAGCATAACAAGAAGCCATCAAGTGTGCTAACATTTTTGCTGTGCAAATTGATAATTTTAGCCATCGATTCTTCGCATGCCCGGTGGGCAATTACAGGACAGAGACTAAGATTACACAGGTCATTAAGTCTATGTAATAATGTTGCTAAATTTCCACTTTCTTTTTTATGTCTGTACATTGTCTGGCTATCTCTGGTGAGTGCGTGGAGTCACACACGGACAGCCCAGGCTAATGGTTTTCCGGTGTGCGCCGACGTGACATCTACAATTAGATGTTACTTTCTAAGATATGACATCTTATAAGTACAAAAAGGATGTTATATATAGCACTGTTGCTACAGTACATTATTGCTTCTCTTGGTCGCTAGATAACTTTTTAGCTCGGCTATTCAAATACGAAAACTGAGAATTCAGAAATATGAAAGCTGACCACTCCATTAATGGCAATTAAGGTTGCAAATAAAACTGTGATAAAGTGATTTTCAATGTAATCGCGCCTTTGGGTTTGGTATACTAACATTGACTATAAGCATGAGGAACATTTGTCATGATAGTGCTTCATGTGCAAATGCCCCCTCCCCCCTGAGTTCGAGCCCAGCGGTAGCCATTACGATTGTGTCCTTAGGCAAGGCATTTAAATGCCACATCTTCTCTCTCCCTTGTGGCGATGGATTCCATTAAGAATGAGGTCTTGAGAGTGATTAATATGAGTTGTAAGAACTGGTTTCGCAATCGAGCTAAAATAGATTTGTATAATTCTAGCATGGGAAACGGATATATGGCAACCAGGCTGCACAAATACCATTGTTGTGAAATTTCATTATGGCATAAGCCTGAAATTTCATTATATTGGCATAGCCAGAAATTTAATTATATTGGCATCAGCCGGGTTTCGAACCCGCATGCTGCAGCGACATCACTTAGCAATTACAAATCTGATATCACTCTACAACTGCATCACCACAACACAAACAAAGAAATTACAGAATCCTTTCATTGAAAGAAAGTTACAGCATCCTTTCAAAAGTTGGCAGTTTCTTACGGAGGTTGGTGCACCCAAGTACTGGTTAACTGCTGGAGCCTGCCCAGGAAAGGTGTTGTTAGGTAAACTGCCCGTCGGCGATATAGCCCAAAATAGTGCTGATGCAAGCGTAAAACCCGAAATATAACATAACAGCATCCTTTCACTCAAAGATAGTTGCAGCATCCTTTCATTCAGAAATAGTTGCAGCATCCTTTCATTCAGAAATAGTTGCAACATCCTTTCACTGAAGGAAAGTTGCAGCATCCTTTCATTCAGAGAAAGTAAGTTACAGCATCCTTTCACTCAGAGATAGTTGCAGCATCCTTTCATTCAAAGAAAGTTGCAGCATCCTTTCATTCAAAGAAAGTTTCAGCATCCTTTCATTCAAAGAAAGTTGCAGCATCCTTTCATTCAAAGAAAGTTGCAGCATCCTTTCATTCAAAGAAAGTTGCAGCATCCTTTCACTGAGGGAAAGTTGCAGCATCCTTTCATTCAAAGAAAGTTGCAGCATCCTTTCACTCAAAGAAAGTTGCAGCATCCTTTCACTCAAAGAAAGTTGCAGCATCCTTTCACTCAGAGATAGTTGCAGCATCCTTTCATTCAAAGAAAGTTGCAGCATCCTTTCACTCAAAGAAAGTTGCAGCATCCTTTCAATCAGAGATAGTTGCAGCATCCTTTCATTCAGAGAAATTTACAGCATCCTTTCACTCAAAGAAAGTTGCAGCATCCTTTCATTCAAAGAAAGTTGCAGCATCCTTTCACTCAAAGAAAGTTGCAGCATCCTTTCACTCAGAGATAGTTGCAGCATCCTTTCAATCAGAGAAAGTTACAGCATCCTTTCATTCAGAGAAAGTTACAGCATCCTTTCATTCAAAGATAGTTGCAGCATCCTTTCACTCAAAGAAAGTTGCAGCATCCTTTCATTCAAAGATAGTTGCAGCATCCTTTCACTCAAAGAAAGTTGCAGCATCCTTTCACTGAGAGAAAGTTGCAGCATCCTTTCACTCAGAGAAAGTTACAGCATCCTTTCACTCAAAGAAAGTTGCAGCATCCTTTCACTGAGAGAAAGTTGCAGCATCCTTTCATTCAGAGATAGTTGCAGCATCCTTTCACTGAGAGATAGTTGCAGCATCCTTTCATTCAGAGAAAGTTACAGCATCCTTTCACTCAAAGAAAGTTGCAGCATCCTTTCATTTAACGATAGTTACAAAATCTTCTCAATAGGATATCATTAGTAAAGGTCACTTATAAATAGCTAGAATTGTAGCGTTTGATATGGTTATAGGTATTGATCTATTAATTATCTAATGATCAATTCTTGTAAAAGAGACACATAGAGAAAGTTTATCTGATTTCCATATTGATGTAAATCAATGCAATATTTAAGTACACGGTACTTAGTATCGGTTTACCAATTATGATGATTGAAAAAGCTTGAAATTCTGAAAACAATATCATTAGTGTTAATGCTTTGGATAACATTGGTGCACATTTATGGAGTGATAGAGTAAAATATGTAGCGCCATATTAAGTAGCAGTTTCAGGTTACGTGGTACTGACGTGCTACACAGGGCTCAGTCTAGGGGGCGACTTGGGCACAATAGTTACCATAAGGGTATCTGACGTTGCCCCATGTGGCACCCATTTCTCATTAAAAAAAAAACACACAAGAAATACAACATTTACGAAGATACACTGGCCAATTATAAAGCACTCCTTCTATTAACGCTTTCCCTCATAGAAGTACCTCTTGACGCCATTACCAATACGACATACATTGACAATGTAGTAGTCAAACCAATGTTCATAATGCAGGCCAGAATCTCATGTAGTCCCAGTAATATCTATGGAGGTGGGGTATATATGGCGACTACTTATCCACTGCATGATAGCTAAATGGCTGTCGTTAGTATGGAGATATAATAGTATATTAACCTAAATCTCATGTAGTCCCAGTAATATCTATGGAGGTGGGGTATATATGGCGACTACTTATCCACTGCATGATAGCTAAATGGCTGTCGTTAGTATGGAGATATAATGGTATATTAACCTAAATCTCTATGAAGGAAAGGGTGAAATGGCTGTCGTTTATATGGAGATATAATGGTATATTAACCTAAATCTCTATGCAGGAAAGGGTTAATTCAGGATTTTATTAATCCCATCAATGATTTGTGTAAGTACAGTCAAACCTGATGTGTTAGTGGTCACCTCGATTAAGTAGCCCAGCTGCATTAAGCAGCTAGTTTCAAAATTCCCAATATGTTGTTTTATTATATATTTGACCTCTATTAAGCAGACACCTGTATTAAGCAGCCACTTTCTGTGATTCCCTTGGCTGGCTGCTTAAGACAAGTTTGACTGTATAGGTTATAAGCCAAAAATGATCCATTATGTAAAATATTGGACTGTGGGAGGCGCATAGTGCCGAAGACAGTACCACTATTTTACATATTGGATCCGTTTGAGGCTTATATCTTACTTAAAACACACACTTATACAACAATATCCTACTAGTTAAAATATTTAATTTCGTACATTTACGCATATTATTTAATATAATACTCTGGCCTTTTGACACACGGCCAATATTTATAATAATGGACTGCAAGTACAAAGGTATGACGTCACGACTGTGTTTTAGATATATATATATAGGACCTTACAGAGTGGTGATTTCATAAGATATTTTAAAATGAAATTTGGAATTTTTACTATTAAGTGATCATTTTGGCGAGCTTAATAGGAAAATTCCAAAACAAGTTTCATAAAATACGGTGTGATCGCAAAATCACCACAAGTGTAGGAGTGTTTCTATCACATTACCACAGTAAACAACAACGATAAACCACAGTAAACAACAACGATAAACCACAGTAAACAACAACGATAAACCAGTAAACAACAACGATAAACCACAGTAAACAACAACGATAAACCACAGTAAACAACAACGATAAACCACAGTAAACAACAACCATAAACCACAGTAAACAACAGCGATAAACCACAGTAAACAACAACCATAAACCAGTAAACAACAACCATAAACCACAGTAAACAACAACGATAAACCACAGTAAACAACAACCATAAACCACAGTAAACAACAACGATAAACCACAGTAAACAACAACCATAAACCACAGTAAACAACAACGATAAACCACAGTAAACAACAGCGATAAACCACAGTAAACAACAACCATAAACCAGTAAACAACAACCATAAACCACAGTAAACAACAACGATAAACCACAGTAAACAACAACCATAAACCAGTAAACAACAACGATAAACCACAGTAAACAACAACCATAAACCAGTAAACAACAACCATAAACCACAGTAAACAACAACGATAAACCACAGTAAACAACAACCATAAACCACAGTAAACAACAACGATAAACCACAGTAAACAACAACTACCCTTAGTATTTAGTGTGCCATGTGTACACCGTAGTATTTAGTTTGCCATCTGTACATCGTAGTATTTAGTTTGCCATCTGTACACCATAGTATTTAGTGTGCCATCTGTACACCGTAGTATTTAGTTTGCCATCTGTACACCGTAGTATTTAGTTTGCCATCTGTACACCATAGTATTTAGTTTGCCATCTGTACACCGTAGTATTTAGTCTGCCATCTGTACACCCTTAGTATTTAGTTTGCCATCTGTACACCCTTAGTATTTAGTTTGCCATCTGTACACCGTAGTATTTAGTCTGCCATCTGTACACCGTAGTATTTAGTTTGCCATCTGTACAACGTAGTATTTAGTTTGTCATCTGTACACCATAGTATTTAGTGTGCCATCTGTACACCGTAGTATTTAGTTTGCCATCTGTACACCGTAGTATTTAGTTTGCCATCTGTACATCGTAGTATTTAGTTTGCCATCTGTACACCATAGTATTTAGTGTGCCATCTGTACACCGTAGTATTTAGTTTGCCATCTGTACACCGTAGTATTTAGTTTGCCATCTGTACACCATAGTATTTAGTTTGCCATCTGTACACCGTAGTATTTAGTCTGCCATCTGTACACCCTTAGTATTTAGTTTGCCATCTGTACACCCTTAGTATTTAGTTTGCCATCTGTACACCGTAGTATTTAGTCTGCCATCTGTACACCGTAGTATTTAGTTTGCCATCTGTACAACGTAGTATTTAGTTTGTCATCTGTACACCATAGTATTTAGTGTGCCATCTGTACACCATAGTATTTAGTTTGCCATCTGTACAACGTAGTATTTAGTTTGTCATCTGTACACCATAGTATTTAGTGTGCCATCTGTACACCGTAGTATTTAGTTTGCCATCTGTACATCGTAGTATTTAGTTTGCCATCTGTACACCATAGTATTTAGTGTGCCATCTGTACACTGTAGTATTTAGTTTGCCATCTGTACACCGTAGTATTTAGTCTGCCATGTGTACACCGTAGTATTTAGTTTGCCATCTGTACATCGTAGTATTTAGTTTGCCATCTGTACACCATAGTATTTAGTGTGCCATCTGTACACCGTAGTATTTAGTTTGCCATCTGTACACCGTAGTATTTAGTTTGCCATCTGTACACCATAGTATTTAGTTTGCCATCTGTACACCGTAGTATTTAGTCTGCCATCTGTACACCCTTAGTATTTAGTTTGCCATCTGTACACCCTTAGTATTTAGTTTGCCATCTGTACACTGTAGTATTTAATCTGCCATCTGTACACCGTAGTATTTAGTTTGCCATCTGTACAACGTAGTATTTAGTTTGTCATCTGTACACCATAGTATTTAGTGTGCCATCTGTACACCATAGTATTTAGTTTGCCATCTGTACAACGTAGTATTTAGTTTGTCATCTGTACACCATAGTATTTAGTGTGCCATCTGTACACCATAGTATTTAGTTTGCCATCTGTACATCGTAGTATTTAGTTTGCCATCTGTACACCATAGTATTTAGTGTGCCATCTGTACACCATAGTATTTAGTTTGCCATCTGTACACCGTAGTATTTAGTCTGCCATGTGTACACCGTAGTATTTAGTTTGCCATCTGTACATCGTAATATTTAGTTTGCCATCTGTACACCATAGTATTTAGTGTGCCATCTGTACACCGTAGTATTTAGTTTGCCATCTGTACACCGTAGTATTTAGTTTGCCATCTGTACACCATAGTATTTAGTTTGCCATCTGTACACCATAGTATTTAGTCTGCCATCTGTACACCCTTAGTATTTAGTTTGCCATCTGTACACCCTTAGTATTTAGTTTGCCATCTGTACACCATAGTATTTAGTCTGCCATCTGTACACCGTAGTATTTAGTTTGCCATCTGTACAACGTAGTATTTAGTTTGTCATCTGTACACCATAGTATTTAGTGTGCCATCTGTACACCATAGCATTTAGTCTGCCATCTGTACACCGTAGTATTTAGTGTGCCATCTGTACACCGTAGTATTTAGTTTGCCATCTGTACACCATAGTATTTAGTGTGCCATCTGTACACCGTAGTATTTAGTTTGCCATCTGTACACCGTAGTATTTAGTTTGACATCTGTACACCATAGTATTTAGTTTGCCATCTGTACACCGTAGTATTTAGTCTGCCATCTGTACACCCTTAGTATTTAGTTTGCCATCTGTACACCCTTAGTATTTAGTTTGCCATCTGTACACCATAGCATTTAGTCTGCCATCTGTACACCGTAGTATTTAGTGTGCCATCTGTACACCGTAGTATTTAGTTTGCCATCTGTACACCATAGTATTTAGTGTGCCATCTGTACACCGTAGTATTTAGTTTGCCATCTGTACACCGTAGTATTTAGTTTGACATCTGTACACCATAGTATTTAGTTTGCCATCTGTACACCGTAGTATTTAGTCTGCCATCTGTACACCCTTAGTATTTAGTTTGCCATCTGTACACCCTTAGTATTTAGTTTGCCATCTGTACACCATAGCATTTAGTCTGCCATCTGTACACCGTAGTATTTAGTGTGCCATCTGTACACCGTAGTATTTAGTTTGCCATCTGTACACCATAGTATTTAGTGTGCCATCTGTACACCGTAGTATTTAGTTTGCCATCTGTACACCGTAGTATTTAGTTTGACATCTGTACACCATAGTATTTAGTTTGCCATCTGTACACCGTAGTATTTAGTTTGCCATCTGTACACCGTAGTATTTAGTTTGCCATCTGTACACTGTAGTATTTAGTTTGCCATGTGTACATCATAGTATTTAGTTTGCCATCTGTACACCGTAGTATTTAGTCTGCCATCTGTACACCGTAGTATTTAGTTTGCCATCTGTACACTGTAGTATTTAGTTTGCCATCTGTACATCATAGTATTTAGTTTGCCATCTGTACACCGTAGTATTTAGTCTGCCATCTGTACACCGTAGTATTTAGTTTGCCATCTGTACACTGTAGTATTTAGTTTGCCATGTGTACATCATAGTATTTAGTTTGCCATCTGTACACCGTAGTATTTAGTCTGCCATCTGTACACCGTAGTATTTCGTCCCTGCTCGTCAAACAACTCCACTGGAATAATCAGCACAATACGTTTAATCTATATGCCTCTAGTAATTATTTAGCATTTTATTGATTTAAACTGTTGATTTTCAACAAATTAATCAGGAACACAAACTATAGGTCAAATGTGTCAAAAGCAAGCTGTCATGATGGGATCACACATAATCCTTCCAGGTTGTATTGCACGTTTGTACATACAGGCAGTTATGTTATCAAATTTAATATAATTTATTCTATCCACGGACAAAAACTGTTAAAATTACATACACAAAAATGTTTGTACTAAGTCCCTGGATGTATGTCGACTGGCAGAGAATGACCAATGGTTGTGCAGTGCATGTCATCGTGACATCCCACTGGCAGAGAATGACCAATGGTTGTGCAGTGCATGTCATCGTGACATCCCACTGGCAGAGAATGACCAATGGTTGTGCAGTGCATGTCATCGTGACATCCCACTGGCAGAGAATGACCAATGGTTGTGCAGGGCATGTCATCGTGACATCCCACTGGCAGAGAATGACCAATGGTTGTGCAGGGCATGTCATCGTGACATCCCACTGGGTTGATTTTACCTTCAACATCTCCTTTGTTTACTTGCCTGATCTTCACTCACACAATATTTACTTGTCTGATCACACAATATTACAATGTTTTACTTGCCTCATCTTCACTCACACAGTATTACAATGTTTACTTGCCTCATCTTCACTCACACAGTATTACAATGTTTACTTGCCTCATCTTCACTCACACAGTATTACAATGTTTACTTGCCTCATCTTCACTCACACAGTATTACAATGTTTACTTGCCTCATCTTCACTCACACAGTATTACAATGTTTACTTGCCTCATCTTCACTCACACAGTATTACAATGTTTACTTGCCTCATCTTCACTCACACAGTATTACAATGTTTACTTGCCTCATCTTCACTCACACAGTATTACAATGTTTACTTGCCTCATCTTCACTCACACAGTATTACAATGTTTACTTGCCTCATCTTCACTCACACAGTATTACAATGTTTACTTGCCTCATCTTCACTCACACAGTATTACAATGTTTACTTGCCTCATCTTCACTCACACAGTATTACATTGTTTTCTTGCCTCATCTTCACTCATACAGTATTACATTGATTACTTGCCTCATCTTCACTCACACAGTATTACAATGTTTTCTTGCCTCATCTTCACTCACACAATATTACAATGTTTACTTGCCTCATCTTCACACACACAGTGTTACAATGTTTACTTGCCTCATATTCACTCACACAGTATTACAATGTTTTCTTGCCTCATCTTCACTCACACAGTATTACAATGTTTACTTACCTCATCTTCACTCACACAGTATTACAATGTTTACTTGCCTCATCTTCACTCACACAATATTACAATGATTACTTTCCTGATCTTCACTCACACAGTATTACAATGTTTACTTGCCTCATCTTCACTCACACAGTATTACAATATTTACTTGCCTCATCTTCACTCACACAGTGTTACAATGTTTACTTGCCTCATCTTCACTCACACAGTGTTACAATGTGTACTTGCCTTCTCTTCACTCACACAGTGTTACAATGTTTACTTGCCTTCTCTTCACTCACACAGTGTTACAATATTTACTTGCCTCATCTTCACTCACACAGTGTTACAATGTTTACTTGCCTTCTCTTCACTCACACAGTATTACAATGATTACTTGCCTGATCTTCACTCACACAGTATTACAATGATTACTTGCCTGATCTTCACTCACACACAGTATTACAATGTTTACTTGCCTCATCTTTACTCACACAGTATTACAATGATTACTTGCCTGATCTTCACTCACACAATATTACAATGTTTACTTGCCTCATCTTCACTCACACAATATTACAATGATTACTTGCCTCATCTTCACTCAACAGTAACAGTCACTATTGCTCAACATTCACATACCCTATATATTTTACCATGACCGTGACTTTGTTCAAGGACTTTCCAAAAGCACTTGTCCAAATCTTCTTCCTCTCTTTGCTCACTTATAGGAAACTACTAGTCACTATTGCCAAATTGGTGTTGACCGGTAAGATTAAACAGGAGAATTTGTAAAAAGAGAACATGGCCATAACTTTTTCATATAGATGGGGTCGGGTCAATGGTCCAGTTGACTGTGAGCCCAGGAATTGCAGGGTCCATCCCAACCTGACCCTAGTAATATTAACAGTCTTACAAATGGGACTATAAACAGGACTCGTGTATCGATATTCTACCCCAGGCTTGTAAGAGAACCAGGGATCCACGGATGCGAGGCTAACTCAGACTGTCTCTCTTGATATGAAATAGTTGGCAGTTTCTTATGGAGGTTAGTGCACCAAGTACTGGTTAACTGCCGGAGCCTGCCCAGGAAAGGTGTAGTTAGGTAAACTACCCGTCGCTCATATGGGCAACCGGTGGCGATGTTAAATAAAGTTAAAAACCGATTCCGGTATGCTCTGCTTCAGGGATGCTTCTGGAATCAGAGGTCTCGTGTCGGTGCTTTACACCGTGCACGTTAAACCAAGGTCTTGTGTCGGTGCTTTACACCGTGCACGTAAATGAACCAGAGGAGACTCTGGAATGGGTCTCTGTCTGTATCATTGCACTATCCTCCAAAAATCTAAAATGACTAATCGCTTCAGGAGGCGCCGCTGATATGGGAAACCGGTACCGACGATAAATAAACGTAACACAAACACACACAAGCCCTTTCTCCTGTGTTCATGTCCTCATATGGGCAAACGGTAGCGAGGATAAATAAATGTAACACACACAAGCCCTTTCTCCTGTGTTCATGTCCTACTTCTACTGTCCTACTTCTACTGTCCTACTTGCTCCACCTGCCACAGATATGCCAAAATCATCAAACATAATCTACAAACTATTCAATGTATGTATGTGCAGATTAATTTAACAAAAACTGTTGATCCAAAAAGTGAGCCAAAATCTACATTAGTGCCTCTCGTGTTCTAACATAATTCTTACCAAATATTTCGTTTTAAATCCCATGATGCCCCATTAGGTATTTACTTGTGCTGCACAATGAGATATGGTACTTACTTGTGCTGCACAATGAGATATGGTACTTACTTGTGCTGCACAATGAGATATGGTACTTACTTGTGCTGCACAATGAGATATGGTATTTACTTGTGCTGCACAATGAGATATGGTATTTACTTGTGCTGCACAATGAGATATGGTATTTACTTGTGCTGCACAATGAGATATGGTACTTACTTGTGCTGCACAATGAGATATGGTACTTACTTGTGCTGCACAATGAGATATGGTACTTACTTGTGCTGCACCATGAGATATGGTATTTACTTGTGCTGCACAATGAGATATGGTATTTATGCTGCACAATGAGATATGGTACTTACTTGTGCTGCACAATGAGATATGGTATTTATGCTGCACAATGAGATATGGTACTTACTTGTGCTGCACAATGAGATATGGTATTTACTTGTGCTGCACAATGAGATATGGTATTTACTTGTGCTGCACAATGAGATATGGTATTTATGCTGCACAATGAGATATGGTATTTACTTGTGCTGCACAATGAGATATGGTATTTATGCTGCACAATGAGATATGGTATTTACTTGTGCTGCACAATGAGATATGGTACTTACTTGTGCTGCACAATGAGATATGGTATTTACTTGTGCTGCACAATGAGATATGGTATTTACTTGTGCTGCACAATGAGATATGGTACTTACTTGTGCTGCACAATGAGATATGGTATTTACTTGTGCTGCACAATGAGATATGGTATTTACTTGTGCTGCACAATGAGATATGGTACTTACTTGTGCTGCACAATGAGATATGGTACTGAGCAGATTATTAGTTAGAAACCATGACTCACAGTCTTATATTCCCATATTTCAAGAAGAATTTATTCAGATTTTAAAGAAAACATTTTTTCTTTTTAGGGGCCCCTCTCGCGTAACCTCGTTTATTTTCATACATATATGTATGATACATACAGTCATGCATTCTTATCATACATGCATCAAGTATATATACATAAAGTTGATATTACATATTTTTTGACATATTGTCGGTTATTTTGATATGTATATACATATTGAAATTTTACTTGGGATGTTCCCGCAAATGAACTTGTCATGATAGCGCAGTGGTAGCGCGTTCGCTTCAGGTACGAAAGGCCCAGCTGTAGCCGTAGGCAAGGCATTTATAAAAATTCCACATTGCCTCTTATCTCTCCCTTGTGGCGATGGATTTCATCAGGAATCGGATCTCAAGAGTGATTAATATAAGTTGTAAGAACCTGTTTCACAATCAAGCTAAAATAAATTAATTGGCGTTTTGAGATTGTTGTTTGTAAATTGCTTGCCAATTATATACATTTATTTACAAAGTCTTCAATAACTTTTGTAAATTGTTATTTACTCATGTAAACACTTGGATCAACTGTTTTAGAGTGCTATCTTTCTAATTGAAGAAAATTAAAAGCATATTTGAGGCATTAGCCACTCTCGTGTGATGGAACCTTGTAGTCGAGCTTTGAGGATGAGATGTTTAATTTTCCGAGAGATATATTCATCTCTCCGCTGACCTTTTTTCTTTTAAATTCAATTGTCTGCTTCGTCAGAGGATACGGGCATTACCATGTTCTATGTCATATCACGGTTTTCCTTCACAATTAAGTTTTCTCCGATAGCGGTGCTATTTCAGATACATATTGATCCGACTTCCAAAAATACAAGACTGTTCCGTGGCAAGTTGTACGTACAGCATGAACAAATAGCGGCAAATAACGGCAAATGCTCAACAATTTAGCATCCTTTATGTCCATATGGTTAAATTATAACTATTTGTGATGTAGATAATTGATTGATAATTGATTGATAAAATGAGCAGACTTTGCAAGTTCTAATGGGATTATTGGAACTGGAAAAAGTAATCAATATTGATTGGATGGAAATATGTATGTCAATCTCTGGCGATATAACATTTGTGATGCTAAAGCAGATTGAAGCGTTACTTGTTATGGGAAATCTTGTGAGAAATATTTCTGTGGTATCGGTTCTGTTATATGTGTTATGTTTGAAAATCTTTGACAAAACACAACTGCTATTTCGTGAATAGATTTGATAATTCTGTGGAATAAGAATGAAATATATTACCTGGATTGGATTGTATACCGTAGAATGGAAAGAAAAATTAAAAATAAAATTTTGGTCAAATTTTTTTTACCCTGTTATAATATTAGTTAATTAATATTAACATCAATACATGACATGAATTAAAATATTGTTTCTTAATCCCGGCTGTCGTAATTAAATTAAATATGGGGAAAGTAGGAAGTGACGTATTTTGTTGCGTATATTTCCCTGGAATGGACGACAAACAAGAAATGAAATGAATCAACCTGTGTTAATTGTATATTCTAAGTTTTTTTTCAATATAGCTGGAAAATATCTTTTTGTATAAATAAATCTTATTTAAGACATTGCCACCTGCTATGACTCGCAGTATTTAATTGTGTGTATATTTATGAAACGTTTCTGATGACCGTCGCCCTGTGTGTACATTCCATGGAATCGAGAACCTTTCTTATTTACGGTGAAGCTTCAGTTCTCGGAATCGCGACAATACAGTTAGTTGATCGGCATGTATATAGACAGATTTGAAAGCTTGTATCTTTAAGTTGTTGGAATCACAATATCATCATCATGCAGAAACTTGTACAGTATCTGACACCAAGTTTTAAGAGTAACGGCTGTAATGTTGTGAAATTGTCCAAACGTGAGCGGAAGCGTAGCCGGGAAAAAAGTCGTGACAGGAATAAACGTACTGGTACCAGTAAGGCGCATACACCTGATCGCCATGAAGATGATTGTAGTTTTTCTGAATATTTCCATTCCAGGCATGCGGAGGATCTTATAGTAACACCATTTGCTCAAGTTTTAGCAAGTTTACGAAGTGTTCGCAATAACTACATTACACTTACCAACGTGCAAGCCTCCAGAGACAGGTTAGTTACTTTTATCAGTCACTACCAGTGGGTTGTTGGGTGTGTATTTGCTGGAGTTTACCCAGGGTTTGCAATAACTACATTACACTTACCAATGTGCAAGCCTTCAGAGACAGGCTAGTTACTTTTATCAGTCACTACCAGTGGGTTATTGGGTGTGTATTTGCTGGAGTTTACCCAGGGTTTGCAATAACTACATTACACTTACCAACGTGCAATCCTTCAGAGACAGGCTAGTTACTTTATCAGTCACTACCAGTGGGTGGTTGGGGGTGTATTTGCTGGAGTTTGCCCAGGGTTCGCAATAACTACATTACACTTACCAATGTGCAAGCCTTCAGAGACAGGCTAGTTACTTTATCAGTCACTACCAGTGGGTGGTTGGGGGTGTATTTGCTGAAGTTTGCCCAGGGTTCGCAATAACTACATTACACTTACCAATGTGCAAGCCTTCAGAGACAGGCTAGTTACTTTATCAGTCACTACCAGTGGGTGGTTGGGGGTGTATTTGCTGGAGTTTGCCCAGGGTTTGCAATAACTACATTACACTTACCAATGTGCAATCCTTCAGAGACAGGCTAGTTACTTTATCAGTCACTACCAGTGGGTGGTTGGGGGTGTATTTGCTGGAGTTTGCCCAGGGTTCGCAATAACTACATTACACTTACCAATGTGCAAGCCTTCAGAGACAGGCTAGTTACTTTATCAGTCACTACCAGTGGGTGGTTGGGGGTGTATTTGCTGGAGTTTGCCCAGGGTTTGCAATAACTACATTACACTTACCAATGTGCAATCCTTCAGAGACAGGCTAGTTACTTTATCAGTCACTACCAGTGGGTGGTTGGGGGTGTATTTGCTGGAGTTTGCCCAGGGTTCGCAATAACTACATTACACTTACCAATGTGCAAGCCTTCAGAGACCGGCTAGTTACTTTTATCAGTCACTACCAGTGGGTGGTTGGGTGTGTATTTGCTGGAGTTTGCCCAGGGTTCGCAATAACTACATTACACTTACCAATGTGCAAGCCTTCAGAGACAGGCTAGTTACTTTATCAGTCACTACCAGTGGGTGTTGGGGGTGTATTTGCTGGAGTTTGCCCAGGTTGCAATAACTACATTACACTTACCAATGTGCAAGCCTTCAGAGACAGGCTAGTTACTTTATCAGTCACTACCAGTGGGTGGTTGGGGGTGTATTTGCTGGAGTTTGCCCAGGGTTCGCAATAACTACATTACACTTACCAATGTGCAAGCCTTCAGAGACAGGCTAGTTACTTTATCAGTCACTACCAGTGGGTGGTTGGGGGTGTATTTGCTGGAGTTTGCCCAGGGTTCGCAATAACTACATTACACTTACCAATGTGCAAGCCTTCAGAGACAGGCTAGTTACTTTATCAGTCACTACCAGTGGGTGGTTGGGGGTGTATTTGCTGGAGTTTGCCCAGGGTTCGCAATAACTACATTACACTTACCAATGTGCAAGCCTTCAGAGACAGGCTAGTTACTTTATCAGTCACTACCAGTGGGTGGTTGGGGTGTATTTGCTGGAGTTTGCCCAGGGTTCGCAATAACTACATTACACTTACCAATGTGCAAGCCTTCAGAGACAGGCTAGTTACTTTATCAGTCACTACCAGTGGGTGGTTGGGGTGTATTTGCTGGAGTTTGCCCAGGGTTCGCAATAACTACATTACACTTACCAATGTGCAATCCTTCAGAGACAGGCTAGTTACTTTTATCAGTATCTACCAGTGGGTGGTTGGGGGTGTATTTGCTGGAGTTTGCCCAGGGTTCGCAATAACTACATTACACTTACCAATGTGCAAGCCTTCAGAGACCGGCTAGTTACTTTTATCAGTCACTACCAGTGGGTGGTTGGGGGTGTATTTGCTGGAGTTTGCCCAGGGTTCGCAATAACTACATTACACTTACCAATGTGCAATCCTTCAGAGACAGGCTAGTTACTTTTATCAGTATCTACCAGTGGGTGGTTGGGGGTGTATTTGCTGGAGTTTGCCCAGGGTTCGCAATAACTACATTACACTTACCAATGTGCAAGCCTTCAGAGACCGGCTAGTTACTTTTATCAGTATCTACCAGTAGGTGGTTGGGGGTTATTTGCTGGAGTTTGCCCAGGGTTCGCAATAACTACATTACACTTACCAATGTGCAATCCTTCAGAGACAGGCTAGTTACTTTATCAGTCACTACCAGTGGGTGGTTGGGTGTGTATTTGCTGGAGTTTGCCCAGGGTTCGCAATAACTACATTACACTTACCAACGTGCAATCCTTCAGAGACAGGCTAGTTACTGTTATCAGTATCTACCAGTGGGTGGTTGGGGGTGTATTTGCTGGAGTTTGCCCAGGGTTCGCAATAACTACATTACACTTACCAATGTGCAAACCTCCAGAGACAGGTTAGGGGTGTATCAATGTAGGGTATCGTATCTATCACATACTACCAGGGTAGTACAATAACTATGATGGACATCCGTGGCCAATGAGAAACCTTTAAATGATGTCTTCTAGCTTATGAACCAATTTCTGGAATCTTGCTTAATTTGGTTAGCAGCATTCTTACAACATGTATCAAGTTGTTTCCAATGTGGTCACTAAGGTAAAAGAGTAGGTCAACTTTGATGGAAACCTTTAAAACAATGCCGTGAATCAATAGTAAGATTATTGCCAAACTTGTCCAATAGTATCCTACCAAGTTTTATCAAATGGGTTCACTAAGGTAAAATAAATTGGTGTGTTTTTCATTTATTTATCGTCTGTCCATATTAGCGACGCCTCCTGAAGAGATTAGTCATTTTAGATTTTTTGAGGATAGTGCAATAATACAGACAGAGACCCATTCCAGAGTCTCCTCTTGTTCTTTTACGTGCACAGTGTAAAGCACCGACATGAGACCTCAGTTTAATGTCCCATCTGAAAGACTGTTAATTTTATTAGGGTCAGACGCGGGATCAAACCTGTGATCCCTGGATTACCAGTCCAGCATGTTAACCACTGACTACAGATCCGTCTGTAACAAATTGGTCAATTTAAAATGAAACTTTTAAACAATGTAACGAAACAACCAATCAAATCACAGATTCTACAGTTACTAAAGAACTGATTAATCTTAATCTTAAGTGTACAATACATTATACTGAAAATTATAGCTGAACGTTGTTTGTTTAACTCTTTCAACCCCAAGTAACTGACATGGATTGGTGCATGCTATTTTT
The DNA here is from genome assembly GCA_014843695.1 of Archivesica marissinica. Lineage (NCBI taxonomy): Eukaryota > Metazoa > Mollusca > Bivalvia > Venerida > Vesicomyidae > Archivesica > Archivesica marissinica. The sequence continues at coordinate 52,344,321 of CM026397.1, forward strand.
AGACCAATAAATTAATAAGAAAATTACCTTTGGACCAGTTCATTTATCAAAATGGGTAATTTTATCTAAAAATAGTAATAATTATTACTGGCAAAAAAGTGCAGATCCTGATGAGACGGCTCGTTACGAGCCGGCTCATCTGGATCTACACTTTTCATAAGCCTATTTAGAGGCCTGTGGGGTTGAAAGGGTTAAAAGACTTCTCAGTTTCATATTTGTTCTAGAAAAGTTACCTTTCAGTAAACAGGGGTAAATAAATTTCAGTTGAAAATGCACATATATTTTTTTAAAAACCTGTTAGATATTCTGAAAAGAGGGGTTCCGGTTTACAGGGGTATTCTTACAATGAACAGAGAATGGAAAAACTCGGGACAAAGAAATTTGTTTGGCTTTGTAGAGGGATTTCCAGTTCCGAGGGAGGGGTTCCAGGTTTGAGGGATTTCCAGTTCCGAGGGAGGGGTTCCAGGTTTGAGGGATTTCCAGTTCCGAGGGAGGGGTTCCAGGTTTGAGGGATTTCCAGTTCCGAGGGAGAGGTTCCAGGTTTGAGGGATTTCCAGTTCCAAGGGAGGGGTTCCAGGTTTGAGGGATTTCCAGTTCCGAGGGAGGGGTTTGAGGGATTTCCAGAGGGAGGGGTTCCAGGTTTGAGGTGTGTCACTATACATAGATTTCAGATGATGTCATGGGCATCTGCGTTATTGTTTTCTTCACATACACCCACAAGATGGTGGCATATTGAAAGTTACATAGTATTTGGTTGATATATCAATTACAAGAACAATACACACATACTTTATTGATAATAAGGTTTCAACATTGTTCACCCACATGTGGTGGCTGGCGGTGTTACGAGGTCACGTGACATGCAATATATGTATTCAACTCCATGCAACATTAACACTGCATGCTAGCGGCAGATAAAATCACTTTTGCAAACAGCATAGAGCCAGATTCTGTGCCGTGTGATCAGGCTCTATGCTGTTTGCTATTCGGATAGTGAAGCTAAAGCATTTGGCTGAATAGCAACCAACATAGATCCTGATCAGACGCGGTGTTATGCCATGGCTGATCTGGATCTATGTTCTTTGCAAATGTGATTTTTATTTACTCAGCAGGCAAAGGGTTAAAATGCTGAATAAAAACAACATAGATCCAGGTAGCGTAACGCATCGACTATCTACATAGCAAGCAGCATAGAACCTGATCAGATGGCACTTGACTAGGGTTCTATGTTGTTTGCTATTCTTCCGGCTCCACTATCTACATAGCAAGCAGCATAGAACCTGATCAGATGGCACTTGACTAGGGTTCTATGTTGTTTGCTATTCTGCTATTCTTCCGGCTCCACTATCTACATAGCAAGCAGCATAGAACCTGATCAGATGGCACTTGACTAGGGTTCTATGTTGTTTGCTATTCTGCTATTCTTCCGGCTCCACTATCTACATAGCAAGCAGCATAGAACCTGATCAGATGGCACTTGACTAGGGTTCTATGTTGTTTGCTGTTCTGCTATTCTTCCGGCTCCACTATCTACATAGCAAGCAGCATAGAACCTGATCAGATGGCACTTGACTAGGGTTCTATGTTGTTTGCTATTCTGCTATTCTTCCGGCTCCACTATCTACATAGCAAGCAGCATAGAACCTGATCAGATGGCACTTGACTAGGGTTCTATGTTGTTTGCTATTCTGCTATTCTTCCGGCTCCACTATCTATATAGCAAGCAGCATAGAACCTGATCAGATGGCACTTGACTAGGGTTCTATGTTGTTTGCTATTCTGCTATTCTTCCGGCTCCACTATCTATATAGCAAGCAGTATAGAACCTGATCAGATGGCACTTGACTAGGGTTCTATGTTGTTTGCTATTCTTCCGGCTCCACTATCTATATAGCAAGCAGTATAGAACCTGATCAGATGGCACTTGACTGGTTCTGTGCTGTTTGCAAAAAAGAATATATTCGATTCCAGCACAGTAAGGGTTAATCATGAAAAGTTGATGCAACATAACAGGAAAATCAATTGAAACAACTACAGTCATGGGAATAAATGTTCATGTTCCATTGTGGCAATTCTTCAAAGTGGAGACAATTTGTTGTATCGGATCGCATGGCATGTAATCTATACAGACAAATCTATTTCCCTCAGTCCACCCAAATCTTATAATGAGATATTTTCCTCAGATCTCTGCAATGTAATTTCTGTGTACAAGGGAATTGTACCGGCAGGAGAAAAACTGTTAATTAAGGTCGCTGGATGATACTAAGTCGTGCAATAAATTCCCGGCTCCTTTTCAGTCCTTCTAGCTTTTTCCTGTCCTTTATCTGCTTGAAAGACTTGTATTGAATTGAATATCTCCGGTAATGAATAGAAATATATTAATTTGTGGGCTTAGTGCGGCACTGTTTCCAGTGCATATAGATAAAGAAGGCACATAAAACTTGGAAAGCCGTATAATAGTACCGGGGGGAAACGGCAGGTCGCATATGCTGAGACTACGTATGCGAACATTTACAGAATAAAACTAATCTGTGTTGCACTTAAGTGAGGTATACAACACATATGTGGTGTTTAACCCTTTCAACACCACAGACCTCTAAATTGGCTTACAAAAAAGTGTAGATCCAGATGAGCCGGCTCGTGACGAGCCGTCTCATCAGGATCTGCACTTTTTTCAAGTAATATAACTATTTTTAGAAAAAAAATTACCCATTTTCATAAATGAACTGATCCAAATGTAATTTTGTTATTAATTTATTGGTCTAAAAATATCATGGACCAGTCCATGTCAGTTATTTGGTGTTGAATGGGTTAAATTCAGCACCCACAACACTTTGACATTTAGCTGTTGGCGAAATGAGCAGATAACAAATGTGTAATATTTTCTTATTTTTCCTAGAGAGTATGGATTTGGTGATATTTCATTCAAATTGTGCCATCGGTTCTATGTACACAGTATTACAGTCTCCCAGGCCGCAAGGTGGCCATTGTAAAGCACTCCTTTTAATAAAGCGGCGGGAGGGAATATGGCTGTCACACTGCCCTCATGTAAATTAATTGAAGAAAATTATAAATGATTCTAAGAATTTTAAAAATAAATGGTATGATATAGTCGATATCTGATTACGTCCTATCGCCCCAAATAAACATCAGACAGTGTATGCCTTGCATCCATTTAACTTTGCTACCAGTTTGCCTACATGGCCTCAAATGGGGCTAATCCAAGGTCACCTCTCACTCTCACCTGGTTTCAAATGCCATGAAGAGCACAGGCAAGGAGTTCGAATCCTTTTTCTGTATTTTGATATGTATGCATTGTTCAAACTGTATAATACTGGGAAATAAAATGCCATACTAGATACGGCCTCTGTGGTCGACTGGTTACGGTCACTGTCTTGTGTACCACTGTAACCTAGCATCACTGATGGCCACATGTTCGAGCCCCGCTCAGACCGTGTCTCTTTATATGAGAAAGTTTGCAGTTTCTTACAGAGTTTGGTTCACCAAGTACTGGTTAACCTCTGAAGCCTACCCAGAAAAGGTGTTGTTAGGTAAACTGCCCGACGATAAATAAACTTTAAAATAAGAAGAAGAAAGATACAGCTTAGATATAGTGAAGATGTTACAAAATTATCTCACTTTTGTCTCTGAGTATGTACCGTATATTTCCTGCCATAAGTCGACCATTTTCACAGACAGAAATGTGATCAAATTAATATTATCGACTGTCGGCCGAGCAACAAGGGGAACAAACAATAAAATTTCCTGTATTTTTTGATATAACAAAATAATGTGTTCGACAATTATTATAAACCATAGAACAAGCTGATACACAAACTTCATATATTATTGTTGTGCATTTTTTATGATTTGTAATGAAATAGAGTCGACCAGATATAATCAAGTTGAACCCAGTTTCTTTCAAACGTGAGAGAGAGAAAAATCATTGTCATTTATGAATTGACAATGTACCCTCGACTTATTGGAGGATGTCAACAGACAATGTACCCTCGACTTATTGGAGGATTTCAACAGACAATGTACCCTCGACTTATTGGAGGATTTCAACAGACAATGTACCCTCGACTTATTGGAGGATTTCAACAGAGCAGCCAAAATTTGACCCTCGACTTATGGTCAAGATTGTCATTTAGCCAGGAATATATGGTACAGTTTTGCGGTGCATGTTTGTCTTCCCATGTGTGTGTTTTACGTTTATTTATCGTCGCTACCGGTTGCCCATATGAGCGATGCCTCCTGAAGAGATTAGTCATTTTAGATTTTTGGAGGATAATGCAATGATACAGAGAGAGACCCATTCCAGAGTCTCCTCTTGTTCTTTTACATGCACCGTGTACAGCACCGACACGAGACCTCGATTTAATGTCCCATCTGAAAGACTATTAATTAATTAAATATTGTCTTCCCAGCTGCAATCTAAATGTAATATAATTATATAATATCTATATTTTCCTAGTTGAATGATTGTTAATTAATATTTCTATTTGATGCTATCAGATCTAATAAAGCATGCGTTCACATGATATTGTACACATCATTATTTTGGGCTGTATTTTAGGTATACTCGGTTTACAGTTTCTCGGTAAAGCTTATTTATAACTCTCTTATAGAGCAATGACGTCAATGTAGCCACTGACCAATATTTAATGAATAATTTGTGAGAAAATAATGCCCTACTTTCGGAAATAATGCAAATTATTAATCATGCATTGTCAAATGGAAGCTATGCTCATAATATGATACAACTGGTTTGGGCAAAGACTTGGCACGCTCACTTTCATGTCCATTGTTTGCTCAGAGTTTTTAGGATTTATGTATATTTGGATTTATGCAAAGCATGCAAATCTCCCAAGCCCTGAATACTACAATTAGGACATAGGAATACAGGGCTCATTCTAGAGGTTGAATGGGCGAAATAGTTTCAAGCCCTGAATACTACAATTAGGACATAGGAATACAGGGCTCATTCTAGAGGTTGAATGGGCGAAATAGTTTCAAGCCCTGAATACTATAATTAGGACATAGGAATACAGGGCTCATTCTAGAGGTTGAATGGGCGAAATAGTTTCAAGCCCTGAATACTACAATTAGGACATAGGAATACATGGGGTAAAATAGTTGCCATAGGGACCCTGATTAATTATTTTCATACAAAACTTTGTCCAGTAAGCTGGCCATTGTAATGCACTCCTTCTATTCAAATGTTGTATTTAATGTTAATAATTATTTTGGATTTCAACACTATTTTGTTGAAATTTATTAAATAATACCATTTATGGGTGCTTTCGCATGCTTTCTCGCTTCTCCCAAAATTTCTGACCTAGAATGAGTCCTGAAATATGACATAAAAAATGCAATAGCATTCTGTTCCCTTATACAATAGCATTGAATTTTGTTGGCTAATGATTTTTTTATTATACATTCATGTAATTTTCATTGACACATAGCTCTTACATTAGCAATATTACATATCTATTCCTAAGCCTCATGCAATGTGCAGCACATTGCTCTATCCCATTTACATTACCATGCAGCTCCATTATATTACAATGTGTGGGGTTCAAGCATATCATGCTGCTATGGATCACAAGCAAATCTGAGAAAACTAGCGAAAACTGGGGTGGTGGCAACTTGACCAAAATTATTTTCTATTTCTTTGGACATTATTTCAATATTCTTCTTCTTGTCGTTCGCGAATCACATGGACAAGCCGGCAGCAAACACAAAATGGGCCGTCCTCCTCAGATCCTCCCGGCAGCCATGTAACTTCGTCTGGAGAGAAGTATCTGTTGGCCAGGTTGTTTTCCTCAGCCCATGAAGATTGGGACACTCCTGGAGGATGTGTTCTGCAGTCTGGTCCCCTACGTTGCAGCTGCAGGCAGTTGATGGAGCTAGTCCAAGCTTCCGACACATATGGAAGTTCAGGCGGTTATGCCCTGTTCTAAGCCGGAATATCGTGACTTGCTCCTGTCTGGTGAGAAGGTGGTAGTCATGCTTCTCGACTGTTGGCTTTGATGAAGATTTGATTATGGTGCATTTCTCCTTGTAAGTCAAATCTTTGTCTGGTTGCCTCTCGGTAGAACCTTGCTTGGCAAGCTGGTCAGTGGCTTCATTGCCTATATTATATAGATACATTTGGCGATCAAGGTAATTGATCTTGTTTCAATAATATCTAGTTGCATTTAGGGGTCAATGTAACTGACCCAGTGGAAGATGACAAGAAAATGTACGCGATTGATCCTGTGGAAGATGAAAATGAAAATCATAAACATGTTGCACAGTCAGTGATGCTTTGGAAGATGAACGAAATTACAGACAAACACTTAAGATAAAGGAACTATCAAGAACACGTTTGTTCACCAATGACACAGTGAAAGATGAATGCAATGAACAGAACTGTGTTGAAACACCACTTAGTTTATACAAATTTATTTTAGCTCGATTGCGAAACAAGTTATTTCAACTTATATAAATCACTCTCGAGACCTCATTCCTGATGGAATCCATCGCCACGAGGGAGAGAGAAGAGGCAACGTGGAATTTAAATGCCTTGCCTAAGGGCACAATCGTAACGGCTCAAGTGGGGCTCGAACTCCGGACCCTTCGCACTTGAAGCGAACGCGCATCCACTGCGCTATCACGACTTCCAACACCACTTACACAGTATGAGATGATGGCAAAGAACATGTTGGAACAGTTATTAACCCAGTGTAAGATGAAACCAAGAACATGTTGATACAATCAATGACACACTACAAGATGAAAACAAAGAACATGTAGTGTGTCATTGGTTGTATCAACAAGATGAAAGCAAAGAACATTTTGATATAACCAATGACACAGTGCAAGATGAAAGCAAATAACATGTTGGTACAACGAATGATACAGTACAAGATGAAAGCAAAGAACATGTTGGTACAACCAATGATACAGTACAAGATGAAAGCAAAGAACACAGTGCAAGATGAAAGCAAAGAACATGTTGGTACAACCAATGATACAGTACAAGATGAAAGCAAAGAACATGTTGGTACAACCAATGACACAGTACAAGATGAAAGCAAATAACATGTTGGTACAACCAATGACACAGTACAAGATGAAAGCAAAGAACATGTTGGCACAACCAGTGATACAGTGCAAGATAAAAGCAAAGAACATGTTGGTACAACCAATGATACAGTGCAAGATGAAAGCAAAGAACATGTTGGTACAACCAATGACACAGTGCAATATGAAGGCAAAGAACAAGAATATGTTGACACAAACAATGATGTATACAATGATGAAAGCAAATAACATTTAATAGCATGTTGGCACAGCCAATGTCACAGTGGAATGTCATCACATAGAACATGAGCATGCTGACACATGCAGAGTGACCTAGTGAAAGATGAAAGCAAATAACAATAACGTCTTGACACAACCAATGACACAGTGATTGATGAAAGCAAATGATCGACAAGACACTGCTGGCACATTCATTGATTGACCCAGTGGAAGATGAAAGTCTTACGTGTATAATTTATATGTAGACTATACATCATTTGTATTGCATGCAATTTTCCAATATGATATTGATCGTAGAATGCTAATGGAGTTTTCAGAGGACCAGGCCTGAACTTTTCTCTAATCTCAAACTCAGTCTCAAACTTCTCTGATTGGTTCAGCTGAATGTAAATATCAAAATCAACCAATCACTTGAACTTGAGTTTGAGATCTGAGAAAGTTTTATAACCTCCTACCCAAGTCTTGACACCCAAGACAATATTTATACAGGACTTTATCTAGATTGATTGTATATTGAAACAATTTTGTTTGACTCTATGTTGCATTTACATTGAGTGTTTTACGTTTATTTATCGTCGCTACCGGTTGCCCATATGAGCAACGCCTCCTGACGAGATTAGTCATTTTAGATTTTTGGAGGATAGTGCAATGATACAGACAGAGACCCATTCCAGAGTCGCCTCTGGTTCTTTTACGTGCACGGTGTAAAGCACCGACACGAGACCTCGGTTTAACGTCCCATCTGAAAGACTGTTTATTTTATTAGGGTCAGACTGGGGGATCGAACCTGCAATCCCTGGATTACCAGTCCAGCGTGTTACCACTGGACTACAGATCCATCTGTATTTACATTGAACCTTGTGAAGTGCAATTTAATTGTTGTAAATTAAAGTGCAAGTGGCACCATTTACGCCATATTTATGAAATATGAGTACCGTCCCTACTATAAGGCAATATCGTGTATAAGACGACCACCATACTATGGCCCTGAAATCTGTAGGTTTTGGCATGCACTCGCATATAAGACGGGTTAATAAAATGGATACCAGACCATGTATAAATTGCATGTTTGGCCAAAGTTGAAAGACATTTTCAGTGTCCAGAGTGCTTTCGTTTCTAAAACATAATTATGGATACCATTTAACCCTTTCAACCCCACAGACCTCTAAATAGGCTTACAAAAAGTGTAGATCCAGATGAGCCGGCTCATGACGAGCCGTCTCATCAGGATCTGCACTTTTTGCCAGTGATATGACTATTTTTAGACATAATTACCCATTTTGATAAATGAACTTGTCCAAATGTGATTTTCTGATTCATTTATTGGTTTATGAATATCATGGACCAGTCCATGTCAGTTACTTGGTGTTGAATGGGTTAACACATCTTAAAATATTTTTAGCACTCGCTTACAAGATGGGAAGCCACTTTGCGGCCATACTTTGGTTGTAAAAACTTGTCTTATAGGCGAGTATGAATGGTGCTCCAAGTTACGCAACAATTTTGTGGTTATATACATGAATTTGCTGAAATAACGTTTGTCAAATAATGGAAATAATTGCGTTTATAAATAACTATATCCTGCTATGTTTTTATTGACAATTAAAAATATAATATACAATTAGCTTGGAATTGTTTATGAAAATATAATATACAATTACCTTGGAATTGTTTATGAAAATATAATATACAATTACCTTGGAATTGTTTATGAAAATATAATATACAATTACCTTGGAATTGTTTATGAAAATATAATCAAAATATTATTTAGATACTAATGAGAACATCATCGGGTTGCTGTGTTATATGCATTCAGTACCCTTTATTAGCGATTTTATTCACTCAAATTATAATTAGATAGTTTTAACCCTTTGCCTTCTAACGGCGAAAATAACAGGCTTTAACGAAACGACCAGATTCTAATGAAATTGCATAACATATTTCCAGACCAGAGAGAAAAATAAGAAAAACACATTAATGAATTGTCGTCTGCTACAATTATTTAAACTATTTATAGGCTTTATTTTACCCAGCAGGCAAAGAGTTAAAGTAATGCTTTTCCTTTAGCGGATCAAGAACGAAATAAGTGTAAATGGCAATCGTCCCAATAGTGTTAAGCCATATCTGTGATAGTGTGATGGATGCTGTAGCTATATAGGACTTCATCAGTCATCTGTCTCGCGTTATCTGTCTCTTCTATGCTGCAGCACACATTCGAGAAAATACATACAACAAAAAAAGTAATCCCATCACACATTGGTGTAAATTGGTGCTATAATCAGAGAAGATCTTCCCAGATGAAGAAGGCGCTGGGGACTGCTTGACGTAGGTTTAATATAAATGCAAATGATCCTTTCAGGCTCATGTTAATGTTGGTGTGAATTCCTTCATCTCTTGTAATGAGGGTTTTCTTAAAGAAGAAAATATGTCTTATCTAGTGGGGTATGAAGTGTGAATTGTTTGTTTATGTCTTAGATATAATATGTTCATTCATTTGACAGGCTAAATGTTATGTGATGTGAATTATAATTCGTAGAGAACTTGTTATCCCTTGTTAGGATAGAGCAGGACGAGAGGAGCATACAGGAGACAGATAACAGTAACACAGAAATGGTTCACAGAGTACATTTAAAAAGGCGTACTTAGGTTTTTATCAAATATCTCAAAAACAAACAAACATGTAGTCCGCCTCCGTGGTCGAGTGGTTAAGGTCGCTGACTTGTATACCACTGTAACCTATCATCACTGATGGTCACGGGTTCGAGCCCCGCTCAGACTGTTTCATTTATATGAAAAAGTTGGCAGTTTCTTACGGAGGTTGGTGCACCCAAGTACTGGTTAACCGTTGGAGCCTGCCCAGGAAAGGTGTTGTTAGGTAAATTGCCCGCCGGCGATATAGCCCAAAAATGATATAGGCGTAAAACCCGACATATAACATAATAACAAACAAACATATGACAAAAAATTCCCTATAATGAATTATGTAAAATTAATATTTAATAACTCGGTACACAATATTGCATTACAATCAGACCCATAATTATTCAGAATCAAATGCTTCTAAAGTCATGGAGTCAATTAATGAAATTCGCAAAAGTTAATATCGGGTGTAGCCACCTCGAACAGCAATCAATTATTGACGATCTGCGGCACACTTTTGTTGCACTACATCTCTGTGGAATATTGTTCTACTCCTGTAAGAACGCTTGGCGTAGCTTAGCCACATTTTGCGGGGGATATACACGTGCATAAGTGTGCTGTTTGAGCGTATCTCAGACATGCTCAATTGGCTACATATCTGGTGATTCTGCTGTCCAATCAAGAACAGCTATATCGTTTTGCTGCAGAAAATTGCATATGTTAGCTGTGTGTGCTAAATGCCACCTCCTCAAGCAAAATTCTGCAACTGCAAAACAACTGGTCTTATACGTCGTTTGTATTCACATTTCTCTGGAAAATTACCAGTTGTGTTCTGTGAAATATGGTAATGCCTGCCCAAAAGTGGAGAGACCCTCCATCCACAGATTGAGCTTGATGTCGCCACACCCTCTTCCGACCATCCGTGTTACTCATTCGTTGGAAAACAGCAAACGGCCCTACGTTTGTCTTTGTAATGCACTCTAGACTATTGCGGACTGAGTTGGAGTGTGTGTACACTGTGCAGATTGTTGATGGTGTTGGAGTGTACACTGTGCAGATTGTTGATGGTGTTGGAGTGTACACTGTGTAGATTGTTGATGGTGTTGGAGTGTACACTGTGTAGATTGTTGATGGTGTTGGAGTGTACACTGCATATATTGTTGATGGTGTTGGAGTGTACACTGTGTAGATTGTTGATGGTGTTGGAGTGTACACTACAGATTGTTGATGGTGTTGGAGTGTACACTGTACATATTGTTGACAGTGTTGGAGTGTACACTGTGTAGATTGTTGATGGTGTTGGAGTGTACACTGTGTAGATTGTTGATGGTGTTGGAGTGTACACTATGTAGATTGTTGATGGTGTTGGAGTGTACACTATGTAGATTGTTGATGGTGTTGGAGTGTACACTGCACAGATTGTTGACGGTGTTGGAGTGTACACTGTGCAGATTGTTGATGGTGTTGGAGTGTACACTACAGATTGTTGACGGTGTTGGAGTGTACACTGTGCAGATTGTTGACGGTGTTGGAGTGTACACTGTGCAGATTGTTGATGGTGTTGGAGTGTACACTGTGTAGATTGTTGACGGTGTTGGAGTGTACACTGTGTAGATTGTTGATGGTGTTGGAGTGTACACTACAGATTGTTGATGGTGTTGGAGTGTACACTGTACATATTGTTGACAGTGTTGGAGTGTACACTGTGTAGATTGTTGATGGTGTTGGAGTGTACACTGTGTAGATTGTTGATGGTGTTGGAGTGTACACTATGTAGATTGTTGACGGTGTTGGAGTGTACACTGTGCAGATTGTTGACGGTGTTGGAGTGTACAATACAGATTGTTGATGGTGTTGGAGTGTACACTGTGCAGATTGTTGATGATGTTGGAGTGTACACTATGTAGATTGTTGACGGTGTTGGAGTGTACACTGTGTAGATTGTTGATGGTGTTGGAGTGTACACTGTGTAGATTGTTGATGGTGTTGGAGTGTACACTGCATAGATTGTTGATGGTGTTGGAGTGTACACTGTGTAGATTGTTGATGGTGTTGGAGTGTACACTACAGATTGTTGATGGTGTTGGAGTGTACACTGTACATATTGTTGACAGTGTTGGAGTGTACACTGTGTAGATTGTTGATGGTGTTGGAGTGTACACTGTGTAGATTGTTGATGGTGTTGGAGTGTACACTATGTAGATTGTTGATGGTGTTGGAGTGTACACTGTGCAGATTGTTGATGGTGTTGGAGTGTACACTGCACAGATTGTTGACGGTGTTGGAGTGTACACTGTGTAGATTGTTGATGGTGTTGGAGTGTACACTACAGATTGTTGATGGTGTTGGAGTGTACACTATGTAGATTGTTGACGGTGTTGGAGTGTACACTGTGCAGATTGTTGACGGTGTTGGAGTGTACACTGTGCAGATTGTTGATGGTGTTGGAGTGTACACTGTGTAGATTGTTGACGGTGTTGGAGTGTACACTGTGTAGATTGTTGATGGTGTTGGAGTGTACACTACAGATTGTTGATGGTGTTGGAGTGTACACTGTACATATTGTTGACAGTGTTGGAGTGTACACTGTGTAGATTGTTGATGGTGTTGGAGTGTACACTGTGTAGATTGTTGATGGTGTTGGAGTGTACACTATGTAGATTGTTGACGGTGTTGGAGTGTACACTGTGCAGATTGTTGACGGTGTTGGAGTGTACACTACAGATTGTTGATGGTGTTGGAGTGTACACTGTACATATTGTTGACGGTGTTGGAGTGTACACTGTGTAGATTGTTGATGGTGTTGGAGTGTACACTGTGTAGATTGTTGATGGTGTTGGAGTGTACACTATGTAGATTGTTGACGGTGTTGGAGTGTACACTGTGCAGATTGTTGACGGTGTTGGAGTGTACACTGCACATATTGTTGATGGTGTTGGAGTGTACACTGTGTAGATTGTTGACGGTGTTGGAGTGTACACTGTGTAGATTGTTGATGGTGTTGGAGTGTACACTACAGATTGTTGATGGTGTTGGAGTGTACACTGTGTAGATTGTTGATGGTGTTGGAGTGTACACTGTGCAGATTGTTGATGGTGTTGGAGTGTACACTGTGCAGATTGTTGATGGTGTTGGAGTGTACACTGTGTAGATTGTTGATGGTGTTGGAGTGTACACTGTGCAGATTGTTGACGGTGTTGGAGTGTACACTGTGCAGATTGTTGATGGTGTTGGAGTGTACACTGTGCAGATTGTTGACGGTGTTGGAGTGTACACTGTGTAGATTGTTGATGGTGTTGGAGTGTACACTGTGTAGATTGTTGACGGTGTTGGAGTGTACACTGTGTAGATTGTTGACGGTGTTGGAGTGTACACTGTGTAGATTGTTGACGGTGTTGGAGTGTACACTGTGTAGATTGTTGATGGTGTTGGAGTGTACACTGCACAGATTGTTAATGGTGTTGGAGTGTACACTGTGTAGATTGTTGATGGTGTTGGAGTGTACACTGTGTAGATTGTTGATGGTGTTGGAGTGTACACTGTGCAGATTGTTGATGGTGTTGGAGTGTACACTGTGTAGATTGTTGATGGTGTTGGAGTGTACACTGTGTAGATTGTTGATGGTGTTGGAGTGTACACTGTGCAGATTGTTGATGGTGTTGGAATGTACACTGTATAGATTGTTGACGGTGTTGGAGTGTACACTACGTAGATTGTTGATGGTGTTGGAGTGTACACTGTAGATTGTTGATGGTGTTGGAGTGTACACTATGTAGATTGTTGACGGTGTTGGAGTGTACACTGTGCAGATTGTTGACGGTGTTGGAGTGTACACTACAGATTGTTGATGGTGTTGGAGTGTACACTGTGCAGATTGTTGATGATGTTGGAGTGTACACTATGTAGATTGTTGACGGTGTTGGAGTGTACACTGTGTAGATTGTTGATGGTGTTGGAGTGTACACTGTGTAGATTGTTGATGGTGTTGGAGTGTACACTGCATAGATTGTTGATGGTGTTGGAGTGTACACTGTGTAGATTGTTGATGGTGTTGGAGTGTACACTACAGATTGTTGATGGTGTTGGAGTGTACACTGTACATATTGTTGACAGTGTTGGAGTGTACACTGTGTAGATTGTTGATGGTGTTGGAGTGTACACTATGTAGATTGTTGATGGTGTTGGAGTGTACACTGTGCAGATTGTTGATGGTGTTGGAGTGTACACTGCACAGATTGTTGACGGTGTTGGTGTGTACACTGTGCAGATTGTTGATGGTGTTGGAGTGTACACTACAGATTGTTGATGGTGTTGGAGTGTACACTATGTAGATTGTTGACGGTGTTGGAGTGTACACTGTGCAGATTGTTGACGGTGTTGTAGTGTACACTGTGCAGATTGTTGATGGTGTTGGAGTGTACACTGTGTAGATTGTTGACGGTGTTGGAGTGTACACTGTGTAGATTGTTGATGGTGTTGGAGTGTACACTACAGATTGTTGATGGTGTTGGAGTGTACACTGTACATATTGTTGACAGTGTTGGAGTGTACACTGTGTAGATTGTTGATGGTGTTGGAGTGTACACTGTGTAGATTGTTGATGGTGTTGGAGTGTACACTGTGTAGATTGTTGATGGTGTTGGAGTGTACACTATGTAGATTGTTGACGGTGTTGGAGTGTACACTGTGCAGATTGTTGACGGTGTTGGAGTGTACACTGCACATATTGTTGATGGTGTTGGAGTGTACACTGTGTAGATTGTTGACGGTGTTGGAGTGTACACTGTGTAGATTGTTGATGGTGTTGGAGTGTACACTACAGATTGTTGATGGTGTTGGAGTGTACACTGTGTAGATTGTTGATGGTGTTGGAGTGTACACTGTGCAGATTGTTGATGGTGTTGGAGTGTACACTGTGCAGATTGTTGATGGTGTTGGAGTGTACACTGTGTAGATTGTTGATGGTGTTGGAGTGTACACTGTGCAGATTGTTGACGGTGTTGGAGTGTACACTGTGTAGATTGTTGATGGTGTTGGAGTGTACACTGTGTAGATTGTTGACGGTGTTGGAGTGTACACTGTGTAGATTGTTGACGGTGTTGGAGTGTACACTGTGTAGATTGTTGACGGTGTTGGAGTGTACACTGTGTAGATTGTTGATGGTGTTGGAGTGTACACTGCACAGATTGTTGATGGTGTTGGAGTGTACACTGTGTAGATTGTTGATGGTGTTGGAGTGTACACTGTGTAGATTTTTGATGGTGTTGGAGTGTACACTGTGCAGATTGTTGCTGGTGTTGGAGTGTACACTGTGTAGATTGTTGATGGTGTTGGAGTGTACACTGTGTAGATTGTTGATGGTGTTGGAGTGTACACTGTGCAGATTGTTGATGGTGTTGGAATGTACACTGTATAGATTGTTGACGGTGTTGGAGTGTACACTACGTAGATTGTTGATGGTGTTGGAGTGTACACTGTAGATTGTTGATGGTGTTGGAGTGTACACTGTGTAGATTGTTGATGGTGTTGGAGTGTACACTGTGTAGATTGTTGATGGTGTTGGAGTGTACACTGCACAGATTGTTGATGGTGTTGGAGTGTACACTGTGTAGATTGTTGATGGTGCTGGAGTGTACACTGTGTAGATTGTTGATGGTGTTGGAGTGTACACTGTGTAGATTGTTGATTGTTTTGGAGTGTACACTGTGTAGATTGTTGATGGTGTTGGAGTGTACACTGTGCAGATTGTTGATGGTGTTGGAGTGTACACTGTGTAGATTGTTGATGGTGTTGGAGTGTACACTGTGTAGATTGTTGATGGTGTTGGAGTGTACACTGTGTAGATTGTTGATGGTGTTGGAGTGTACACTGCACAGATTGTTGATGGTGTTGGAGTGTACACTGTGTAGATTGTTGACGGTGTTGGAGTGTACACTGTGTAGATTGTTGACGGTGTTGGCGTGTACACTGCGCAACTTGAAGTGCTAACTAACATTTATACCATTTTCAATCGCCAGTTAGTCTATTTTATACATGCGCACACTCGTGAATCTGTTGGATGAAGTAATTTATGACATAATAGACACCTCATAGAAGTGAGAGCAGGGCGTAGATTCAAAGATTAACCGTTGTTACTATAAAGTGTGTCCCGTCCCGGCCAGTATGAGTGCGAGAAAAAAGTATCCAGTATGCACTGGTGTGGAGAGCCTCATTTCTGACGACATATTCTGACCAGTGGAAGTCGTGATAGTGCAGTGGATGCGTGTTCGCTTCAGGTGCGAACAGTCCGGAGTTTGAGCCTCGCTGGAGCTGTTACTGTTACGATTGGCACCTTTGGCAAGGCATTTAATTTCCACGTTGCCTCTTCTCCATCCCTCGTGGCGATGGATTCCATTAGAAATGAGGTCTCGAGAGTGATTAATATAAGTTGTAAGAACTTGTTTCGCAATCGAGCTAAGATAAATTTGTATGAACAATATTCTGGCCATTTGGGTGGAATATCCTTGTCCCACACAAATGCATAATTATATGAAGGATACTCTTATGTGTCTGCACCATTCATTACATTACGAGTTCAATGCATCTTCTTCTTGGAAACCTTTTTGTCAAGTGTTCCTGTCTAACTAGCTTATTTCTCTAGACTATCCGCTCAGCATTGTCATTGCGAGAATGATTGACTGATTTTATCCATTTTCAATCAATAAACTCATTATTTACTGACCGTAAGATACAACTTTAGTGTCTTGTTATGTTCTTAAATATTGCTTGTGGATAAATGTTGACACTATATCCACTATTACATAGCTTGAAGGGGCAGAAAATGCTTTTGTATGATGTATGTGCAAAATCAATACACAATATTGTAAAATGAACCACTGTAAGGTTATTACAGATCGAGGAACACCATATTGAATTTACCCTCGAATGATAAAGGTGTGTATGTACCAACTTCTTTGGGTTTGTTATCATATTGCGTGTGTTAGTATACGTTATTGATCATCTATAAGGTTATGTTGTACAATATGTCGTCCGCCTCCGTGGTCGAGTGGTTAAGGTCGCTGACTTGTATACCACTGTAACCTATCATCACTGATGGTCACGGGTTCGAGCCCCGCTCAGACTGTGTTTCATTTATATGAAAAAGTTGGCAGTTTCTTACGGAGGTTGGTGCACCAAGTACTGGTTAACCGCTGGAGCCTGCCCAGGAAAGGTGTTGTTAGGTAAACTGCCCGCCGGCGATATAGCCCAAAATGGTACTGATGCAGGCGTAAAACCCGAAATATAACATAATTGTACAATATGTGATCAATAAGAAACTTACAGTTTGCCTCTCCAGGCCCATAGCCATACTGAGGCACACCGAGGCAGTTCCCTCAGTTAAAATTTCCAAAGCAAAAAAAATGAAAATTTAAATAAATAAAATATAAAAAATATCTATTTGCTGTATAAAATGTTGATTGCTAGAGAGCTGAACAGTCGGTACATACGTCTAAAATCAGAAAACGCAGGAATTTTATGGGGGAACATGCCCCCTAACCTCCACCCACCTAGATTGCCTCGGTTGAAATTTGCCTCTGGCTACGGTACTGCCCTCCACTCCCACAGTTACATCATTACATTGGTATGGTTGGTGCATGCCTGCGCAGTGGGTAGATGTACGCACACATTGATATACGTCCATACTTGCCTATAAGACTCTCATGAAATCTGTAGGTTTTGGCACATGCTCGCATTTAAGAAGGATTTATAAAAATGGACACCAGACCATGTATAAATTGCATGTTTGGCTAGTGCAAATTGTAAACACAGACGGATGTATAGTCCCCGTCTGACGCTAATAAAATTAAGTCTTTCAGATGGGACATTAAACCAGTTGATACTCTGGAATTGGTCTCTGTCTGTATCATGCACTATCCTCCAAAAATCTAAAATGACTAATCTCTTCAGGAGGTGTCACTCATATGGAGTGTACACTGCACAGATTGTTGATGGTGTTGGAGTGTACACTGCACAGATTGTTGATGGTGTTTAGAGTGTACACTGCACAGATTGTTGATGGTGTTAAGAGTGTACACTGCACAGGTTGTTGACGGTGTTGGAGTGTACACTGCATAGATTGTTGATGGTGTTAAGAGTGTACACTGCACAGATTGTTGATGGTGTTAAGAGTGTACACTGCACAGATTGTTGATGGTGTTGGAGTGTACACTGCACAGATTGTTGACTGTGTTGGAGTGTACACTGCACAGATTGTTGACGGTGTTGGAGTGTACACTGCACAGGTTGTTGATGGTGTTGGAATGTACACTGCACAGATTGTTGATGGTGTTGGAGTATACACTGCACAGGTTGTTGACGGTGTTGGAATGTACACTGCACAGATTGTTGATGGTGTTGGAGTGTACACTGTGCAGGTTGTTGATGGTGTTGGAGTGTACACTGCACAGATTGTTGATGGTGTTGGAGTGTACACTGCACAGATTGTTGATGGTATTGGAGTGTACACTGCACAGATTGTTGATGGTATTGGAGTGTACACTGCACAGGTTGTTGACGGTGTTGGAGTGTACACTGTGTAGATTGTTGATGGTATTGGAGTGTACACTGTGTAGATTGTTGATGGTGTTGGAGTGTACACTGCACAGATTGTTGATGGTGTTGGAGTGTACACTACACAGATTGTTGATGGTGTTGGAGTGTACACTGCACAGGTTGTTGACGGTGTTGGAGTGTACACTGCACAGATTGTTGATGGTGTTAAGAGTGTACACTGCACAGGTTGTTGACGGTGTTAAGAGTGTACACTGCACAGATTGTTGATGGTGTTAAGAGTGTACACTGCACAGGTTGTTGACGGTGTTGGAGTGTACACTGCACAGGTTGTTGACGGTGTTGGAGTGTACACTGCACAGGTTGTTGACGGTGTTGGAGTGTACACTGCATAGATTGTTGATGGTGTTGGAGTGTACACTGCACAGATTGTTGATGGTGTTAAGAGTGTACACTGCACAGGTTGTTGACGGTGTTGGAGTGTACACTGTGTAGATTGTTGACGGTGTTGGAGTGTACACTGCATAGATTGTTGATGGTGTTAAGAGTGTACACTGCACAGATTGTTGATGGTGCTGGAGTGTACACTGCACAGATTGTTGATTGTGTTAAGAGTGTACACTGCACAGATTGTTGATGGTGTTGGAGTGTACACTGCACAGATTGTTGATGGTGTTAAGAGTACACTGCACAGGTTGTTGACGGTGTTGAGGTGTCACTCATATGGGCAACTGGTAGGGACGATAAATAAACGTAAAACACACACGCAAATTGTAGAAGAAATGTTCAGTGTCTGAGTGCTAGTTTGTCTAAAGCGTAACTATGGATACCGTTTAACACATCTTTAGCACTTACTTATAAGTGTGCAGTCACTTTGACACCATAATCTGGTGGTTAAAAACTCGGAGGCAAGCATGGATGATATAAACATTGCAGGGGACAAGAATTATAGAAAGACAATGTTTTCATTCTAACCCCTTGGTTCACCGGAGGCGAGGGTAAATAAGCTCAATCATCATCATCTAACCCCTTAATTTATTTTGATAAATGCAATGAATGTGCATTGTTCAAATTGTATATTATTGGGAAATAAAATATGGTTAAACTAAATATTGCTGGTCCTAGGTGGGGTTGGGTCTAGGTGGGATTGGGTAGTTGGGTCTAGGTGAGATTGGGTAGATGGTTCTAGGTGGGATTGGTAGGTGGGATTGGGTTGTTGGGTCTAGGTGGGATTGGGTAGTTGGGTCTAGGTGAGATTGGGTAGATGGTTCTAGGTGAGATTGGGTAGATGATTCTAGGTGGGATTGGGTAGTTGGGTCTAGGTGAGAGTGGGTAGATGGTTCTAGGTGAGATTGGGTAGATGGTTCTAGGTGGGATTGGGTAGATGGTTCTATGTGGGATTGGGTAGATGGTTCTAGGTGGGATTGGGTAGATGGTTCTATGTGGGATTGGTAGTTGGTTCTATGTGGGATTGGGTAGATGGTTCTAGGTGGGATTGGGTAGTTGGGTTGGTGGTTGGGTAGATGGTTCTAGTGGGTTGGTGGTGGGATTGGGTAGATGGTTCTAGGTGGGATTGGGTAGTTGGTTCTAGGTGTGATTGGGTAGATGGTTCTAGGTGGGATTGGTAGTTGGGTCTAGGTGGGATTGGGTAGATGGTTCTAGGTGGGATTGGTGGTGGGTTTGGTAGATGGTTCTAGGTGGGATTGGGTAGATGGTTCTAGGTGGGATTGGGTAGTTGGGTCTATGTGAGATTGGGTGTGGTTTAGGTGGGATTGGGTAGTTGGTTCTAGGTGGGATTGGTAGTTGGGTTGGTGGATTGGGTAGATGGTTTAGGTGGGATTGGGTAGTTGGGTCTGGTGGATTGGGTAGATGTTTCTAGGTGGGGTTGGGTAGTTGGTTATAGGTGTGATTGGTAGATGGGTCTAGGTGGTTGGGTGATGGGTATGGGGGGATTGGGTTGGGTCTAGGTGGATTGGGTAGATGGTTCTAGGTGGGATTGGGTAGTTGGGTCTGGGGTTTGGGTAGGTGGGTTAGGTGGGATTGGGTATTTGGGTCTAGGTGGATTGGGTAGATGGTTCTATGTGGGATTGTAGGTGTGATTGGGTAGATGGTTTATGTGGGATTGGGTTTAGTTTTGGTGGGATTGGGTAGATGTTTCTAGGTGGGATTGGGTAGATGGTTCTATGTGGGATTGGGTAGATGGTTCTAGGTGGGATTGGGTAGATGGGTCTAGGTGGGATTGGGTAGATGGTTTGGTGGGTTGGGTGGTGGGTTGGGTGTGGGTCTAGGTGGGATTGGGTAGATGGTTCTAGGTGGGATTGGGTAGATGGTTCTAGGTGGGATTGGTAGGTGGGATTGGGTAGATGGTTCTAGGTGGGATTGGGTAGGTGGGTCTAGGTGGGATTGGGTAGATGGTTCTATGTGGGATTGGGTAGATGGTTCTAGGTGTGATTGGGTAGATCGGTCTAGGTGGGATTGGGTAGATGGGTCTAGGTGGGATTGGGTAGATAGTTCTAGGTGGGATTGGGTAGATGGGTCTAGGTGGGATTGGGTAGATAGTTCTAGGTGGGATTGGGTAGATGGGTCTATGTGCGATTGGTAGGTGGGATTGGGTAGATGGTTCTAGGTGGGATTGGTAGGTGG
>CM026397.1:52366467-52411664 GCA_014843695.1 Archivesica marissinica
GGGATTGGGTAGATGGTTCTAGGTGGGATTGGGTAGATGGGTCTAGGTGGGATTGGGTAGATGGGTCTAGGTGGGATTGGGTAGATGGTTCTAGGTGGGATTGGGTAGATGGTTCTAGGTGGGATTGGTAGGTGGGATTGGGTAGATGGTTCTAGGTGGGATTGGGTAGGTGGGTCTAGGTGGGATTGGGTAGATGGTTCTATGTGGGATTGGGTAGATGGTTCTAGGTGTGATTGGGTAGATCGGTCTAGGTGGGATTGGGTAGATGGGTCTAGGTGGGATTGGGTAGATAGTTCTAGGTGGGATTGGGTAGATGGGTCTAGGTGGGATTGGGTAGATAGTTCTAGGTGGGATTGGGTAGATGGTCTATGTGCGATTGGTAGGTGGGATTGGGTAGATGGTTCTAGGTGGGATTGGTAGGTGGGATTGGGTAGATGGTTCTAGGTGGATTGGGTAGATGGTTCTATGTGGGATTGGGTAGATGGTTCTAGGTGGGATTGGTAGGTGGGATTGGGTAGATGGTTCTAGGTGGGATTGGTAGATGGGTCTAGGTGGGATTGGGTAGATGGTTCTATGTGGGATTGGGTAGATGGTTCTATGTGGGATTGGGTAGATGGTTCTAGGTGGGATTGGGTAGATGGTTCTATGTGGGATTGGGTAGATGGTTCTAGGTGGGATTGGGTAGATGGTTCTATGTGGGATTGGGTAGATGGTTCTATGTGGGATTGGGTAGATTGTTCTATGTGGGATTGGGTAGATGGTTCTATGTGGGATTGGGTAGATGTTCTAGGTGGGATTGGTAGGTAGATTGGGTAGATGGTTCTAGGTGGGATTGGGTAGGTGGGATTGGGTAGATGGGTCTAGGTGGGATTGGGTAGATAGTTCTAGGTGGGATTGGGTAGATGGTTCTAGGTGGGATTAGTAGGTGGGATTGGGTAGATGGTTCTAGGTGTGATTGGGTAGATGGTTCTATGTGGGATTGGGTAGATGGTTCTAGGTGTGATTGGGTAGATTGTTCTATTTGGGATTGGGTAGATGGTTCTAGGTGTGATTGGGTAGATGGTTCTATGTGGGATTGGGTATATAGTTCTTGGTGGGATTGGGTAGATGGGTCTAGGTGGGATTGGGTAGATGGGTCTAGGTGGGATTGGGTAGACGGTTCTAGGTGGGATTGGGTAGATGGGTCTAGGTGGGATTGGGTAGATGGTTCTAGGTGGGATTGGGTAGGTGGGATTGGGTAGATGGGTCTAGGTGGGATTGGGTAGATGGTTCTAGGTGGGATTGGGTAGATGGTTCTAGGTGGGATTGGGTAGATGGGTCTAGGTGGGATTGGTAAGGCAGGGATTGGGTAGATGGTTCTAGGTGGGATTGGTAGGTGGGATTGGGTAGATGGGTCTAGGTGGGATTGGTAGATGGTTCTAGGTGGGATTGGGTAGATGGGTCTAGGTGGGATTGGGTAGATGGGTCTAGGTGGGATTGGGTAGATGGTTCTAGGTGGGATTGGGTAGATGGGTCTAGGTGGGATTGGGTAGATGGTTCTATGTGGGATTGGTAGGTGGGATTGGGTAGATGGGTCTAGGTGGGATTGGGTAGGTGGGATTGGGTAGATGGGTCTAGGTGGGATTGGGTAGGTGGGTCTAGGTGGGATTGGGTAGATGGTTCTAGGTGGGATTGGGTAGATGGGTCTAGGTGGGATTGGGTAGATGGTTCTATGTGGGATTGGGTAGATGGTTCTATGTGGGATTGGTAGATGGGTCTATGTGGGATTGGTAGGTGGGATTGGGTAGATGGGTCTAGGTGGGATTGGGTAGATGGTTCTAGGTGGGATTGGGTAGATGGGTCTATGTGGGATTGGTAGGTGGGATTTGGTAGATGGGTCTAGGTGGGATTGGGTAGGTGGGATTGGGTAGATGGTTCTAGGTGGGATTGGGTAGGTGGGATTGGGTAGATGGGTCTAGGTGGGATTGGGTAGATGTGTCTAGGTGGGATGATATCTACATGATAGAAAATAAATATATTTAAACTAAGAATCAACAGTTTTTACTGTGTTTCAGAATTTTTTTTGAAGTAGTTATGCTGCAGTGGACCCAGGTGTACAAATGGCTACTGTGTGTAGAAACCACTTGAATGCATACAGGTTAATTACCTTCTACCTATTAATCGTACCCTTTGAGAGATATATAACTATGCCATCTTTGTATATATATATTTGCTATACGAGAGTTGTCCCCTCAAGTTCTAGAAACAATGGTCCATATGTATGTATCATCAATTGCCCCATTTCCGTACACCACCTGTTTTTGAATTTGTTTGCAAATGACATCATCGCTGTCAGTAGCAGGTACTTGGATGATATGGTAGACGCCAGAATTTCCAAACACGAAAATGAGCAAAAACATATCAATATTCACTTTTTATTTCGAAAATATGTAAATGTTGATGTTTTCATTAGTCTCGTATACATGTACACTAAAAATCCCTTACACAGAGATATATGCAAAGAAATATTTGTTTATGACTAGAAGTTATTCACATTCAAACCGTAAGTGACCGAATACCAGTATGTCAATGGTACCGGTAAGTGTAAATAAACCTGTTATATATCACCAAGCTTAGTGGGGCCACATCCAAAGCCCAACTTTAAAAGCTGTGCATCTAGTTTAACTTAAACAATTCTTCATCAAGCCTTAATGTTTTATTTTTATCCTGATTTTCTGTTGTATACAGACATATAACCCTTGATCAGATTGTTCAAGGGACAGTGCATTAATTAGTGTGTGATATTCAGCTGAAAAATAGATGGAAGGGAAATCACTGTGCAAGTGAATAACTGTAATAATGTTTAAGAGTTGTCTCTCTTAGTAAACTAAAATTGTTTTTCAGAACGAATGCTGGATCCCGTCCTCACACAGGGAACAGTCCAATCCCGCTAACAACGCAACAACAAATACAGCAAAACCTCGGCCACCTAACATCACCATCCCAGCAATCTCCTAGATCTCAATCAGGTAACGTTTCTCATTATCTTCAGCAGTACTAGCTTTCCTAGTAATTGTCGTCCTCACATGTTCATCATCAATCCAATCTTAATAAGCTACAAGTTTCCGAGTCTATCCACCCGTCTTTAATGTGTGTATACTCATTTGTTGTATACTATTATCAGTATAGGATATAAGCCGGAAAACGATCCAATATGTAAAATATTGGACTGTGGGAGGCGTACCGCTGAAGACAGTACCACTATTTTACATATTGGATCCGTTTGAGGCTTATATCTTACTTAAAACACACACTTATATAACAAGATCCTACTAATTAAAATTGTTAATTTCGTACATGTACGTTTTGGATTTAATATAATACCCTGGCTTTCTGACAGCAGTCCAATATTAATAATAATGGACTGCAAGTACAAAGGTATGACGTCAGTGTTTTAATGTCGAATAAAATGTTTAGACCAATCCAAGAAATATCACCGATTCCTTCATTGTTAACTTCCATCATTGCTGCTCATGTCGAGCATTCCTCATAAATAACGTTGGTTGTTATTATTATAGTGTTGAATATGTTTCATTTTACATCAATATCATTCGTCCGCCTCGGTGGTCGAGTGGTTAAGGTTGCTGACTTGTATACCACTGTAACCTATCATCACTGTGTCTCATTTATATGAAAAAGTTGGCAGTTTCTTACGGAGGTTGGTGCACCCAAGTACTGGTTAACCGTTGGAGCCTGCCCAGGAAAGGTGTTGTTAGGTAAACTGCCCGCCGGCGATATAGCCCAAAATGGTGCTGATGCAGGCGTAAAACCCGAAATATAACATAACATAATCAATATCATCATCACCTTAATTCGGTTGTGCTTTTTGAAAACCTTTACGTCATTTAAAAGTTTGTTTGTAAATGTAGAGAAACTCTTAATATTAAAGTTAAAGTCACGTAGCTTTTTAACGGCTGCGAGAAAATAATAGAAATCACACAGAAGTAAAACTTACCAAACAAATTCATTAAGCACAGTAAATTATGTCGGATCATTAAAAAAATGCACTGTTGCATAACAATAAATTTCCTAATATGCAATGATAGTTCAGTTCACAGACAGTTACGAAATTCTAATATAGGAATATATATATATATATATTGACGTTAATTTTGTTTTTAATCACTCGCTTATAAGATGAGAAGTCGCTTGAGGCCGTAGCATAATCTGGTGATAAAAATCCCATCTTATAGTACTTAGGTCACCTCCTCATTTTCTGAATGAATATCTCATCGGATGAATGGCTGTATTGTATTGTATTGTATTGTATTGTATTGTATTGATATCAGCACAAGCTTATTATTGATATTATTTCTATGACGCAAGAAACATGTTTTGAGTTGTTTATGTCTAAATCTACGTCTATTTAAATAGACACGCGAAGAGTCGAATTGTAATATTTCAATTCACAATATCTGTTGCTAAATCAAGTTACATTTTTTGTACTTTCCACAAGACAAAACCATTATTGCTATTTTAGAACTGGGAAGAGGGTTTTAACATATTTGCTCCAGTTTAGAAGTAAACAATCTTCCATTTTTGTCTCGCTGGATGCTAAATTTAGCTTATAGCGTATTTTATTAAAATAACAAATGTTTTGTTTGTTAAGCATTTCATGTCACTCCTGATTATCTTCGGTGTTTGGATTTACATAATCAGCCGGGAATCACATATGTTGTTTTGGTCTGGGACAAGAATTAACATACTTGATTCAATTTTAGTTATGCGGATGAGCAAAACACTGCGTGTGAAAAGTGAGCATCTGCTAAATCGTATATCGAATCGTACAAAATGAATACAAATAAGTCGTTAATTTTGAAAGAATTGTTTATTAGCACCCCCCGGGACAACAGAATGAACACTGAAGATCGGTCTTACTAACTTAGTTGTAACGAATCAGTGGTCCAGGGGTTAACACATGTATGTTGAACTTGTAATCCAGGGATCGCAGGTTCGATCCCCTACTATACCGTACTAAAATTATCTATATCATTGTTTTCGGATGACATTTTAATCTGATGTCTTAGGAGACTCTGTAATGTGTCTGTATCACTGTACTATCTTTCAAAATCTAAAATGAATAATCTCTTCGGGAGGTGTCGCTCATATGGGCAACCGGTAGCGACGATAAATAAACGTAAAAATACACAGTAACTCTGAACCAGGTTAAATATTTTGGTGACAAATATCTGGGGTCAAGCAGTGCTATTATATCGAAATCTAGGATTTTTGCTCGACATCGCCGACATGGGGTTACACTTCAAAACCAATTTATTATTTTGCTTCAAACGACATCTCTTCGTGACCCACTGATCCAATAGTCATGATCTTCATAGCAATGATCATTGAGTGATCCTCTTACAAGAGCACTGAAATTAGGTCTCTATGACTTACAACTAGGTCATTGGGGCAAATATTTCAAAAATCTTCTCCGTAATTACTGACACGAATGTGATGAAATTGTGTGCGGAGCATTATTAGGCGATAGTCTGTCAAACTTTCTCGAACAATCTTGATTCAGTGGCTATATTTCCTACTAAGTTTGCTCAAATGGTGATCCTAGGATCATAATTGACCCCACGGTAGGGGTCACATAGGTTGCATAGACTTATATAGTACAATACAACTATTTTTGAAATCTGCTTCTCAGAAACCACAATGGCCAAGTGCTTTGATATTTTGCAACGTACAGTTAACCCACGGGTTAGCAGTTACCTCTCTATTAACCCATTCAACACCAAGTAACTCATATGGACTGGTCCATGATATTCATAAACCAATAAATGAATCAGAAAATCACATTTGGACAAGTTCATTTATCAAAATGGGTAATTATGTCTAAAAATAGTCATATCACTGGCAAAATGTGCAGATCCTGATGAGACGGCTCGTCACGAGCCGGCTCATCTGGATCTACACTTTTTGTAAGCCTATTTAGAGGTCTGTGGTGTTGAAAGGGTTAAGCAAGATCAGTTTTAATAGCTCTCAGTTTTTCAACTTGGGTGAGCGATCCAGGGCCCTTCATGGCCCTATAGCTTAGTATTATCAGCCATCCATTTTTAATTTTTCATTAAAACTTGGAGCCAATTTCTGCCAAAGTTGCACACAGTCCTGTATGAAGACACAGTCCCAGATCATTATATTTGAGAGCACATTTTAGCATTCAATTTAAAGGTTAATTTACACTATATATAAGTATAAATTATACTGTAACGGATTTTGCTGTTGGTCATGGTACAAATGAATGTCACTGAATGTCCCCTATCCAAGTACCAATGAATGTCCCCCATACAAGTACCAATGAATGTCCCCTATCCAAGTGCCACTGAATGTCCCCTATCCAAGTGCCACTGAATGTTCCCTATCCAAGTACCACTGAATGTTCCCTATCCAAGTACCACTGAATGTCCCCCATACAAGTACCAATGAATGTCCCCCATACAAGTACCACTGAATGTCCCCCATACAAGTACCACTGAATGTTCCTTATCCAAGTACCACTGAATGTTCCCTATCCAAGTACCACTGAATATCCCCCATACAAGTACCAATGAATGTCCCCCATACAAGTACCACTGAATGTCCCCCATACAAGTACCA
Source organism: Archivesica marissinica (assembly GCA_014843695.1). Classification (NCBI taxonomy): domain Eukaryota; kingdom Metazoa; phylum Mollusca; class Bivalvia; order Venerida; family Vesicomyidae; genus Archivesica; species Archivesica marissinica. The sequence continues at coordinate 52,373,107 of CM026397.1, forward strand.
CTGAATGTTCCCTATCCAAGTACCAATGAATGTTCCCTATCCAAGTACCACTGAATGTCCCCCATCCAAGTACCACTGAATGTCCCCCATACAAGTACCAATGAATGTTCCCTATCCAAGTACCACTGAATGTCCCCCATACAAGTACCAATGAATGTCCCCTATCCAAGTACCAATGAATGTCCCCCATACAAGTACCAATGAATGTTCCCCATACAAGTACCAATGAATGTCCCCCATACAAGTACCAATGAATGTCCCCTATACAAGTACCAATGAATGTCCCCCATACAAGTACCACTGAATGTCCCCCATACAAGTACCAATGAATGTCCCATATCCAAGTACCACTGAATGTCCCCTATCCAAGTACCACTGAATGTCCCCCATACAAGTACCACTGAATGTCCCCCATACAAGTACCACTGAATGTCCCCCATACAAGTACCACTGAATGTCCCCCATACAAGTACCAATGAATGTCCCCCATACAAGTACCACTGAATGTCCCCCATACAAGTACCAATGAATGTCCCATATCTAAGTACCACTGAATGTCCCCTATCCAAGTGCCACTGAATGTCCCCTATCCAAGTACCACTGAATGTCCCCTATCCAAGTACCACTGAGTGTCTCCTATCCAAGTGCCACTGAATGTCCCCCATACAAGTACCACTGAATGTCCCCTATACAAGTACCAATGAATGTCCCCTATCCAAGTACCACTGAATGTCCCCTATCCAAGTACCACTGAATGTCCCCCATACAAGTACCACTGAATGTCCCCTATCCAAGTACCAATGAATGTCCCCTATCCAAATACCAATGAATGTCCCCTATACAAGTACCAATGAATGTCCCCTATCCAAGTACCACTGAATGTCCCCTATCCAAGTACCACTGAATGTCCCCTATCAAAGTACCCCTGAATGTCCCCTATCCAAGTACCACTGAATGTCCCCTATCCAAGTACCACTGAATGTCCCCCATACAAGTACCACTGAATGTCCCCTATCCAAGTACCACTGAATGTTCCCTATCCAAGTACCACTGAATGTCCCCCATACAAGTACCACTGAATGTCCCCTATCCAAGTACCAATGAATGTCCCCTATACAAGTGCCAATGAATGTCCCATATCCAAGTACCAATGAATGTCCCCTATCCAAGTACCAATGAATGTCCCCTATCCAAGTACCAATGAATGTCCCCTATCCAAGTACCACTGAATGTCCCCCATACAAGTACCACTGAATGTCCCCTATACAAGTACCACTGAATGTCCCCTATCCAAGTACCACTGAATGTCCACTATCAAAGTACCACTGAATGTCCCCTATCCAAGTACCACTGAATGTCCCCTATCCAAGTACCACTGAATGTCCCCTATCCAAGTACCACTGAATGTCCCCCATACAAGTACCACTGAATGTCCCCTATACAAGTACCAATGAATGTCCCCCATACAAGTACCAATGAATGTCCCCCATACAAGTACCAATGAATGTCCCCTATCCAAGTACCACTGAATGTCCCCTATCCAAGTACCACTGAATGTCCCCTATCAAAGTACCCCTGAATGTCCCCTATCCAAGTACCACTGAATGTCCCCTATCAAAGTACCACTGAATGTCCCCTATCCAAGTACCACTGAATGTCCCCTATCAGATGTGTCTGATCTATTATTTATTCCTATTCTCCTGCCTATCTTTATTACTGATGTACTGACTAATAGTCTTATTAATATTTAGCAGAAGACCAGAATAGAAGGACCAATATATATCTCAAGTAGTGTACTATTCTTTCACTTATTTTGTTATTATATTAAGACCAAGATAGACAGACCAAAATACAATGATGACAAATTAATTGTCTTTTATTTCCCTTGAGACAGTCTTCATTTATTGTGAGGAAAAACAGATATAATATATGTATTTTATGGTATTAAATTATTTTCTATTTTTGTTTTCAGTTTGAGGCCCATTTTGGGTAACCCCTCCCCACGTTTATTTTAATATATAAACACAAATATATATATTTATGCAGATATATAAAAAGAATACCGTATACCCCCCGTTTAAACGCCCCCGGGAGCGATGCAATTTGTGACAAAATATATGCAAAGTATGTCTGGTACTCCTTTAAACGCCCCCATTTCTTCATACATCTTGAAACGGTCCCTATTATCCACTGGTATAGCGTATCCAATAGCAACAAACCGACACAAGTGTAGTGTGAGTACCTGGAGAGCAGTTTAACCTTGCATCGATTTCCATATATGGACATGGGCTGAAGTGGGGAAAATCTTCAAAGTCATTCACCTCCGGCCAATGTAATTTCAACAAAACATATCCCTGCAGCTTTCACACATGCGTCATAAAAATGGAATCAACATCTCGTAGGCATCGGTCATATTCTGCTGCATTTAAATTAAAAGCAATCAAATTAGCTGAAGAAAACGGGAAACGCCATGCAAGCAAAGTCTTTAATGTTGATCGGAAACGTGTCAGTCACCGACACTCTGGTCCAGGAGGCCAGGGATGCTCCTGTGGAGTTGTCGGAATATGACATTAACACAGACCACTGTGTTTCTAGCAGTACAGACCACAGGCACCAGACACCAAAAAATGTGTTTGGCCTATGGTCATATAGTAAATAACATTTTGTGTGTGTCTGGTGTCTGTGGTACTGGTGCCTGTGGTACTGGTGTCTGTGGTACTGGTGCCTGTGGTACTGGTGTCTGTGGTACTGGTGTCTATGGTACTGGTGCCTGTGGTACTGGTGTCTGTGGTACTGGTGTCGGTGGTACTCTTGCCTGTGGTACAGACTATGATAGCAGCGTGCACTGAGGTGAGAATATTTGTTTGCTTCAAAATGGGGGGGGCATTTATTAGGGAGGGGGCGTTTAAGGGGGGGTATACGGTACATACAATTAACCCATTCAACACCAAGTAACTCACATGGACTGGTCCATGATATTCATAAACCAATAAATGAATCAGAAAATCACATTTAGACAAGTTCATTTATCAAAATGGGTAATTATGTCTAAAAATAGTCATATCACTGGCAAAAAGTGCAGATCCTGATGAGACGGCTCGTCACGAGCCGGCTCATCTGGATCTACACTTTTTGTAAGCCTATTTAGAGGTCTGTGGTGTTGAAAGAGTTAAGCAAAACAAAAAATTGTACAGTAAATAATTCTTCATCAATGATATGAACAATGTTTTGTGTGTTGTAGGACCCTCACATGTGAAAATTGTCACAAATGTGAAAATGAATATACATGAAAACATATGACAAATGTGAAAACTTGCTTGTTGTATACCGTATGTGAAGAAAATGATACACATGGCTTAGAAAAACCAGGTTAACACACATCAATCTCAAAACAAGCAAGTTTAGTCACTGAATGATGGATGAATTTAATTCAAATTATGCCGCCCTTTGGTCACAGTTTTCCATGCTAGTTAAAATCATGTCCATGTCATGCACTAACCAATTCATGTATTTGATTGATACTTCAGACAATGCTGTCCATTCATAAAAACTTCATAAAAACTTCTAAAATAATCAAGTTAGATAACTCTTGGATAAATAAAGTGCAAATTATGGCCATTTTTCGCCTCGTTGAATATTTGTATGAAAACTACCATCAAGTCCATATCTCATTATTTGGTGTATTATAAATATGTTCTAATGATCTCCTCTGAGATATGATATATAAAATACTCTGTAACCTGTGCCGACATTTCAGTGGGATAACCCCTTTCCCGATGTAAATATTTAGACTCGGCGAAATCCGGAACAAGTACGGCCGGCACATACGGGACTTAGATTAAAATAATATGAAACATTTATTTCCCTTTGTTAAAATATGCCTTTGGCCGTTTTTGAGTACTTGGTTTTGAAATTTAGCTCTAAACTGGAGTATAAGGCGCGGCAGACTTTTGGATACTATTTTGGATGAAAATACCTGCGTCTTATATATAGAAGGTTATGGTATCTACAATGATAGGATCCAGTTATCTACACTATTCACACTCGTCAACAGGACATTAACCCTTTCAACACCACAGACCTCTAAATTGGCTTACAAAAAAGTGTAGATCCAGATGAGCTGGCTCGTCAGGATCTGCACTTTTTTCAAGTAATATAACTAATTTTAGAAAAATAATTACCCATTTTGATAAATGAACTGATCCAAATGTAATTTTGTTATTAATTTATTGGTCTAAAAATATCATGGACCAGTCCATGTCAGTTACTTGGTGTTGAATGGGTTAAGATTCCCGACCATGAATATATGATTTCCAGCATAGTAAGGGTTAAATTGGGACGTAACTTCTGTCTAGAGAAAAATTGGCCTAAAATATGACTAGCTTGACATATGAAGAACACATAATTTCTACAGATATCTCAAGTTGACATTCATGATATTCGTGATATTCACAATTTATGACTACATAATTTCTACAGATATCTTGAGTTGACATTCGTGATATCTTCCTTACATTCACAATTTATTACTAACGGGTCGGGTCAGGTCACATTGCAAAGTCAGACTTGGACAAATAATTATTGTTTTTATGATTTATAGAGGAGAAAAAGATAAACCACATAAACATTAGAGAAACGATGCAATCACTCTGCGGCTTATTGGCACTCACCGTCTTATTCAGAAATATTGCTTCATTGTATTTTCGTAATTGAATTTAGAAACTGATTCTGTGTTTGTGTGTCTGGCAGCAATTATAATCTTTTCAAAATATTCACTAGATTTATTTATTGTCTTTTCATTAAAATTGGCACCTCCATGGTAGCATGTTCGCTTCATGTGCGAAAGGCCCGAAGGTCGGGCACAGCAGCTAATGTAGTCATTATGATTGTGCCCTTAGCACTGTATGTACATTCCACATTGCCTCTCTCCCATGGCGGTAGATTCCATCAGGAATTAAGTCTCGAGAGCAATTAATCTAACAATGTAAAAACTTGTTTCGCAATCGAGCTACAATAAATTTGTATAAACTGATGGATACGGTGTGCACCTTGGAGTTGAGATGTTGTGAGTTCGAACCAACCAGAACCATGGTGGTTGTGTCCATATATGCAAGACAATTTCATCCACATTGCCTCTTCTCTCTCCCTCATGCCGATGTATTCCATAAGGAATGAGGTCTCGAGGGTGATCCACATTGCCTCTTCTCTCTCCCTCATGCCGATGTATTCCATAAGGAATGAGGTCTCGAGGGTGATCCACATTGCCTCTTCTCTCTCCCTCATGCCGATGTATTCCATAAGGAATGAGGTCTCGAGGGTGATCCACATTGCCTCTTCTCTCTCCCTCATGCCGATGTATTCCATAAGGAATGAGGTCTCGAGGGTGATCCACATTGCCTCTTCTCTCTCCTTCATGCTGATGTATTCCATAAGGAATGAGGTCTCGAGGGTGATTCACATTGCCTCTTCTCTCTTCCTCATGCCGATGTATTCCATAAGGAATGAGGTCTCGAGAGTGATTAAACTCAAGTTGTAAAAAATAATTCGCGTTGTGGAATATTCACTATTCAATTTAACTCTTTGCACACTAGCTGTGAAAATAACGTCGAAATATATCAAGTTACATCGTAGCTGCTCAATTCATTCACTATTCAATTTAACTCTTTGCACACTAGCTGTGAAAATAACATCGGAATATATCAAATTACATTAGAATTACATCGTAGCTGCTCAATTCTGATGAAATTCCAGGACATATTTCCAACGTTTTTCAGTTACAAATAAGAGAAAAAACATATGATTATTATTGTCGTCTGCTACAATTATTTGAACTATTTATAGGTTTCATTTTACCCAGCATGCTGTCTGAAATCAAAACAAATGATCATATCGTATAACCATATGGTGAATATATTAACCCTTTGCACACTAGCGGCAGATAAATTCACTTTTACAAACAGCATAGAGCCAGATCAGACGGCACATAACGTGCCATCTGACCAGGCTCTATGCTGTTTGCTATTCGGATAGTGGAGCTATTACACAGCGGCTGATCTGGATCTATGTTGTTTGCAAATGTGATTTTATTGATTCAGCAGACAAAGTGTTAATAAATGAAAATGTAATATTAGTTTATCCTATGTGGAGCCTCGGTGGTTAATGGATACGGTGTTATCACCGAGGTGTTGCGGGTTTGAACCCCACCAGAACCACGGTAGTGGTGACCTTACCTTAGGCAAGACACTTGATCCACATTGCCGCTTCTTTCTCCCTCATGGTTCTGGATTCCATCAGCAACGAGGCCTTGAGAGAAGCTATATTAGAGTTGTAAGAACTTGTTTCGCAATCTAACTAAACGGAATGTGTACACTCTAGGCTATTATTAGTCTATACCAGATCCGTGTAGGCTATTATTAGTCTATACCAGATCCGTGTAGAACAAGGACATCTTGTAAATAGACTTAAAACACAAGAGTTTGTATGTTCAATGTATGCCTGCATCATAACTTGGAGGTGACCGTGTTATGTAAAACAGGTTATCTACCACCGGAACATGCTTGTCTTTCAGATCAATCTTAATTTACATAACGTAGACTATAGTTATGTTGTTGTATATGCAACGTTTATATATTACCATAATCTTGCGAGAATTTATATAAAAAATTTGGGAAATTGTCAATTTAAAAAGTATATACATGCCTTTATTCGAATACTGGCACCGGCATCATACGGTGCCAATCAAGCATTCGCCTTAAATTAAAAATTAATTAAATTGAAAGTTGCATGTACAGCTAGCTACAAGTGGTGCTTACATTCAATTAACTTCATCTCGTGCATTGTTGAAAACCTCATTATGCATTTACTTAGAATGTGCTGCCTACCAAGATCTTCTAAGGAGCTGAGTAAATTACCTCCCTTTTTGTATATTTTGTTGCAAAGTCACTACAATGGACTTTAACCAGACTTGGTATAGCAGACATGATGTACCGTAATCCTTTGTATATAAGACGCATGTTAAAATAAATGGTAACGTGCTGGACTGGTAATCCAGGGATCGTAGGTTCGATCCCCCGTCTGACCCTAATAAAATTAACCGTCTTTCAGATATGACTTTAAACCGAGGTCTCATGTCGGTGCTGTATACTGTTCACGTAAAAGAACCAGAGGAGACTCTGGAATGGGTCTCTGTCTGTATTATTGCACTTATAGCGACGATAAATAAACGTGAAACACACACGCAGAGAAATTCCATGGAAAAAACCTTATTCATCTGAGCAAAGAAAAGAATCAAAACTTGTGAAAACGCGAAAAGAATGGGACATTTTGAAATTCATTAGCATTTTGAAAACTTGAGAATGACTTTTGGGTATAAGAGTACTAAAATAAGTGTGTGAGATGTATCAGTACACAAATCAGTTAATGGCACGTTCGGCAAACATCTTTGTTACTAATCGGTTGTTTGCAAAACAGCTAACGGTGATATGTATGTACGTAAGTCACTAGGTACCTAGACTCAATGAAATCTGGAAACCGAACGGAACTTAGATAATAATAACGAAAGATTTATTTCCCTTTGTTGCAATGCGCCATTTGTCCGTTTTGATTTATGGGGGAAATGTTATCGAGTTGGACACAGTTTTGAATGCAAATATTTGCATCTTATAAATAAACTATAACGATATTATAATACATCATAATTAAGTTTTCACCACTGTGTTGATTTATATATTCACGGTGTTTAAAACGGAAATTACAATTATATCATTCACTATTTTTAGAAAGGTATTTTGTTAGACATTTATTGTCTGTTTGACATGGAAACAATGCCGTTTGAGATGGGAATTAGCATTGAAAGTGAATGAATGTTCTGAAACATGGGTTCTATTACCACACTTGTCACATAATTCATCATGCATCACAGCGTCTCTCAGTTAGAACAGTTTTCATACTTGACAAGACTTCAGTCGAGTTTTTCCAGTTAATTATTATGTAAATTATGCTTGTTTTGCCATGTGACTTGTCAAGAGTCGCACAATTAAAGTGACGTTAAAACCGGAAATGTATATATTTTGTTAGCTGAAAGTCTGGGTCATCGGAACCTTGGTATAAATGTGATGGACGGGACTCGTTGTGGTATCAAGGTGCAACATTGTCCAATGTGTCTATGTAGTCACATTTACACAATCAAGTTTTAGCTTGCTGGCTTGAATCTCGTACTTTAATTCATAAAAAGGTAGACGTTTAATGTTGCATAAGCAGAAATAAAGTGTGGCTACGATATGTGACTTCAAATCACCTGCTCCTTGTTGCTGCAGGATCGAATCCCACTGGGGGGGGTGTTGAATTCTTTCAAGTGAGGAAGCATTCCAACTGGCTTGTGGAAGGTCGGTGGTTCTACTAGCACCAGTCCGTGCATTAAATACTGCTCACTGGGGCACCTGAAGTCTTCCTCCACCAGTTATAGCTGGAGGGTCGCCAGCTGTTGTCGCGACTTTAAACCCAATACTCAAACAAAGTACTGTCATTATGTCAGCTATTATGTGACCCATATAGCGAAAACTACAAACACACAACTTTGTTATATCAACTATACTTGTACAAGTAATCAAGTAGTCGGTCAGTTTTTTGAAGTATACTTGTTCAAGTAATTGAGTACTCAGTTTTTTGAAGTCAATCAAATTTGAATCTTGAGAAGAAGTATAAACAATAGTTACGACTGGGTCAATAAAATACCCGCAGCGCCAAACGATGCCATATAAAGTGCACTGGTAAAGTAGCTTACGCACTGATAAAGTAGCTAGCACACTGATAAAGTACTTTACCCACTGATAAAGTAGCTTACCCACTGATAAAGTACCTTACCCACTGATAAAGTACCTTACCCACTGATAAAGTAGCTAACCCACTGATACAGTAGCTAACCCACTGGTAAAGTAGCTAGCGCACTGGTAAAGTAGCTAACCCACTGATACAGTAGCTAACCCACTGATAAAGTACCTTACCCACTGGTAAAGTAGCTAACACACTGATAAAGTACCTTACCCACTGATAAAGTACCTTACCCACTGATACAGTAGCTAACCCACTGGTAAAGTACCTTACCCACTGATAAAGTACCTTACCCACTGATACAGTAGCTAACCCACTGGTAAAGTACCTTACCCACTGATAAAGTACCTTACCCACTGATACAGTAGCTAACCCACTGGTAAAGTACCTTACCCACTGGTAAAGTACCTTACCCACTGATAAAGTACCTTACCCACTGGTAAAGTAGCTAACCCACTGATACAGTAGCTAACCCACTGATAAAGTACCTTACCCACTGATAAAGTACCTTATCCACTGGTAAAGTAGCTAGCACACTGATACAGTAGCTAACACACTGATAAAGTAGCCAGCACACTGATACAGTAGCTAACACACTGATACAGTAGCTAACACACTGATAAAGTAGCTAGCACACTGATACAGTAGCTAACACACTGATACAGTAGCTAACACACTGATAAAGTACCATTACCCACTGATAAAGTACCTTACCCACTGATAAAGTACCTTACCCACTGATAAAGTACCTTACCCACTGATACAGTAGCTAACCCACTGGTACAGTAGCTAACCCACTGATAAAGTAGCTAGTGCACTGATACAGTAGCTAACGCACTGATACAGTAGCTAACCCACTGATAAAGTAGCTAGCACACTGATACAGTAGCTAACACACTGATACAGTAGCTAACACACTGATAAAGTACCTTACCCACTGATAAAGTACCTTACCCACTGATAAAGTACCTTACCCACTGATACAGTAGCTAACGCACTGATACAGTAGCTAACCCACTGATAAAGTAGCTAACCCACTGATACAGTAGCTAACCCACTGATACAGTAGCTAACCCACTGATACAGTAGCTAACGCACTGGTACAGTAGCTAACCCACTGATACAGTAGCTAACCCACTGGTAAAGTAGCTAACCCACTGATAAAGTAGCTAGCACACTGATACAGTAGCTAACCCACTGATACAGTAGCTAACCCACTGGTACAGTAGCTAACCCACTGATACAGTAGCTAACCCACTGGTAAAGTAGCTAACCCACTGATACAGTAGCTAACCCACTGATAAAGTAGCTAACCCACTGGTAAAGTAGCTAACGCACTGATACAGTAGCTAACCCACTGATACAGTAGCTAGCACACTGATATAGTAGCTAGCACACTGATACAGTAGCTAACACACTGATAAAGTACCTTACCCACTGATACAGTAGCTAACCCACTGATAAAGTAGCTAACGCACTGATACAGTAGCTAACCCACTGATACAGTAGCTAGCACACTGATAAAGTAGCTAGCACACTGATACAGTAGCTAACACACTGATAAAGTAGCTAACCCACTGATACAGTAGCTAACCCACTGATAAAGTAGCTAACCCACTGATACAGTAGCTAACCCACTGGTAAAGTAGCTAACCCACTGATACAGTAGATAACCCACTGATAAAGTAGCTAACACACTGATACAGTAGCTAACCCACTGGTAAAGTAGCTAACCCACTGGTAAAGTAGCTAACGCACTGATACAGTAGCTAACCCACTGATACAGTAGCTAGCACACTGATATAGTAGCTAGCACACTGATACAGTAGCTAACACACTGATAAAGTACCTTACCCACTGATACAGTAGCTAACCCACTGATAAAGTAGCTAGCACACTGATACAGTAGCTAACCCACTGGTACAGTAGCTAACCCACTGATACAGTAGCTAACCCACTGATAAAGTAGCTAACGCACTGATACAGTAGCTAACCCACTGATACAGTAGCTAGCACACTGATAAAGTAGCTAGCACACTGATACAGTAGCTAACACACTGATAAAGTACCTTACCCACTGATACAGTAGCTAACCCACTGATAAAGTAGCTAGCACACTGATACAGTAGCTAACACATTGATAAAGTACCTTACCCACTGATAAAGTACCTTACCCACTGGTAAAGTAGCTAACCCACTGATACAGTAGCTAACCCACTGATAAAGTACCTTACCCACTGATAAAGTACCTTACCCACTGGTAAAGTAGCTAACCCACTGGTAAAGTAGCTAGCACACTGATAAAGTACCTTACCCACTGATACAGTAGCTAACCCACTGATACAGTAGCTAACCCACTGATAAAGTACCTTACCCACTGATAAAGTACCTTACCCACTGGTAAAGTAGCTAACCCACTGATACAGTAGCTAACCCACTGATAAAGTAGCTAACACACTGATAAAGTACCTTACCCACTGATAAAGTACCTTACCCACTGATACAGTAGCTAACCCACTGATAAAGTAGCTAACCCACTGATACAGTAGCTAACACACTGATACAGTAGCTAACACACTGATAAAGTACCTTACCCACTGATAAAGTACCTTACCCACTGATACAGTAGCTAACCCACTGGTACAGTAGCTAACCCACTGATAAAGTAGCTAGTGCACTGATAAAGTAGCTAACCCACTGATACAGTAGCTAACGCACTGATAAAGTAGCTAACCCACTGATACAGTAGCTAACCCACTGGTAAAGTAGCTAACCCACTGGTAAAGTAGCTAACCCACTGATACAGTAGCTAACCCACTGATACAGTACCTTACCCACTGGTAAAGTAGCTAACCCACTGATACAGTAGCCAACCCACTGATACAGTACCTTACCCACTGGTAAAGTAGCTAACGCACTGATACAGTAGCTAACCCACTGGTAAAGTAGCTAGCACACTGATAAAGTACTTACCCTCTGATACAGTAGCTAGCACACTGATAAAGTACCTTACCCTCTGATACAGTAGCTAACCCACTGATAAAGTAGCTAACGCACTGGTACAGTAGCTAACCCACTGATACAGTAGCTAACCCACTGATACAGTAGCTAACCCACTGGTAAAGTAGCTAACCCACTGATAAAGTAGCTAGCACACTGATACAGTAGCTAACCCACTGATACAGTAGCTAACCCACTGGTACAGTAGCTAACCCACTGATACAGTAGCTAACCCACTGGTAAAGTAGCTAACCCACTGATACAGTAGCTAACCCACTGATAAAGTAGCTAACCCACTGATACAGTAGCTAACCCACTGGTAAAGTAGCTAACCCACTGATACAGTAGATAACCCACTGATAAAGTAGCTAACACACTGATACAGTAGCTAACCCACTGGTAAAGTAGCTAACCCACTGGTAAAGTAGCTAACGCACTGATACAGTAGCTAACCCACTGATACAGTAGCTAGCACACTGATAAAGTAGCTAGCACACTGATACAGTAGCTAACACACTGATAAAGTACCTTACCCACTGATACAGTAGCTAACCCACTGATAAAGTAGCTAGCACACTGATACAGTAGCTAACCCACTGGTACAGTAGCTAACCCACTGATACAGTAGCTAACCCACTGATAAAGTAGCTAACGCACTGATACAGTAGCTAACCCACTGATACAGTAGCTAGCACACTGATAAAGTAGCTAGCACACTGATACAGTAGCTAACACACTGATAAAGTACCTTACCCACTGATACAGTAGCTAACCCACTGATAAAGTAGCTAGCACACTGATACAGTAGCTAACACATTGATAAAGTACCTTACCCACTGATAAAGTACCTTACCCACTGGTAAAGTAGCTAACCCACTGATACAGTAGCTAACCCACTGATAAAGTACCTTACCCACTGATAAAGTACCTTACCCACTGGTAAAGTAGCTAACCCACTGGTAAAGTAGCTAGCACACTGATAAAGTAGCTAGCACACTGATAAAGTACCTTACCCACTGATACAGTAGCTAACCCACTGATAAAGTAGCTAGCACACTGATAAAGTACCTTACCCACTGATACAGTAGCTAACCCACTGATACAGTAGCTAACCCACTGATAAAGTACCTTACCCACTGATAAAGTACCTTACCCACTGGTAAAGTAGCTAACCCACTGATAAAGTAGCTAACCCACTGATACAGTAGCTAACCCACTGATAAAGTAGCTAACACACTGATAAAGTACCTTACCCACTGATAAAGTACCTTACCCACTGATACAGTAGCTAACCCACTGATAAAGTAGCTAACCCACTGATACAGTAGCTAACACACTGATACAGTAGCTAACACACTGATAAAGTACCTTACCCACTGATAAAGTACCTTACCCACTGATAAAGTACCTTACCCACTGATACAGTAGCTAACCCACTGGTACAGTAGCTAACCCACTGGTACAGTAGCTAACCCACTGATACAGTAGCTAACGCACTGATAAAGTAGCTAACCCACTGATACAGTAGCTAACCCACTGGTAAAGTAGCTAACCCACTGATACAGTAGCTAACCCACTGATACAGTACCTTACCCACTGGTAAAGTAGCTAACGCACTGATACAGTAGCTAACCCACTGATACAGTAGCTAACCCACTGATAAAGTACCTTACCCACTGATACAGTAGCTAACCCACTGATAAAGTACCTTACCCACTGGTAAAGTAGCTAACCCACTGATAAAGTACCTTACCCACTGATAAAGTACCTTACCCACTGATAAAGTAGCTAACCCACTGATAAAGTAGCTAACCCACTGATAAAGTACCTTACCCACTGATACAGTACCTACCCACTGGTAAAGTAGCTAACCCACTGATAAAGTACCTTACCCACTGATACAGTACCTTACCCACTGGTAAAGTAGCTAACCCACTGATAAAGTACCTTACCCACTGATAAAGTACCTTACCCACTGGTAAAGTAGCTAACGCACTGATAAAGTACCTTACCCACTGGTAAAGTAGCTAACCCACTGATAAAGTAGCTAACACACTGATAAAGTACTCCACTGATAAAGTACCTACCCACTGATACAGTAGCTAACCCACTGATAAAGTACCTTACCCACTGGTAAAGTAGCTAACCCACTGATAAAGTAGCTAACCCACTGATACAGTAGCTAACCCACTGATAAAGTAGCTAACCCACTGGTAAAGTAGCTAACCCACTGGTAAAGTAGCTAACCCACTGATAAAGTACCTTACCCACTGGTAAAGTAGCTAACCCACTGATACAGTAGCTACCACAAAACCCACAAACACCCACTGATAAAGTACCTTACCCACTGATACAGTAGCTAACCCACTGATAAAGTAGCTAACCCACTGATACAGTAGCTAACACACTGATACAGTAGCTAACCCACTGATAAAGTACCTTACCCACTGATAAAGTACCTTACCCACTGATACAGTAGCTAACCCACTGGTACAGTAGCTAACCCACTGATAAAGTAGCTAGTGCACTGATAAAGTAGCTAACCCACTGATACAGTAGCTAACGCACTGATAAAGTAGCTAACCCACTGATACAGTAGCTAACCCACTGATAAAGTAGCTAACCCACTGGTAAAGTAGCTAACCCACTGATACAGTAGCTAACCCACTGATACAGTACCTTACCCACTGGTAAAGTAGCTAACCCACTGATACAGTAGCTAACCCACTGATACAGTACCTTACCCACTGGTAAAGTAGCTAACGCACTGATACAGTAGCTAACCCACTGGTAACACTGATAAAGTACTACCCCTGATAAGTACTACCCACTGTAAGTACCTAACCCACTGATACAGTAGCTAACCCACTGATACAGTAGCTAACCCACTGGTAAAGTAGCTAACCCACTGATAAAGTAGCTAGCCACTGATAAGTAGCTAACCCACTGATACAGTAGCTAACCCACTGATAAAGTAGCTAACCCACTGATACAGTAGCTAACCCACTGGTAAAGTAGCTAACCCACTGATACAGTAGCTAACCCACTGATAAAGTAGCTAACCCACTGATACAGTAGCTAACCCACTGGTAAAGTAGCTAACCCACTGATACAGTAGCTAACCCACTGATAAAGTAGCTAACCACTGATACAGTAGCTAACCCACTGGTAAAGTAGCTAACCCACTGGTAAAGTAGCTAACACCACTACCCACTGTACAGTAGCTAACCCACTGTAAGTACTACCCACTGTAAAGTAGCTAACCACTGATAAGTAGCTAACCTAAGTACTACCACTGATAAAGTACCTACCCACTGATACAGTAGCTAACCCACTGATAAAGTAGCTACCACTGTAAGTACTTGATAAGTACTACCCACTGATAAAGTACCTTACCCACTGGTAAAGTAGCTAACCCACTGATACAGTAGCTAACCCACTGATAAAGTACCTACCCACTGATAAAGTACCTTACCCACTGGTAAAGTAGCTAACCAGCTAACCCACTGATAAAGTAGCTAACGCACTGATAAAGTACCTTACCCACTGGTAAAGTAGCTAACCCACTGATACAGTAGCTAACCCACTGATAAAGTACCTTACCCACTGATACAGTAGCTAACGCACTGATAAAGTACCTTACCCACTGGTAAAGTAGCTAACCACTGGTAAAGTAGCCAACCACTGGTAAAGTAGCTAACCACTGGTAAAGTAGCTAACGCACTGATAAAGTACCTTACCCACTGGTAAAGTAGCTAACCACTGGTAAAGTAGCTAACCCACTGATAAAGTAGCTAACGCACTGATAAAGTAGCTAACGCACTGATAAAGTAGCTAACCCACTGATAAAGTACCTTACCCACTGATACAGTACCTTACCCACTGGTAAAGTAGCTAACGCACTGATAAAGTACCTTACCCACTGGTAAAGTAGCTAACCCACTGATACAGTAGCTAACCCACTGGTAAAGTAGCTAACGCACTGATAAAGTACCTTACCCACTGATAAAGTACCTTACCCACTGATAAAGTACCTTACCCACTGATAAAGTACCTTACCCACTGGTAAAGTAGCTAACCCACTGATACAGTAGCTAACCCACTGATACAGTACTACCCACTGATAAGTAGCTAACCCACTGATAAAGTACCTTACCCACTGATACAGTAGCTAACCCACTGGTAAAGTAGCTAACCCACTGATAAAGTACCTTACCCACTGGTAAAGTAGCTAACCCACTGATACAGTAGCTAACGCACTGATAAAGTACCTTACCCACTGATAAAGTACCTTACCCACTGATAAAGTACCTTACCCACTGATAAAGTAGCTAACCCACTGGTAAAGTAGCTAACGCACTGATAAAGTACCTTACCCACTGGTAAAGTAGCTAACGCACTGATAAAGTACCTTACCCACTGGTAAAGTAGCTAACCCACTGATAAAGTACCTTACCCACTGATACAGTAGCTAACCCACTGATAAAGTAGCTAACCCACTGGTAAAGTAGCTAACCCACTGGTAAAGTAGCTAACCCACTGATAAAGTACCTTACCCACTGGTAAAGTAGCTAACCCACTGATACAGTAGCTAACCCACTGATACCGTACCTTACCCACTGATACAGTAGCTAACCCACTGATAAAGTACCTTACCCACTGATACAGTAGCTAACCCACTGGTAAAGTAGCTAACCCACTGATACAGTAGCTAACGCACTGATAAAGTACCTTACCCACTGATAAAGTAGCTAACCCACTGATAAAGTAGCTAGCACTGATAAAGTACCTTACCCACTGGTAAAGTAGCTAACCCACTGGTAAAGTAGCTAACCAACTGATACAGTAGCTAACCCACTGATACAGTAGCTAACCCACTGATAAAGTAGCTAACGCACTGATAAAGTACCTTACCCACTGATAAAGTAGCTAACCCACTGATACAGTAGCTAACCCACTGATACAGTAGCTAACCCACTGGTAAAGTAGCTAACGCACTGATAAAGTAGCTAACCCACTGGTAAAGTAGCTAACACACTGATACAGTAGCTAACCCACTGATAAAGTAGCTAACCCACTGGTACAGTAGCTTACCCACTGATAAAGTAGCTAACCCACTGGTACAGTAGCTAACCCACTGATAAAGTAGCTAGTGCACTGATACAGTAGCTAACCCACTGATAAAGTAGCTAGTGCACTGATACAGTACGTTACCCACTGGTAAAGTAGCTAACGCACTGATAAAGTACCTTACCCACTGATACAGTAGCTAACCCACTGATACAGTAGCTAACCCACTGATACAGTAGCTAACCCACTGATACAGTAGCTAACCCACTGATAAAGTAGCTAGTGCACTGATACAGTACCTTACCCACTGATACAGTAGCTAACCCACTGATAAAGTAGCTAGTGCACTGATACAGTAGCTAACACACTGATACAGTAGCTAACACACTGATAAAGTACCTTACCCACTGATACAGTAGCTAACCCACTGATACAGTAGCTAACCCACTGATACAGTAGCTAACCCACTGATACAGTACCTTACCCACTGATACAGTAGCTAACCCACTGATACAGTAGCTAACGCACTGATACAGTACCTTACCCACTGATACAGTAGCTAACCCACTGATAAAGTAGCTAGTGCACTGATACAGTAGCTAACCCACTGATACAGTAGCTAACGCACTGATACAGTACCTTACCCACTGATACAGTAGCTAACCCACTGGTAAAGTAGCTAATGCACTGATACAGTAGCTAACCCACTGATACAGTAGCTAACGCACTGATACAGTAGCTAACCCACTGATAAAGTAGCTAACCCACTGATAAAGTACCGTATGTCGATGTGCATGGCCAAGTGGTTGATGTCGATGTGCATGGCCAAGTGGTTGATGTCGATGTGCATGGCCAAGTGGACACACCAAACACACCAACCCACTGATACAGTAGCTAACCCACTGGTAAAGTAGCTACTGCACTGATACAGTAGCTAACCCACTGATACAGTAGCTAACGCACTGATACAGTAGCTAACCCACTGGTAAAGCAGCTAACCCACTGATAAAGTACCGTATGTCGATGTGCATGGCCAAGTGGTTGATGTCGATGTGCATGGCCAAGTGGTTGATGTCGATGTGCATGGCCAAGTGGTTGATGTCGATTGCATGGCCAAGTGGTTGATGTCGATGTGCATGGCCAAGTGGTTGATGTCGATGTGCATGGCCAAGTGGTTGATGTCGATGTGCATGGCCAAGTGGTTGATGTCGATGTGCATGGCCAAGTGGTTGATGTCGATGTGCATGGCCAAGTGGTTGATGTTGATGTGCATGGCCAAGTGGTTGATGTGCATGGCCAAGTGGTTGATGTTGATGTGCATGGCCAAGTGGTTGATGTCGATGTGCATGGCCAAGTGGTTGATGTCGATGTGCATGGCCAAGTGGTTGATGTGCATGGCCAAGTGGTTGATGTGCATGGCCAAGTGGTTGATGTTGATGTGCATGGCCAAGTGGTTGATGTCGATGTGCATGGCCAAGTGGTTGATGTCGATGTTCATGGCCAAGTGGTTGATGTCGATGTGTATGGCCAAGTGGTTGATGTCGATGTTCATGGCCAAGTGGTTGATGTCGATGTTCATGGCCAAGTGGTTGATGTCAATGTTCATGGCCAAGTGGTTGATGTTGATGTTCATGGCCAAGTGGTTGATGTCGATGTTCATGGCCAAGTGGTTGATGTCGATGTGCATGGCCAAGTGGTTGATGTTGATGTTCATGGCCAAGTGGTTGATGTCGATATGCATGGCCAAGTGGTTGATGTCGATGTTCATGGCCAAGTGGTTGATGTCGATATGCATGGCCAAGTGATTGATGTCGATGTTCATTGCCAAGTGGTTGATGTCGATGTTCATGGCCAAGTGGTTGATGTCGATGTGCATGGCCAAGTGGTTGATGTCGATATGCATGGCCAAGTGATTGATGTCGATATGCATGGCCAAGTGGTTGATGTCGATGTTCATTGCCAAGTGGTTGATGTTGATGTTCATGGCCAAGTGGTTGATGTTCATGGCCAAGTGGTTGATGTTGATGTTCATGGCCAAGTGGTTGATGTCGATATGCATGGCCAAGTGATTGATGTCGATGTTCATTGCCAAGTGGTTGATGTCGATGTTCATGGCCAAGTGGTCGATGTTCATGGCCAAGTGGATGATGTCGATATGCATGGCCTAGTGGTTGATGTTGATGTTCATGGCCAAGTGGTTGATGTCGATGTTCATGGCCAAGTGGTTGATGTCGATGTTCATGGCCAAGTGGTTGATGTCGATGTTCATTGCCAAGTGGTTGATGTCGATGTTCATGGCCAAGTGGTTGATGTCGATATGCATGGCCTAGTGGTTGATGTCGATATGCATGGCCTAGTGGTTGATGTTGATGTTCATGGCCAAGTGGATGATGTCGATATGCATGGCCTAGTGGTTGATGTCGATATGCATGGCCAAGTGGTTGATGTCGATATGCATGGCCAAGTGATTGATGTCGATGTTCATTGCCAAGTGGTTGATGTCGATGTTCATGGCCAAGTGGTCGATGTTCATGGCCAAGTGGATGATGTCGATATGCATGGCCTAGTGGTTGATGTCGATGTTCATGGCCAAGTGGTTGATGTCGATGTTCATGGCCAAGTGGTTGATGTCGATGTTCATGGCCAAGTGATTGATGTCGATGTTCATGGCCAAGTGATTGATGTCGATGTTCATGGCCAAGTGATTGATGTCGATGTTCATTGCCAAGTGGTTGATGTTCATGGCCAAGTGGTTGATGTCGATGTTCATGGCCAAGTGGTTGATGTTGATGTTCATGGCCAAGTGGTTGATGTCGATGTTCATGGCCAAGTGATTGATGTCGATGTTCATTGCCAAGTGGTTGATGTTCATGGCCAAGTGGATGATGTTGATATGCATGGCCTAGTGGTTGATGTCGATGTTCATGGCCAAGTGGTTGATGTCGATATGCATGGCCAAGTGGTTGATGTCGATATGCATGGCCAAGTGGTTGATGTTGATGTTCATGGCCAAGTGATTGATGTCGATATGCATGGCCAAGTGGTTGATGTCGATTACTTCAAATCACTTGCCCCTCGCCGCTGTAGGTTCGAATCCCACTGGGAGTGTCGAATTCTTTCAAGTGAGGAAGAATTCCAGCTTGCTTGTAGAAGATCGGTGGTTCTACCAGGGTGCCCTTCCATGCCAGAAATACTGTCCTAAGGGGCTGATGAGAGACCCGTGTGACCTAAGCTGTTTGTGCAACTTTATAGACACCCAAAACAAACATTAACACGTGCAAAGATAAATTCTTATGCAAATTGTTTGTCCATTCTATTGTGACATATATATTTTTCTGTGAAATATAGGGTGACAAATGAAGAAAGATCAAAATAAGGGCTATGTAAAAAGAAATATGTTGTTTATATGTGAATAAATTACAAAACGATTTTACTATATGTGCATTACTGTCATTTGTGAATGATATACGACACTTCTTGAACAACAGCATAAAGTATTACAACATATCTAATTAAGTAATGAATTCATACAAAATTAATTAGCTTACAAACAGGAAACGGGGAACATAAGCTAAGAAATCTTGACAGTTCTTTATTGTTTTGTGTTGTTGGTTTTTTTTTTGGTTTTATATTGCACCAACAATGGTCATATTGGCGACTCTTCAGTTATTTCTGGTGGAGGAAGTAAGACTTGGGGGGTGCCCCTCCGAGACGTATTTCAGGCACGGACGGGCACCCAGGTAGAACCACCGTCCTATGCCGTTGGTATAGATAATCACATTGTCTTTAACAAAAACATAAAAATATATCGAAATTGCATAGCACGTAATTAAAGCAATAATATTACATTTAACCTTCCAAAAATATTCATTTGAGCGCACAAGTTGTCATATAAAAGCACTATAACTGACATATTAATGAGGTAACAAAAGATTTTTGTGAATAAAAAGGATTTGCCGCCTAAAATGTCATTTTCTGTGAGCAAATATATGCTAAGCCACCTGGATGTTTCGCGACACACACCTGGATGTACTTAACCCTTTCAACACCACAGACCTCTAAATAGGCTTACAAAAAGTGTAGATCCAGATGAGCCGGCTCGTGACGAGCCGTCTCATCAGGATCTGCACTTTTTGCCAGTGATATGACTATTTTTAGACATAATTACCCATTTTGATAAATGAACTTGTCCAAATGTGATTTTCTGATTCATTTATTGGTTTATGAATATCATGGACCAGTCCATGTGAGTTACTTGGTGTTGAATGGGTTAACTGTACGTAACTTCTAAGCATAAGACAATTTCGCAACACACACCTGGATGTACTTAACCGTTTGTAACTTCCAAACATAGGACAGTTTCGCGACACACACCTGGATGTACCTAACTGTACATAACTTGTAAACATAGGACACACACCTGGATGTACCTAACTGTACGTAACTTCTAAACATAGGACACACACCTGGATGTACCTAACTGTACATTACTTCTAAACATAGGACACACACCTGGATGTACCTAACTGTACATAACTTCTAAACATAGGACACACACCTGAATGTACCTAACTGTACATAACTTCTAAACATAGGACACACACCTGGATGTACCTAACTGTACGTAACTTCTAAACATAGGACACACACCTGGATGTACCTAACTGTACGTAACTTCTAAACATAGGACACACACCTGGATGTACCTAACTGTACGTAACTTCTAAGCATAGGACACACACCTGGATGTACCTAACTGTACGTAACTTCTAAACATAGGACACACACATGGATGTACCTAACTGTACGTAACTTCTAAACATAGGACACACACCTGGATGTACTTAACTGTACGTAACTTCTAAACATAGGACACACACCTGGATGTACCTAACTGTACATAACTTCTAAACATAGGACACACACCTGGATGTACTTAACTGTACATAACTTCTAAACATAGGACACACACCTGGATGTACTTAACTGTACGTAACTTCTAAACATAGGACACACACCTGGATGTACCTAACTGTACGTAACTTCTAAACATAGGACACACACCTGGATGTACCTAACTGTACGTAACTTCTAAACATAGGACACACACCTGGATGTACTTAACTGTACGTAACTTCTAAACATAAGACAGTTTCGCAACACACATCTGGATGTACTTAACTGTTCGTAACTTCTAAACATAGGACAGTTTCGCGACACACACCTGGATGTACTTAACTGTACGTAACTTCTAAACATAAGACAGTTTCGCGACACACACCTGGATGTACCTAACTGTACATAACTTCTAAACATAAGACAGTTTCGCGACACACACCTGGATGTACTTAACTGTACGTAACTTCTAAACATAAGACAGTTTCGCAACACACATCTGGATGTACGTAACTGTACATAACTTCTAAACATAGGACAGTTTCGCGACACACATCTGGATATACTTAACTGTTCTAAGCATAAGACAGTTTCGCGACACACATCTGGATGTACCTAACTGTACATAACTTCTAAACATAGGACAGTTTCGCAACACAGTTAAGTGTATTCCATCACACCAATACATCAATTATACCACCAAAAAGTCCGCCATTTTTGTTTATTTACAAAATAGAGCACATAAATTGTTTCGATAACTTTCGTAAATCAGTTGGAACCATGTAAAAAAGTATATTGCAATAAAGAACGTCACTTACCTCCTAATTTGGCTGCGATATTTCAATTGAAATTACTGTTGTATCTAATAAGAAGAGATTAACTTAGTGACTCTTTCTGGTAACATTTCCTCAGCGAGTCGATGAAATCTCATAAAATCTCAAGACGGCCGAGAACTAACGAGATTACCCCAGATCCTGTCAATCAAATAGATCCTGATGACATAAATATTAGAGCGTTATTTAACAGTTATTTAACAGCTAACGTGGAGAGAGTTAATAATGATTACTATTCATATCGCCTAGTAGCAGGTGGGGGATATATGAATGTCTTTCTGTCCACTGTAATGGGTATATTTACGTTGTTAGAAGAACAATATGTGTTTTGTGTAATGGTCAAATGATAGCTCTTAATAAGTATCGTAGATAGATCAATGGGGGTAGCGACGTATATAAGTATCGTAGATAGATCAATGGGGGGTAGCGACGTATATAAGTATCGTAGATAGATCAATGGGGGTAGCGACGTATAAGTATCGTAGATAGATCAATGGGGGTAGCGACATATAAGTATCGTAGATAGACCAATGGGGGTAGCGACATATATAAGTATCGTAGATAGATCAATGGGGTAGCGACGTATAAGTATCGTACATAGATCAATGGGGGTAGCGACGTATATAAGTATCGTAGATAGATCAATGGGGGTAGCGACGTATATAAGTATCGTAGATAGATCAATGGGGGTAGCGACGTATATAAGTATCGTAGATAGATCAATGGGGGTAGCAACGTATAAGTATCGTAGATAGACCAATGGGGGTAGCGATGTATAAGTATCGTAGATAGATCAATGGGGGTAGCGACATATATAAGTATCGTAGATAGATCAATGGGGGTAGCGACATATATAAGTATCGTAGATAGATCAATGGGGGTAGCGACGTATATAAGTATCGTAGATAGATCAATGGGGGTAGCGACGTATATAAGTATCGTAGATAGATCAATGGGGGTAGCGACGTATAAGTATCGTAGATAGATCAATGGGGGTAGCGACGTATATAAGTATCGTAGATAGACCAATGGGGGTAGCGACGTATATAAGTAGCGTAGATAGACCAATGGGGGTAGCGACGTATATAAGTATCGTAGATAGATCAATGGGGGTAGCGACGTATATAAGTATCGTAGATAGATCAATGGGGGTAGCGACGTATATAAGTATCGTAGATAGACCAATGGGGGTAGCGACGTATATAAGTATCGTAGATAGATCAATGGGGGTAGCGACGTATATAAGTATCGTAGATAGACCAATGGGGGTAGCGACATATATAAGTATCGTAGATAGATCAATGGGGGTAGCGACGTATAAGTATCGTAGATAGACCAATGGGGGTAGCGACGTATATAAGTATCGTAGATAGATCAATGGGGGTAGCGACGTATAAGTATCGTAGATAGATCAATGGGGGTAGCGACGTATAAGTATCGTAGATAGACCAATGGGGGTAGCGACGTATAAGTATCGTAGATAGACCAATGGGGGTAGCGACATATAAGTATCGTAGATAGACCAATGGGGGTAGCGACGTATAAGTATCGTAGATAGATCAATGGGGGTAGCGACATATAAGTATCGTAGATAGACCAATGGGGGTAGCGACGTATATAAGTATCGTAGATAGATCAATGGGGGTAGCGACATATATAAGTATCGTAGATAGATCAATGGGGGTAGCGACATATATAAGTATCGTAGATAGATCAATGGGGGTAGCAACATATATAAGTATCGTAGATAGATCAATGGGGGTAGCGACGTATATAAGTATCGTAGATAGACCAATGGGGGTAGCGACGTATATAAGTATCGTAGATAGATCAATGGGGGTAGCGACGTAATAAGTATCGTAGATAGATCAATGGGGGTAGCGACATATATAAGTATCGTAGATAGATCAATGGGGGTAGCGACGTATAAGTATCGTAGATAGATCAATGGGGGTAGCGACGTATAAGTATCGTAGATAGATCAATGGGGGTAGCGACATATATAAGTATCGTAGATAGATCAATGGGGGTTGCGACGTAGAAATCATTTTTCCGAATCAAATTTGTGCGGAATTTTAATATAACCTGCACAAATATTGAATCATTTCGATAGAATGTGCAGAGCGAATGCATGTTCCTGCCATGTTGATTCAAAGCCTCTTACATAGAAACTTAGGTTTCAAATAGCTATAATTTGTGGCTATTTTTCGTGTCTGCTCCCACATGAGAAATTTTAGAATGACCATATTATATTAGATGTACAGAATGTGACACAATTTAAATGTAAACAATACCGAGACGGCTTCAGTTTCTTATTGCTCACCGCCGGAATAATGTACTGCTTGATGTTTTACGATGCTAATACCTGCAATATCGTGTTAAATTTAAACATCAATCACTATTTTATTTTGTTGTAGGAGGACGCTTTTGTCTTCTCCTTATTGATTGCTTCACCTATAGCATTTCAACCGAGGTTGAATCTGTAACGGCCACTGGCGCATCCGGTGATTACATATTACAAGCAATTCTCCACATGCACTGATAGATATATATGTCTGCAGGCAGCCATTAAAGACTCTCTATGCCTTTGCTTCCTTATCCTGTTGAAATATATGGAGACGTATATTTTTACGAGCATGAGTATGTCGGGGAAAACCTCCATTTGAAGAGTACTGCACAAAAACGATGAAAATCTATCCTATGATTTATATGAGTCATAACTGGAATTAGTGCTGCACACAAATGTGACCTAGAATAGATACTGATCATTATTCACTGCGGCATTGTGATGTCCTCCGGTGCACAGGTTCACTATACTGACCATTATTCACTGCAGCACTTGTCTCTTGCACATGTTCCACAATACTGGCCATTATTCACTGCGGCACTACGATGTCCGGTGCACATGTTCCACAATACTGGCCATTATTCACTGCGGCACTACGATGTCCGGTGCACAGGTTCCACAATACTGACCATTATTCACTGCTGCACTTGTCTTGTGCACAGGTTCACAATACTGGCCATTATTCACTGCAGCACTTGTCTGTTGCACATGTTCCACAATACTGGCCATTATTCACTGCGGCACTACGATGTCCGGTGCACAGGTTCCACAATACTGACCATTATTCACTGCGGCACTACGATTTCCGGTGCATAGGTTCCACAATACTGACCATTATTCACTGCTGCACTTGTCTTGTGCACAGGTTCACAATACTGGCCATTATTCACTGCAGCACTTGTCTGTTGCAGATGTTCCACAATACTTGCCATTATTCACTGCGGCACTACGATGTCCAGTGCACATGTTCCACAATACTGGCCATTATTCACTGCGGCACTGCGATGTCTGGTGCACATGTTCCACAATACTGGCCATTATTCACTGCGGCACTGTGATGTCCGGTGCACATGTTCCACAATACTAACCATTATTCACTGCGGCACTACGATTTCCGGTGCATAGGTTCCACAATACTGACCATTATTCACTGCTGCACTTGTCTTGTGCACAGGTTCACAATACTGACCATTATTCACTGCTGCACTTGTCTTGTGCACATATTCACAATACTGACCATTATTCACTGCAGCACTTGTCTTGTGCACATATTCACAATACTGACCATTATTCACTGCTGCACTTGTCTTGTGCACATATTCACAATACTGACCATTATTCACTGCAGCACTTGTCTTGTGCACATATTCACAATACTGACCATTATTCACTGCAGCACTTGTCTTGTGCACAGGTTCACAATACTGACCATTATTCACTGCAGCACTTGTCTTGTGCACATATTCACAATACTGACCATTATTCACTGCTGCACTTGTCTTGTGCACATATTCACAATACTGACCATTATTCACTGCAGCACTTGTCTTGTGCACATATTCACAATACTGACCATTATTCACTGCAGCACTTGTCTTGTGCACAGGTTCACAATACTGACCATTATTCACTGCAGCACTTGTCTTGTGCACATATTCACAATACTGACCATTATTCACTGCTGCACTTGTCTTGTGCACATATTCACAATACTGACCATTATTCACTGCAGCACTTGTCTTGTGCACATATTCACAATACTGACCATTATTCACTGCAGCACTTGTCTTGTGCACATATTCACAATACTGACCATTATTCACTGCAGCACTTGTCTTGTGCACATATTCACAATACTGACCATTATTCACTGCAGCACTGTGATGTCCGGTGCACATATTCACAATACTGACCATTATTCACTGCAGCACTGTGATGTCCGGTGCACATATTCACAATACTGACCATTATTCACTGCTGCACTTGTCTTGTGCACATATTCACAATACTGACCATTATTCACTGCAGCACTGTGATGTCCGGTGCACATATTCACAATACTGACCATTATTCACTGCTGCACTGTGATGTCCGGTGCACATATTCACAATACTGACCATTATTCACTGCAGCACTGTGATGTCCGGTGCACATATTCACAATACTGACCATTATTCACTGCAGCACTGTGATGTCCGGTGCACATATTCACAATACTGACCATTATTCACTGCAGCACTGTGATGTCCGGTGCACATATTCACAATACTGACCATTATTCACTGCAGCACTTGTCTTGTGCACATATTCACAATACTGACCATTATTCACTGCTGCACTTGTCTTGTGCACATATTCACAATACTGACCATTATTCACTGCAGCACTGTGATGTCCGGTGCACATATTCACAATACTGACCATTATTCACTGCAGCACTGTGATGTCTGGTGCACATATTCACAATACTGACCATTATTCACTGCAGCACTGTGATGTCTGGTGCACATATTCACAATACTGACCATTATTCACTGCAGCACTGTGATGTCCGGTGCACATATTCACAATACTGACCATTATTCACTGCGGCACTGTGATGTCCGGTGCACATGTTCCACAATACTGACCATTATTCACTGCAGCACTGTGATGTCCGGTGCACATGTTCCACAATACTGACCATTATTCACTGCAGCACTGTGATGTCCGGTGCACAGGTTCCACATTACTGACCATTATTCACTGCGGCACTACGATGTCCGGTGCACAGGTTCCACAATACTGGCCATTATTCACTGCGGCACTACGATGTCCGGTGCACATATTCACAATACTGGCCATTATTCACTGCAGCACTGTGATGTCCGGTGCACAGGTTCCACAATACTGACCATTATTCACTGCAGCACTGTGATGTCTGGTGCACATATTCACAATACTGACCATTATTCACTGCAGCACTACGATGTCCGGTGCACAGGTTCCACAATACTGACCATTATTCACTGCAACACTGTGATGTCCGGTGCACAGGTTCCACAATACTGGCCATTATTCACTGCGGCACTACGATGTCCGGTGCACATATTCACAATACTGGCCATTATTCACTGCAGCACTGTGATGTCCGTGCACAGGTTCCACAATACTGACCATTATTCACTGCAGCACTGTGATGTCTGGTGCACATATTCACAATACTGACCATTATTCACTGCAGCACTACGATGTCCGGTGCACAGGTTCCACAATACTGGCCATTATTCACTGCAGCACTGTGATGTCCGGTGCACAGGTTCCACAATACTGGCCATTATTCACTGCAGCACTGTGATGTCCGGTGCACAGGTTCCACAATACTGGCCATTATTCACTGCAGCACTATGATGTCCGGTGCACAGGTTCCACAATACTGGCCATTATTCACTGCAGCACTGTGATGTCCGGTGCACAGGTTCCACAATACTGGCCATTATTCACTGCAGCACTGTGATGTCCGGTGCACAGGTTCCACATTACTGACCATTATTCACTGCAGCACTGTGATGTCCGGTGCACAGGTTCCACCATACTGGCCATTATTCACTGCAGCACTGTGATGTCCGGTGCACAGGTTCCACCATACTGGCCATTATTCACTGCAGCACTGTGATGTCCGGTGCACAGGTTCCACAATACTGGCCATTATTCACTGCAGCACTGTGATGTCCGGTGCACAGGTTCCACCATACTGGCCATTATTCACTGCAGCACTGTGATGTCCGGTGCACAGGTTCACAATACTGGCCATTATTCACTGCAGCACTGTGATGTCCGGTGCACATATTCACAATACTGACCATTATTCACTGTAGCACTGTGATGTCCGGTGCACATATTCACAATACTGACCATTATTCACTGCAGCACTGTGATGTCCGGTGCATAGGTTCCACATTACTGACCATTATTCACTGCAGCACTGTGATGTCCGGTGCACAGATTCCACAATACTGACCATTATTCACTGCAGCACTGTGATGTCCGGTGCACATATTCACAATACTGACCATTATTCACTGCAGCACTGTGATGTCCGGTGCACAGGTTCCACATTACTGACCATTATTCACTGCGGCACTGTGATGTCCGGTGCACATGTTCCACATTACTGACCATTATTCACTGCAGCACTGTGATGTCCGGTGCACATGTTCCACAATACTGACCATTATTCACTGCAGCACTGTGATGTCCGGTGCACAGGTTCCACAATACTGACCATTATTCACTGCAGCACTGTGATGTCTGGTGCACAGGTTCCACATTACTGACCATTATTCACTGCAGCACTGTGATGTCCGGTGCACATGTTCCACATTACTGACCATTATTCACTGCAGCACTGTGATGTCCGGTGCACAGGTTCCACAATACTGACCATTATTCACTGCAGCACTGTGATGTCCGGTGCACAGGTTCCACAATACTGACCATTATTCACTGCAGCACTGTGATGTCCGGTGCACAGGTTCCACATTACTGACCATTGTTCAAATCGTCACTCGTCCGGTTCAGAACAAATTTCCAATTCAGTAGTTGCTCATTATAATAATTTGTGACCACAAGGGCTGAATATTTAGATCACTCTATCATATACTACTGCATTGTCTAGTAGTATATGGAGATTTATTGGAACTATAACAGTTTATTGTTTGAATTTATTCAGGTAGATTTTATTCAGGTAGATTCTCTGTACTGGTAATGGTAATAGATTTAATGATGACGGGATAGACAGGTTTAGTGTTTATAGATGACTAGGTGACAGGCAGACAATTATGAGAAATAAACTTGCATGAAGGCACCCTTGACACCTGCCAAGAAGAACGTACATAGAGATAGTCACATACACATATATGTCACTGACCAACCAGTTAAATCTGAAGCAATTCGGCAAGAACAAGAGCGCATAATTAAGGACTGAATCGTTTCCATTGGGGTATGAACTACATCGAGCATGTTTAAAGTGTGTGTAGGCCAAAGGCATCCACGGTAACTCTAACACGCCCAGTGTAGTTCATACCCCGATGGAAACTATTAACCAGCGATTCATTACTTATATTCACATTAATTATTCTTTTCAATGATACAAAGAAAAATAGTGCATTTGAAATGTTATTTAGTTCAGATTTGTAAGTTGATGTGGTGGAACTGGTGAATCCTTGGATCAGCGTAAATTGTAAAGACAACACGCCTTTCCTTGCGAGGAATATGCATAACACTGCGAATGCGCAGCCCGTAACTTCGAGTGTGCATGTCAGCTACATATCATTGGTGAGAAACATGCGAACATTTATTCAATCAGGGTACATAATTATGTTCATCGAAGAAACTGCAAAAGCGATGTAAATATAGGAGAATAGAACAGGGAGAAGAACTGTTCTGCCATAATTTAGAGTTATCTTGCTTTCAGACTTACTTGTTAGACTCTGCTTTATGAATGTTTCTACCCCGAGAGAAACAAGGTCCGCCTCCGTGGTTACGGTCGCTGACTTGTATACCACTGTAACCTATCATCACTGATGGTCACGGGTTCGAGTCCCGCTCAGGCCGTGTCTCATTTATATGAAAAAGTTGGCAGTTTCTTACGGAGGTTGGTGCACCCAAGTACTGGTTAACCGCTGGAGCCTGCCCAGGAAAGGTGTTGTTAAGTAAACTGCCCCCCGGCGATAGAGCCCGAAATGGTGCTGATGCAGGCGTAAAACCCGAAATATAACATATAACATAACTGAGAGAAACAAATATTCGTTATTAATATGCCTAATTAATTATGTCCGATTAGCGCAGTGGTTAGCATGCTCGCTTCTCACCAATGCAACCCGGGTTTGATCCTCGGACCGGGAAGTATGCGAGATGGTACGGTGGTCGCCAGGTACTCCAGTTTCCTCACACACGAATGACCACATATATGCTTTCATCCATGCCAACGAAAGTGATTAATATAAGTTGTTAGAACTTGCTTCGCAATCGTTATAAAATAAATAGTTTAAACTTTTTTTTATTAATTATTGAAATGTCAAAATACGTTGTCCCCGGGTTACAGTTCTAGAATATAATTTCCAGATTAATGCTAATTATTGTTGATTATAGATCAAATGTCATTCACCGTGTATTTCCGCATACAGAAAATCAAACAATCTAAAATCGCTATTCAGTTCTTGCCTACGCGCGCCAGTCTCGGATCCAATGATAACTTGCCTTGTTTGAAGTCTGTCGTGCGAGAAACTACTTCCTTGTGGCTACAAAATGGCATAACTGGTGTTATTTATTTTACTTGCAATTATCGAAATAGTAAGAATTATTATTCCACCAATGAAAATCTTCCTTCAATAATGTATAAACAAACCATTTTACCAGTTTTATTTTCTAGATAAATTTACAAAAGAACACCTTACCCTCATGAATTTATGTTTACACTAAAATATAATTAATTGTCGTCTACATAATATTATCCCGATCGTGAATTTGGATGTCCACACGGGTGAATTTAAGATTTCACTAAGCTATCAGACATTTGAAAATCGCACAAGAAAAGCTCACACAATAATGATGATGATGTGATTTCCAGTAATTTTCAAAACCCGAGGCATGTAAATGTGACTTTAAATTGTTTTCGACTATCGGACAGTAGCCAGGGGTGTAGCCAGCGATTTTGAATGTGTAGGCCCGACTGGATATGAATTATATCTAATTTTATGTGACATCCAAATTGACAACCCATCTCTTCCTCATACCACAATCTGACCCCATACAGTTTTTTATTAATTATTTGGAGTTTTAGATTTTTTATTTTCTGGGACAATCTGCAGGCCCAGGCCTTCATGGCCTTATAGTAGCTATGTGCGTGTAGTGTATGATTAATATGCACAATTACAGCGAGTCAATGAACTAATTGTCTAAATGCATGACTTGGTAAATGGTCCAGTGTCGTGATGAATGATTGTCAACCTTGTGCCAAATTCTAGTTATTTATGAAACTAGCCTGCTTGACCTCTATGTTTGATTGGATGTTATAGTTTGTTGCGTGTGTGTTCTTGATTGCCGGATAATATATTTGTGTTTGCTTTGTGTAAACATTACAACAAAAACTCAACATGATGTTCACATGTCATTGCTAGGGCAGTCTGGTTCTATGACGTTATTTGTCATTGTTTTTTGTTTATCCGATGCTGGCTATTTCCTTTTTTGTTTATCCGATGCTGGCTATTTCCTGATTTCTTACGCTTAAGTATGGCATTTATGATATACCACACGAATGACCACATTTACGCTTTCATCCGCGCCAACGAGAGTGTTCTGTGGGCACCAAATCGGACAGGTGGGTTTTCTTTGAGTACTCTTGTTTCCTGCCACATGAAGGACCACATAATACGCTTTTATCTGCGCCAACGAGAGTGATTAATCTAAGTTGTTAAAGCTTGTTTCACAATCTTTGTAAATAAATAAAGATTAAACTTTGAAATATAATTTTTTATTTAGAACCCCAATTCTATTGACCGTTTACACAGACAGTGTTTACATGAAAGAACATGAAAAACTCATGCAATTGTTTGGGAATGATTGTTCAAACGTCTGTGAATTCTCGATTTAACCTGTAACCTGCCAATCACGCCTAAAGCCAGATCAGACAGCACAGAAAGTACACAGAATGTGACGTCTGATCAGGCTCTATGCTGTTTGCTATTTGGACAGTGGAGCTAAAACAGTTGTCTGAATAGCAAACAACACAGATCCTGATCAAACACGACGTTACGCTGTGGCTCATTTATTTAGTTAATGCGATAAAATTTGGCCAAAATATTTACTGTTGAATTATACGCACTTTGAGTAGTACTATGGCAATATTTCAATATCATAGTGCAACCTGAAGAAATATTAGAAACAGAGGTTTACATTTAACCCATTCAACACCAAGTAACTGACATGGACTGGTCCATGATATTTTTAGACCAATAAATTAATAACAAAATTACATTTGGATCAGTTCATTTATCAAATTGGATAAAAAAAATTCTAAAAATAGTTATATTACTTGAAAAAAGTGCAGATCCTGATGAGACGGCTCGTCACGAGCTGACTCATCTGGATCTACACTTTTTTGTAAGCCAATTTAGAGGTCTGTGGTGTTGAAAGGGTTAAGTACATTAAAGCCCTAGTTTGTTTGCAGTTAGCGTTGTAGGGATTTCACGGCCTCGATACCCCGTTAACACTGGGCGCGGGTATGAGCCTGATGTTTTTCGAGATTGCAGCACAATGTCAATTCACTCGTTACGTCTTTATTTATTATAGTTCTTGATATACAATTACTCAACTATAACGTCTTAACTATAACGTGTAGCACGCTAATGGTAACGCTAATGGTAACGCTAATGGTAACGGTTATCTGAAATTAATAATAAACTACTATCAAAACAGAGAAACAAACTTACACGTAATTAACAAAACATGTAATAAACCAACTAATTTGAAACAATTACTTATCTTTGTAACAAACATTACATCAGTCCGTAAATTGTTCTTACAAGATACATGTAATACAAATTATTAACACAAGACTTACCGTATTTAGCTATGTATAGTGCGCACATTTCTTACTGAAAACCTCATCCATTTTATCTACTGCGCATTATACACCAGTACAGACATCAGGACATTTTTTTCCGGACCAAAATTTACCAATATTTCGTGAAAAAACTGAAATTCGACCCGAACGGCCCACAGTCATTCTATAAGTTGTTACATTCGACAAACGTTATAAACTAGCTATTAAAACCAGTTGCCGATAGTCTATATAAATAAATGAAATGAATAAGACCACAAAATTAGCATATTTTTCGTTTATTTTGGCAAACGTTGAAGAATTTAATTGAAATTAGTAAATGCATAAAAAAATGGCGATTTGATAACATCACGTGGTTTTATCGTATGTAATATTTCCCGTACTTTTCGCGTACTTCGCCGTACAATGTACAATGCATAAAAAAAAACTTTTTTGGCTGCAGTATTTCAATTGTTTGTAGCGATAATTAATTTCGACAAACCTTTCACAATGGGTCCCAGTTAATTAGGTAGGCTACACGTGTTGAGAAGTTTGAGCATCTGCTGACATGTTTGAGAACGTGTTGAGATGTTTGAGAACGTGTCGAGAAATTTGAGCAGGTGTGTCTGAGTGCGTTACCGTTACTCGATGAGGTATCTCGAGTGATTAATATAAGTTGTAAAAATCACGGAGCACAATTTTTAGCGATTCTTGAGAAATGTTAAATTTTGACTTGGAAAATTGCGTTTTTCACGTGCGCAGTATACATCGGAACTCAGTTTTCCCCCGATTTTCGTGCCAAATCGTGGGTGCGCATTATACACGATAGCGCACTATACATTTATTAGAGATTTATTCTGATAATATGCAGAAAGTATACATCATATTGCATCAAATCGCTTCATTTGGGAAAAAACAGACGGATCTGTAGTCCAATGGTAACACGCGGGACTTGTAATCCAGGGATCGATCCCCCGTCTGACCCTAATAAATTAACAGCTTTACACCGTGCACGTAAAAGAACCAGAGGAGACTCTGGAATGGGTCTGTCTGTATCATACTCCAAAATCTAAAATGACTAATCTCTTCAGGAGGCGTCGCTCATATGGGCAACCAGTAGCGACAATAAATAAACGTAAAACACATATTCATTTGGAAAAAGCATTCCCCTGGGAGCATCGCATCTGTATAAGTATACAACCTACAGCTCTATACCCCACACCCACAACATGTGTACGCACAAATACATGTTGGCAATCTGTTACTGTCTATATTACCATGGAATTATGTGACATCATATACCTGTAATTATAATAATAATTGATGGTCTACAATCATGCTATGTTAATTATGATATGCTGAGATTATGATTTATGATTTATTAGGTCTTGTAAATTGCTTGGTGACATTTGTGTCTGCTATTACCGAGCATGATATAGCAGTATACACAACCGGGATTACCGAGAATGATATAGCAGTATAAAAAACTGGGATTACAGAGCATGATATAGCAGTATACTCAACCGGGATTACCGAGCATGATATAGCAGTATACTCAACCGGGAATACCGAGCATGATATAGCAGTATACACAACCGGGATTACCGAGCATGATATAGCAGTATACACAACCGGGATTACAGAGCATGATATAGCAGTATACACAACCGGGATTCATACAGCAATACCTATGATAATGTGCCTCCACCGCGTAATGGATACAACATCCGCCTCAGTGGTTATTAGTTTGAGCCACATACTTCACTTAATTTATACTGCAACATCAATGATATGGTGTAAGATTCACATCGCATTGCATTTCCAGTTTTATGAACGTATACAGTCAAACCTGCCTTAAGCAGCCAGCCAAGGGAATCACAGAAAGTGGCTGCTTAGCTCAGGTGGCTGCTTAATACAGGTCATTTATATAATAAAACAATATCTGGAAACTGGCTGCTTTGTACAGGTTTGCTGATTTAACAGAGATGACCAATAACACGGGTTTTACTGTATATGCTGTATGTATCCATTTTCGTATGAATTTCCTCAATTGTTTTATTATACGTTTGACCCGTATTAAGCAGCCACCTGTGCTAAGCAGCCACTGTGATTCCCTTGGCTGGCTGCTTACGACAGGTTTGACTATTAGTGTTGTATGTTACACTGACATATCTGGAAATGTCTCAGGGTAGATATCAATTCCTTTTACGTTGTAGAAAGATGTGGGGTTTTTTCAACAAAGAGCAGGAAATTATGTAGTATTCTCGCGAAAGGATTATAGTTGTGTGCATGGTCATTATTGAAGGGGAATATTGATGCTTGTTAGAAGTTGTAACCAATTTCCATATAATACTGGAACTTTCTCTTCTGTAATCGCCATCAGTTTCATCATCACCCATCAGCAAACATCATCCATGATCATCTATCTTCACACATCATCATCTATCATAATGAATATCATCACCCATCAGCATACATCATTATCATCCACCATCATCATCCATTATCGTCATCATCATATTCAACATCATCATCTGTCACTTGTCCAACATCATCAGCATCATCAGCTGTCTTGGAAGAAGAACACACTATATCGTGAAAAAATGCAATAATCGGTGTAAAGTGATTATCACACACCACAACATTTTTACAGAGACACGCGAGAAAACATAATTGACTTGCTCAATTAGCAAATGAGGGGGAGGTGTATATTAGCAATAAAATCATTGTGATTAGAAAAAAACTAGAAAAAAACTAGAAAAAAAATGAATATACGATTATTTGATCATAATTATCGTCTGATCATAGAACTTTTTAGCGCTCTACTGTGCTACAGCCTCTAGCCTCTATAGTATTGGCAGAATTTTATGGTAGTGCCGCTGTCATGTGATATTTTCACACGCCTATTTTTTCACGTGAAAAAAATGCCATGAGATTACCCCCCCCCCCCCCCCCCCCTACGAGACTTGGTTAGGGTTAAAATATTGGGGGGCGGGTGAAGGGGTGAAAATCTCATGGTATTTTTTTCACCCATAATATTGCGCGGGTGAAAATCTCATGTGACACCGCCCATGTACCGTGTGCGACTCCCCAAGATTTAGGGATTTTGCGTGCCCACTGCTAGTCTTGTGCTCCTGCAATATTGATATATATACGAACCTGACTTCGGTGTATTCTCTATATTCGTTTTTTATGATTTTAGATGAAAATTACCAGAAGATGGCAATCGAGACTCTTGAGGAGTTGGACTGGTGCATGGATCAGTTGGAGACCATACAAACACATCGGTCTGTTAGTGATATGGCTTCCAGCAAGGTGAGTACACAGCCATACCGACACACCAGTCCGTTAGTGATATGCCTTCCAGCAAGGTGAGTACACAGCCATACCAACACACCAGTCTGTTAGTGATATGCCTTCCGGCAAGGTGAGTACACAGCCATACCAACACACCTGTCCGTTAGTGATATGCCTTCCAGCAAGGTGAGTACACAGCCATACCAACACACCAGTCCGTTAGTGATATGCCTTCCAGCAAGGTGAGTACACAGCCATACCGACATACCTGTCCATTAGTGATATGCCTTCCAGCAAGGTGAGTACACAGCCATACCTGTCCATTAGTGATATGCCTTCCAGCAAGGTGAATACACAGCCATTCCTGTCCGTAGTGATATGCCTTCCAGCAAGGTGAGTACACAGCCATACCGACAACCGTCGTGTGATATGCCTTCCAGCAAGGTGAGTACACAGCCATACCGACATACCTGTCCGTAGTGATATGCCTTCCAGCAAGGTGAGTACACAGCCATACTGTCTAGTGATATGCCTTCCAGCAAGGTGATAACAGCCATTCCTGTTAGTGATATGCTCCAGCAGGTGAGTACACAGACCTACCTGTCCGTAGTGATATGCTTCCAGCAAGGTGAGTACACAGCCATACCTGTCCGTAGTGATATGCCTTCCAGCAAGGTGAGTACACAGCCATTCCTGTCCGTAGTGATATGCCTTCCAGCAAGGTGAGTACACAGCCATTCCTGTCCGTAGTGATATGCCTTCCAGCAAGGTGAGTACACAGCCATTCCTGTCCGTAGTGATATGCCGTCCAGCAAGGTGAGTACACAGCCATACCGACATTACCTGTCCGTTTGTGATATGTCTTCCAGCAACGTGAGTACACAGCCATACCGACATACCTGTCCCTTAGTGATATGTCTTCCAGCAAGGTGAGTACACAACCATACCGACATACCTGTCCCTTAGTGATATGTCTTCCGGCAAGATGAGTACACAGCCATACCGACATACCTGTCCCTTAGTGATATGTCTTCCAGCAACGTGAGTACACAGCCATACCTGTCCGAAGTGATATGGCTTCCAGCAAGGTGAGTACACAGCCATACCTGTCCGTTTGTGATATGCCTTCCAGCAAGGTGAGTACACAGCCATACCTGTCCGTAGTGATATGGCTTCCAGCAAGGTGAGTACACAGCCATACCTGTCCGTAGTGATATGCCTTCCAGCAAGGTGAGTACACAGCCATACCAACATACCTGTCCCTTAGTGATATGTCTTCCAGCAAGGTTAGTACACAGCCATATCAACATACCTGTCCATTAGTGATATGGCTTCCAGCAAGGTGAGTACACAGCCATACCGACATACCTGTCCATTAGTGATATGCCTTCCAGCAAGGTGAGTACACAGCCATACCGACATACCTGTCCATTAGTGATATGCCATCCAGCAAGGTGAGTACACAGCCATACCGACATACCTGTCCGATAGTGATATGGCTTCCAGCAAGGTGAGTGCACAGCCATACCGACATACCTGTCTGTTTGTGATATGCCTTCCAGCAAGGTGAGTGCACAACCATACCGACATACCTGTCCATTAGTGATATGCCATCAAGCAAGGTGAGTACACAGCCATACCGACACACCAGTCCGTTAGTGATATACCTTCCAGCAAGGTGAGTACACAGCCATACCGACATACC
>CM026397.1:52412664-52563563 GCA_014843695.1 Archivesica marissinica
TGACCGTTACTATGTGTTTGTGACCATTACTATGTGTTTGTGACCGTTACTATGTGTTTGTGACCTTTACTATGTGTTTGTGACCGTTACTATGTGTTTGTAACCGTTACTATGTGTTTGTGACCTTTACTATGTGTTTGTGACCGTTACTATGTGTTTGTGACCGTTACTATGTGTTTGTGACCTTTACTATGTGTTTGTGACCGTTACTATGTGTTTGTGACCTTTACTATGTGTTTGTGACCGTTACTATGTGTTTGTAACCGTTACTATGTGTTTGTGACCTTTACTATGTGTTTGTGACCGTTACTATGTGTTTGTGACCGTTACTATGTGTTTGTGACCTTTACTATGTGTTTGTGACCGTTACTATGTGTTTGTGACCTTTACTATGTGTTTGTGACCGTTACTATGTGTTTGTAACCGTTACTATGTGTTTGTGACCTTTACTATGTGTTTGTGACCGTTACTATGTGTGTGACTTATTTGTTTCACTACTACTTTGTCAATGTATGTGGTATTTGTAATGGTATGGGGAAGCGCTTCTATGTGGGAATGTATAATAGAACCAAGAGTGGCTTCCAAGTGTGAAAGGGTTATGATGGATTCCATCAGATAGGAGATCTTGAGAACAATTGGACTGATGTTATAAGAACCCTGCAATTGAGCAAAAATAAATGTGTACAGACAGGACATGAAACAAACCGTAGTCAAATTTGTTTTCGAAATTCTACCTGCTCAAAATAAATGACAAAAAAACGTTGGAGCAAACTTTCTACTCACCCTTTACCATATCTTCAGGATGAAACTGGCAAGAGGAACCAGTTGCACAAGATTTTATGTTGATTAATAATCAAGTAGATAAACTTCAAGTGGGGGGGGGGAGATTTGTTTATCAGTTAAAACTATTAAAATACCTTCTGTTTCCTCTGTCCTGGTCGTAAGATTTTAGCCCTTTAGTTATTGTTCAGTGTGCTTTTTTAGGTCACCTGAATATAAGAAACCAGTGTGAGTGACACAGTCTTAGCTCCTTGCATGCTGGGTAAATTAAAGCTATAAATACAAAAGAATTATAGCAGACAACAATATGAGTGATGATTTTTTTTTCCACATTTGTAACTGAAACAAAAATCTGGATTATCTCATGGAATTTCATTAGAACTGTAATTACTACATATTTAACTGTTATTGTCACCTCTAGTGTGTGTGTGTGTGTTGTGTGGTGTGGTGTGGTGTGGTGTGGTGTGGTGTGGTGTGGTGTGGTGTGGTGTGGTGTGGTGTGGTGTGGTGTGGTGTGGTGTGGTGTGTGCGCGCGCGCGCGTGGAGTCGAGTCGCAGAATCCACAGTGGGAGAATTATTCATAAGCTATCACAGTCGATTTTATCACTTACTTATCATGATCATCTGTCGGAGAGAAATGTAAATAGACAAAAGAAAAATGGAGAATATTCAAGAAAATTTGATTAAATATTTTATCTAAATCTCCAATCTGTAATCACAATGTAGATTGTATGGCTACATCATAAGCTACTTGGCATCCCTGGGCTTCAGCCAGAGTTCTTTGACCTCAAATATTTTTGTCGGTACCGTAAACAAGGTAATTGTAATATAACAATGGTACTTTAAGTAAGTAAATGGTACTTTAAGTAAGTACGGCAATGTGATTATCATTCAGCACATTCCAGAAGATTTTGACAGGAAGGTGCTATAACAATTTTGGCCAGTTTTTGTGAAAGAAGCAGTTGTAGATTTTGGCAGAGTTTGTGACAGCACTGTGCATAGGGATGATGGTAGTTGATATAGCATAATGCCTGCACTTTGATGCTTCCAATTAGCCAGCCTTCTGTTTAAGATATTTATAGCTGGGTAAATGTTTGCATTCCTTGGAAGCTATTTTTTGGTATGTGGAATTATGAAAATATCATAGAGTTAGTTAGTTCATTCAAGTCAAAGTATTTTAGCTGCATTGATGAAAACTTACAGACAGGTTTTTTATCTGCATTGGTGAAAACTTACAGACGGGTTTTTATCTGCATTTTTTGAAAACTTTGGAACGTTTTTTTAGCTCCATTTATGATAACTTATGGAAGTCCATCACGTAGGAAGTGACAATTCATATTGAAAATGTGATTAGTTTCTGTCTAATCCATCTCAAATACTGGTTTTTAACTGACTCTATGGTTGGTGAAGTTTCTGATATATTGGTATAGATCATTCTAGATATTTGATGCCGATTAGTCAAATGTTTTTCTGAGTATTTCTTTGTATGATTTGTGGGGTTGCCGGGGAATTCTTCAACGAATAAGAGCATCTTCTGTAATGTGCACCATCTTCCAAAGAAATAAAAATACTAATAAAGTTCTGGATGCGTCGCCCCAATTACCAATCATTAACCCATTCAACACCAAGTAACTCACATGAACTGGTCCATGATATTTTTAAACCAATAAATTAATAATAACAAAATTACATTTGGATCAGTTCATTTATCAAAATGGGTAAAAAAAATTCTAAAAATAGTTATATTACTTGAAAAAAGTGCAGATCCTGATGAGACAGCTCGTCACGAGCCGGCTCATCTGGATCTACACTTTTTTGTAAGCCTATATAGAGGTCTGTGGTGTTGAAAGGGTTAAGGGGTGATGATAAATAAACGTATCCGTCACCCCCAAACCCCCCCAAAGTGTATTACATTAAGATTTCACACTATCATAAGCAGATATTTGTGGGGTTTCTGCCTGAAGGCTGTTTGCATAGGAGTATATGTATAACATACAAGAGCATTAACATTTATAGAGGTTAATGATATAAGAGGTGGTCAATGTCTCACCAATCATATTTAACGATCGTTATTGCACATACATTATAGGTGACGATTAAGCCATCAAATATACCTTGTAATTAATCACTGCGTATACACAATTGATGCATGCAGGACATACGAGTGATGTACTTGATTAATAATTAATAGGACATAAGAATGATGTACTTGATTAATAATTAAAAGGACATAAGAATGATGTACTTGTTTAATAATTAAAAGGACATAAGAATGATGTACTTGATTAATAATTAATAGGACATAAGAATGATGTACTTGATTAATAATTAATAGGACATAAGAATGATGTACTTGATTAATAATTAATAGGACATAAGAATGATGTACTTTTTTAATAATTAAAAGGACTTAAGAATGATGTACTTGTTTAATAATTAAAAGGACATAAGAATGATGTACTTTTTTAATAATTAAAAGGACTTAAGAATGATGTACTTGATTAATAATTAATAGGACATAAGAATGATGTACTTGTTTAATAATTAAAAGGACATAAGAATGATGTACTTGATTAATAATTAATAGGACATAAGAATGATGTACTTGTTTAATAATTAAAAGGACATAAGAATGATGTACTTGTTTAATAATTAATAGGACTTAAGAATGATGTACTTGTTTAATAATTAAAAGGACATAAGAATGATGTACTTGTTTAATAATTAAAAGGACATAAGAATGATGTACTTTTTTAATAATTAAAAGGACTTAAGAATGATGTACTTGTTTAATAATTAAAAGGACATAAGAATGATGTACTTGATTAATAATTAATAGGACATAAGAATGATGTACTTTTTTAATAATTAAAAGGACTTAAGAATGATGTACTTGTTTAATAATTAAAAGGACATAAGAATGATGTACTTGTTTAATAATTAAAAGGACATAAGAATGATGTACTTGATTAATAATTAATAGGACATAAGAATGATGTACTTGATTAATAATTAATAGGACATAAGAATGATGTACTTGATTAATAATTAATAGGACATAAGAATGATGTACTTTTTTAATAATTAAAAGGACTTAAGAATGATGTACTTGTTTAATAATTAAAAGGACATAAGAATGATGTACTTGTTTAATAATTAAAAGGACATAAGAATGATGTACTTGATTAATAATTAATAGGACATAAGAATGATGTACTTGATTAATAATTAATA
The DNA here is from genome assembly GCA_014843695.1 of Archivesica marissinica. Taxonomy (NCBI): domain Eukaryota; kingdom Metazoa; phylum Mollusca; class Bivalvia; order Venerida; family Vesicomyidae; genus Archivesica; species Archivesica marissinica. The sequence continues at coordinate 52,416,679 of CM026397.1, forward strand.
GGACATAAGAATGATGTACTTGATTAATAATTAATAGGACATAAGAATGATGTACTTTTTTAATAATTAAAAGGACTTAAGAATGATGTACTTGTTTAATAATTAAAAGGACATAAGAATGATGTACTTTTTTAATAATTAAAAGGACTTAAGAATGATGTACTTGTTTAATAATTAAAAGGACATAAGAATGATGTACTTGTTTAATAATTAATAGGACATAAGAATGATGTACTTGATTAATAATTAATAGGACATAAGAATGATGTACTTGTTTAATAATTAAAAGGACTTAAAAATGATGTACTTGATTAATAATTATGGGACTTTGCTATTTAGCAAGTTTTTCACTTCCCATGTACACATAGTCAATCACCACTGATGGTTGTGCTTAGTGCAACAAAGTAATCGTGTGTATAAATTCCTAAAATATTCTCGCAAATGTCAACTTTATTTCATGAATTATACTTTATGATGTACAATTTCACCACAGAAAATGGATCCATCTGAGGAAGTGTACAGAGCTGATATATTCCAATATACAGGAGTGGTCAAACCCATATATAGGAGCTGGTACTCCGTAGATGTCTGTGTACACTCCTGTATACACACCTGAGAGTTTAAAGCGAAACTATAATATGTGTTTATGAATAGAGAACGTGATAAATGTTGTGAAGAATCCACATATATTGGCTCTATACAAAACATTTATGTTTCATAATGGCTACTTAATACAAGTCATTGGTAGAACGATGCCATATAGCACCGGGAACATCTCTAATGAAACTATTTATTTATTATCTTACAAGTTTCATGCTGGACAAATATGTCATAAAATATGATATTTGAGAAGACTATGACGTCAATTTTGCTGTGAATTGGAAGTAATCAGATTGAAAATAACTTTGTGAGCACTAACCTTTCCATGTCCACTTAATTAATTACATTATAGACAAACATATCGAAGAAATACATGTTGCCGTTAGCGACATAAAACCAGGTTTTTAGAAATACATAAAACCAGATTTTTATTTCTAAAACTGCCTACTTTTTAAGGAAAACCTTATGATATGTATTGTAATAGTTGCATGCAATGCCTTTAATAATAGAAAATTATAAATGATGTAAACTTTTGATTGAACACTGTAATTTTCCTCTATGTTCCATTCATGTCAAACATCTTGGTATAAACTTTATTTATTTTATTATAGCAATTGCGAAACAAGCTTTAACAACTTATATTAATCACTCTCGTTGGCGAGGATGAATGCGTATATGTAGTCATTCGCGTGGGCGGAAACCGGAGAATACCCACCTGTCTTATCGAGCGACCACCGTACCATCTCGCATACTTCCCGGTAACATACATGTTGCGACGACCTAGACATGTTTACGTGTGCAGGCTTAGCCGAGTCCTAAGCGGTTAAGCAGTACTGAGCAATGTGTGCGAGATCCTTAGCAAGGACATTACTTACACAGCATTGTCGAGTATCGAACCCATAACCCCTCTATTCCAAATCCGATGCTCGGATTAGGCCTCGTATGCCACGCAAACACTATCTACTTTATAGTGCAACGGTAGCGTCGAGGTTTGTGCGACATTTCCAAGTGTATTTCATGCTGCTGAGACATTTGACTAATTCATTATACAATTTAAAAGAACAACCTTTATTTCTTTTAGTAGAACTGTCATTAATGTTATTGCTAAGCTTTGCAGCTTAATGCATGATACTACACAGATATATTGTAGCATCAAAGAGGTATTTTAATGACTTAAAGAAGTATTTTAATGCCTTAAAGAAGTATTTTAATGACTTATATAGATTGTTGTCTCCAAGCGTGGAATATTAATAATCATCGACTCATTTAGAATGAAATTAGATGTGGGTGTGTAACTAGATGTGGGTGTGTGGCTAGGGATGATATAGATATATTTCTGATACTGATAATTGAGAAATTTGAACATTTTTTACTTGTTGGTTTTATTGCTTGTTGAACGACAAAGCTCAACTTTAAGCCAGGCAGATATCTTACTTGCTGGATATTTATAGCAGGTAAAGAAGTATTAAAGAAGTCACAAAGCTGCAATTAAAATGGTAGTGAGAGGCGTGCAGATTATAACTCCTGAACAAATCTAATGTCGTGGAAGTCGTGATAGCGCCGTGGTATCGCGTTTAGCTTCAGGTGCAAAGTCCCAGAGTTTGAGCCTCGCTGGAGCCGTTACGTTACGATTGTGCTCTTTGGCAAGGCATTTAAATTCCACATTGCCTCTTCTCTCTCCCTCATGGCGATGGATTCCATCATGAAAGTGGTCTCTCGAGAGAATCATATAAGTTGTAAGAACTTGTTTCGCAATCAGGCTAAAATAATTGTGTGCAACAAATCTAAAGCATCCTGATCCACGCGAGATGTTCCAACTATTTCTGTACATTTAGTATTGAGCTCGATCGCGAAATAAGTTTTACAACAGTAAATTAATAGCTCTTGACACCTCATTCCTGATGAAATCCATCGCCACGAGGGAGAGTGAAGAGGCAATGTGGATTTAAGTGGCTTGCCTAAGAACACCACTAGCCGTGGTTCTCATGCAGTTCAAACTCGCAACCTATCAGTTCTAATGCAGATACGGAGGATTTTTCCGACTGATTGAATATTCATACCAAGTTTGCATCAAACCGCTCCAAATCATCGAACAGGTTTCCCAAGTGGACCTAGTGCAGCTGTAGCTGAACTAAACGTGATAATACCACCAATACTTGTCTCCGGACATACCGTACTTACTCGCGTATAAGGCAGGATTTTTACCACCAGATTAATGTCTCAAAAATGGCTGGTTCCCTTCCATCTTACAAGCGAATGAAATTGTTTTTTAAAATCACTTTGTTCCAACTCAATAATTGATGAATTTTGAAATAACAGAAAGGGTATTACAAAGCATAGACTTTGACAGCTCTATCTTTAAACTGAACTTGGCAATATCACTTTAGCAAATCAAATTTATTGTTGTGCGTCTGTGCATTATTTTATGATTTGACATAATTTACAGTGCTTTTACAGTACAATTTGTGCGATCTTTACTTATGAGCACTTTCCATTTTCTCAACCCGTCTTATACGCGGGTCTATGCAAAATACCACTGATTTACGACCCAAAGTTGTGGGTCGTCTTATAGGCGAGTTAATATGGTATATGCCTTATTGGAATTTGTGGTAAAGTAATGACACAATGGTTGATAACTGTGGTTGTACAAGATTCGTACCTGATATACATATAAGAGACATACCAGTCTCTGTGGTATAAAGAGCGAGAATGTTGAAGGTTCGAACCACGTCATTGATTCATTCTGACAGCCCGTTTGTGATCCACCAGCTAGTTATATAATGGTTACTGATTGCCCATCATTCTGGCGCCTGACATGCAAGAATAGGATTCATGATGTTCATAAAAGATGTCTCAAAAAGTCAGAAATGCATGGCTGGCCCTTTTAGCCCTTTCAACATTACATACCTCTAAATAGGCCTACAAAAGGTGTAGATCCAGATCCGGCTCGTGATGAGTTCTCATCAGGATCTGCACTTTTTGCCAGTAATATTAGTATTATATTACTATGCAAATGCAAAATTACCCATTTTGATAAATGAACTGGTCCAAATGTAATTTTCTTATTAATTTATTGGTCTAAAAATATCATGCACCAGTCCATGTCAGTTATTTGGAGTTGAATGGGTTAATATCATGCACCAGTCCATGTCAGTTACTTGGAGTTGAATGGGTTAATATCATGCACCAGTTCATGTCAGTTACTTGGTGTTGAATGGGTTAATATCATGGACCAGACCATGTCAGTTACTTGGTGTTGAATGGGTTAATATCATGGACCAGACCATGTCAGTTACTTGGTGTTGAATGGGTTAATATCATGCACCAGTCCATGACAGTTACTTGGAGTTGAATGGGTTAATATCATGCACCAGTCCATGGCAGTTACCTGGAGTTGAATGGGTTAATATCATGCACCAGTCCATGTCAGTTACTTGGAGTTGAATGGGTTAATATCATGCACTTGTCCATGGCAGTTACCTGGAGTTGAATGGGTTAATGGCACTATAATTAACAAACACTGTACTGTATGCTGTATAGGCTAAAATTCTTTTAAATCAATGTTGTTTATCTAGATGTCTTCCACCCTTTGAACACCTATAAGAAACCTTCACCATAGCTATCAATCTACAGACGGATCTGACCGCCTCCGTGGTCGAGTGGTTACGGTCGCTGACTTGTATACCACTGTAACCTATCATCACTGATGGTCACGGGTTCGAGCCCCACTCAGGCCGTGTCTCATTTATATGAAAAAGTTGGCAGTTTCTTACGGAGGTTGGTGCACCCAAGTACTGGTTAACCGCTGCAGCCTGCCCAGGAAATGTGTTGTTAAGTAAACTGCCCACCGGCGATATAGCCCGAAATGGTGCTGATGCAGGCGTAAAACCCAAAATATAACATATAACATAACAGACGGATCTGTAGTCCAGTGGTAATACGGTTCGATCCCCCGTCTGACCCTAATAAAATTAACAGTCTTTCAGATGGGACTTTAAACCGAGGTCTCGTGTCGGTGCTTTAGAACCAGAGGAGACTCTGGAATGGGTCTCTATCTATATCATTGCACTATCCTCTAAAATCTAAAATTACTAATCTCTTCAGGAGGCTTCGCTCATATGGGCAACCGGTAGCGACGATAAATAAACGTAAAACACACAGGCTATCAATGTGAGTTATCTGTTTCATGACGTCAATAGTTTTCCCTAAAGTGACAAACACTACTTTGAACAATTGTGATTATGGCGCCCCATGTGCATTCTGCAAACAAGACTAAGCCTCAATCTCCGATCACATCTCTGTATCGGAAACACTCACTGCTACTTAACCCTTTCAACCCCACAGGCCTCTAAATAGGCTTATGAAAAGTGTAGATCCAGATGAGACGGCTCGTGATGAGCCGTCTCATCAGGATCTGCACTTTTTTGCCAGTAATAATTATTACTATTTTTAGATAAAATTACCCATTTTGATAAATGAACTGATCCAAAGGTAATTTTCTTATTAATTTATTGGTCTGAAAATATCACGCACCAGTCCATGTCAGTTACTTGGGGTTGAATGGGTTAAACCATTAAAATGCTGAATAAATTGGACGGAATGTGCCAAACATCATAGATCCATAGCAGTCACGACATAGCACACATCTGATCAGGATCTATGATGTTTGCTATTCAGCCAAGTGTTTTAGCTCCGCTTTCAGCGCCACTATCCGAATAGCAAACAGCAGAGAGCCTAATGAGACGACAAGTTCTGTGCACATTCTGTGCCATCTGATCTGGCTCTATGCTGTTTGCAAAAGCTAATGTTTTTGTTTCCAGCATTGTAAGGGATAACCCTTAAAATGCTGAATAAACTGGAAGGAATGTGTCTGACCAAGATCTATGATGTTTGCTATTCAGACAAGTGTTTTAGCTTCACTATCCGAATAGCAAATCAGATAGCAAGTCTGATCAGACAGCAAGTTCTGTGCATATCTGATCTGACTCTATGTTGTTTGCAAAAGCAAGTTTAGTTGGGGGATTAGCAGGTTAACGGTTAATAATGATACTATATTAGTAATAACTCCTATATCTGAATAACTTGCTAAATTTTGAGTATGCTAAGAGGACTAATTGTCTGTTTTGTTTTGCAATGGTAACATTATTACGAACACAAATGTATATTTATAGAGACATTCTCCTGACAAGCAACTTCCATTCATTAATTAAATATGCCTTTATAAGCGGAAATAGCAATTATATATAAAATGTATATATGTGTATATATATATATAGTACTACAAGGTCAATGCTCGAAGGTGTAAGGCTGTAGCATAAATCATTAATTCTTACGATGGTGTTTCCTTTTCATTAATAAAGACATGCAATGACCTAGTTTGCTTGAGAACATATTTCTACAATCCTTGTTTAGTGGGAGCTCCTTTATGTTTCATCCAACTCTCAGCACCTGGTTACTCTGGGCAACGCATCAGCATAGCAATTATATTTATATATTAATAAATATAAGTCATTTTATTTATTGGAGGAGAGTGCATGTGTAGTTTATACAAATTTATTTTAGCTCAATTGGGAAACAAAGTTTTTACAACTTATATTAATCACTATTATTCCTGGTGGAATCCGTCGCCACGAGGGAGAGAGACGACGTGGAATTTAAATGCCTTGCTTAAGGGCACAATCACGGCTCCAGCGGCGCTCAAACTCGGGGCCTTTCGAACCTGAAGCGAACAGGCTATGATGGCTTACACATTCCAAATAGTAAATGATAGTGTAAGATGCTGAAGACCGATTCCAGAAGCATTTTTTACATACCAGGTGTATAATGCCGATACATGACACCTCTGTTTTCGGAGAATTGGAGCTACGAATGGAGCACAATGACAACAATATTAAAGCAGCATTACATCGTAATAAATGATGTTTTGGGTAAAATATAAATACTAATGTGTGTGTGTTTACAAAAATTGAAATAGTCACTCAGAAACGATAAAATTCCAATAAATTTAAACCGTCGTATATGCGAATTTGTTTATCAACACACGAAATGTAAACACGCACATCGCGCATGCGTGAAACAACAAGAGGATGTAGAAAACAACGTATATATTTTGAACATGAAAGACTATCTATCTATCTTCCTCTAATGTCGAACCCCTCGCGAGGATGTAGACATGTCCCTAAAAGACTTAGCTAACAGAGGTATGAATCAACATATCAAGTTAAAAAAAGACAACGTGGGACAAATTGGAACGATGCATTCCGAATGTAAACAAGTGCGGACGATGCGTTCCAGTTGTAAACAAGTGCATGACCGATCGACTCGGAAAGTCCTACTTTCGGTTTCGAGTTTGTTTTATCGCAAAAAACACTGTTTACCAAATGAATATAAGCATACAAAGTATAATGTTAGAATGTGTAGCAGCATTGCTACCCATATGTAAAAAATTTCAAATATCTTTTATTTCATACGATTTAATAGATTGTAAGATTGTAAATATTATTAAGGTTAGATGGTGGATCGAACCTACGATTCCTGGATTCGCAGTCCAAGTTGTTAACCACTGGATCACTGGCTGTCTGTATAACATCAACATACCTTATTGCCTGTGGGTTATTTCATTTTGTTATATAATAATTATGAAAACCGTGTGCAAACAAGCACCTGTCACTGACAGGGATCATTCTAGAGGGCGATGTGGGCGAAATTGTTGCCCTAGGGACCCTGACTTCGCCCTCTGGGGCACTTCTCCCTAAGAAAAAAAATGTTTTTTGGTTTTTACGATTTTCAAACAAAATTGTGTCTAGTCTACACTGGCCCATTATAAAGCACTCCTTTTATTCAAATGTTGTATTTAATTGTATTTAATTGTTGTACTGTGCATTTTAACCCTATTTTGCAGAAGTATATTAAAGAACACCATTTAAGGAAGCGATCACGCGCTTTCTCACTTCTCCCAAAAATTATGACCTAGAATGAACCCTGCACTGAAACCTTTTCCTTCTTAAGAGATGCAGACTTTAACTTACCAATCAGCATCAAGCAGTCCCCAGTTACCTCCCCCACCATCACAGAAGTTCCGGGTAATTTTGTTCAGCTTCAAATAGAGTTTTCTGTTTGTCGACTACTAATGTGTCATTGTATGTGGACTGTCCGATTAGCGCAGTGGTTAGCACGCTCACTTCTCACCAATGCAACCTCGGACCGGGAAGTATGTGAGGTGGGACGGTTGTCGCCAGATCGGACAGGTGGATTTTCTCCGGGTACTCCGGTTTCCTCCCACACGAATGACTACATTTACGCTTTCATCCGCTCCAACGAGAGTGATTAATATAAGTTGTTAGAACTTGCTTCGCAATCATTGTAAAATAAATAAAATTTAAACTTTATATGGAATTGTTAATCGTGAGTCTAAAGTAGTGTTTAGGCAATATATAGGTCCCAAAATCATAATCGTTTATCGGTTGTAATCGGTTAGTAATGTATGACTTATGTATTAGTACTAATGCCACGAATGATATATTGGTAGCACGCTGAACTGGTAGTCCAGGGATCGCAAGTTCGATCCCCCGTCTGACCGTAATAAAATTAAAAGTCTATAAACCGAGGTCTCGTGTCGGTGCTGTACTCATGTAAAAGAACCAGAGTACACTCAATTATTACACTATCCTGCAAAAATCTAAAATGACTAATCTCCAAATGACTAATCTCTTCAGGAGGCGTCACGCATATGGGCAACCGGTAGTGACAATAAATAAACGTAAAACACAAGGTATATTGAAGTCTGCTTCATAGTGAGAAACTGGGCATATACTTTCATTATAATATCTGAATAATCTCGTGTATAAAAAAAGTAACAATTCAGCTTTTTTTAAATGTTTGATTTATATTGTCAACAACCGCGAAAACAACTGTGCTTAAGTTATCACCCAAGTTTATATATCACGTCGCAGTCCATTTTTGACCCTCCGGACATAAACTATTTTATACCAAAATCAGCCGAAAGTCATACTGATAAAATAAATATTTATGCGCTGTTTGATTATGAGAAAATGTGATCGATTATTGCCGATTATGGTCGTTTCCAATTATAATCGATGATCCGCCCACTACAGTCGAGACGTTTCTATGTGGGACTTTGTAATTAAAAGTCAGAATAATGTGCTTACTTTAGAATTTGCTGCACATTGATTTATGATTTATCCAAATATCCAAAGAGCGAATAATTAGAAATCGTGTTTATTGTGTTATATTTCCGTTTTACAACAATGAATTATTCATTGGTTTTTTTGAGTCAAATACGACATGGAATTTCATTGGAATTGTGTCGTAGCAATGCATTCTACTGAAAACAAAGTCAAATACGACATGGAATTTCATTAGAATTGTGTCGTAGCAATGCATTCTACTGAAAACAAAGTCAAATACGACATGGAATTTCATTAGAATAGTGTTGTAGCAATGCATTCTACTGAAAACAAAGTCAAATACGACATGGAATTTCATTAGAATTGTGTCGTAGCAATGCATTCTACTGAAATTTCATGACGTATTTCCAGTGTCTTTAAATATTTTTTAATTTACTAATATGAAAAACAAATTAATGAATTTGTCGTCTGCTGCAATTATTTGAAGTATTTATATAGACTTAATTCATTTCCCAGCGTTTATAAATTACCTCCCTTTATGAATATTTATTATTAAGATCACTAATAAAATTGTCAATGGTACCGGGATAAATTTTGGTTTCTAGTTTTACATTTCCATTTGAAGACAACCTAAAACAAGAAAGAAAGTGGCTTTCAATAATCCATTCCTTGCCAACTGACCTAGTAGAAAGATACGAGACAAATATCATTCAAGCACTTTTTTGACAAGGATGTGTTTTAATAGTACAAAACTCTACGGATGCCATTTATTTCTTTTGCCATTAAAACTACTGTTAAGCCGTTCAGACAGAATCAATTTCAAGCCATAAAATATCGTGTAGCTGAGATATTTGTCATTAACACATCATTAGTGCATCACTTGATGTGCTACAAATTGTCTCTTCAATAAAATAAAATCGTTCAAGAAATAATTCCCCCAAGGACAAATTTTATGTATCGGAGGAGATATAGAGTGCATACTGTATTGCGTACAATAACTCGCCATTACTAAATATGCCGCTTTATCCCGATAATGGGGGAATTATCTTATTAGCACCAAACTTGGTTTTTATAGAGTAGGCGGTAAACCCTTTCAACACCACAGACATCTAAATTGGCTTACAAAAAAGTGTAAACATAATTACCCATTTTGATAAATGAACTTGTCCAAATGTGATTTTCTGATTAATTTATTGGTCTAAAAATATCATGGACCAGTCCATGTCAGCTACTTGGTGTTGAATGGGTTAACCAGTAAGTGGCGACTGCAGAATATGGTTCCACATTAGTGGACTGGTGCATGATATTAACCCATTCAACACCAAGTAACTGACATGGACTGGTGCATGATATTAACCCATTCAACACCAAGTAACTCACATGGACTGGTCCATGATATTCATAGACCAATAAATGAATCAGAAAATCACATTTGGACAAGTTCATTTATCAAAATGGGTAATTATGTCTAAAAATAGTCATATCACTGGCAAAAAGTGCAGATCCTGATGAGACGGCTCATCACGAGCCGGCTCATCTGGATCTACACTTTTTGTAAGCCTATTTAGAGGTCTGTGGTGTTGAAAGGGTTAAGCAGCCAACCAAGTGAATCACAGACGTGTTTGCTTAGTACAAGTGGCTGCTTAGCACAAGTGGCTGCTGTTCGTTTAAGTCATTCCCCCCTCCATGCATAAAGTGACCGGCAAACTGTGTCTGTGTTTGATTGGTTTGTCGGTTTACTTCTTAGAACAAGCATCACTACAGAGTAATTAATCATAAATATATGGCATACGCTGCACGGTAAAGTCTATGGCATACGCTGCACAGTAAAGTCTATGGCATACGCTGCACGGTAAAGTCTATGGCATACGCTGCATGGTAAAGTCTATGGCATACGCTGCACGGTAAAGTCTATGGCATATGCTGCACGGTAAAGTCTATGGCATACGCTGCACGGTAAAGTCTATGGCATACGCTGCACGGTAAAGTCTATGGCATACGCTGCACGGTAAAGTCTATGGCATACACTGCATGGTAAACAACCAACACAACCCAAACACAACGCACGTAAAGTCTATGGCATACGCCACAACACAACCCCAAACCAACCTGCACGGTAAAGTCTATGGCATACCTGCATGGTAAAGTCTATGGCATACGCTGCACGGTAAAGTCTATGGCATACGCTGCATGGTAAAGTCTATGGCATATGCTGCACGGTAATGTCTATGGCATACGCTGCACGGTAAAGTCTATGGCATACGCTGCACGGTAAAGTATATGGCATACGCTGCACGGTAAAGTCTATGGCATACGCTGCACGGTAAAGTCTATGGCATACGCTGCATGGTAAAGTCTATGGCATACGCTGCACGGTAAAGTCTATGGCATACGCTGCATGGTAAAGTCTATGGCATACGCTGCATGGTAAAGTCTATGACATTTGCTGCACAGTGTGTAAGCAGGTGTTGTCATTGATGGATTATTTAATATAGAATCTCTGGGGAAGTTGCTAGGATGTAAATGTCATTACAATTAAAGTGTCCTTACTGCCAAGGTTTACTGTAAGTATGTGTTGGTATAACCAGTACACCATAACTATTTATAGATGTAGGAATTCAAGGCCCAATAATAAACTAGGAAACCTTCTATTGCTTTCTTACAGCCGGATCACTGGACTGGTAATTCAGGGATCACAGGTTCGATCCCCCGTCTGACCCTAATAAAATTAACAGTCTTTCAGATGGGACATTAAACCGAGGCCTCGTGTCGGTGCTGTACACTGTGCACGTAAAAGAACCAGAGGAGACTCTGGAATGGGTCTGTATTATTGCACTATCCTCCAAAAATCTAAAATGACTAATCTCTTCCGGAGGCGTCGCTCATATGGGCAACCGGTAGAGACGATAAATAAACGTAAAACACATATTGCTAGCATATTTCAGCTAGACCTTCAACATAGTGAAACATGTGTGTATGACATGCAAGGGCACATATTGTTGACCGACCAATAGTTGTCTATATATTATTTTTCAACTCTTTGCATACTAGCGGTGAAATTAACCCTTTGCCTGCTGAGGAAATAAAATCACATTTGCAAACAACACAGATCCAGATCAGCCATGGTGTAACACCGCATCTGATCAGGATCTATGTTTTTTTCTATTCACTCAAGTGTTTTAACTCCACTATCCGAATAGCAAGCAGCATAGAGCCTGATTAGACGGCACGTTTTGTGCCCCGTCTGATCTGGCTCTATGCTGTTTGCAAAAGTGATTTTTATCTGCTGCCAGTGTGCAAAGGGTTAACAGTCAAATATGTTGTAGAATTTCATTAGAATTATAACGACACAATTCTATTGAACTTCCGTGACATATTTCCAGAGTTTGCAGTTACAAATTAGAAAAACACATTAATGAATTGTAGCAGACTACAATTATTTGAACTATTTATAGAATTTATTTTATCCAAGGCAATACATACCACCAAGCTCAAAAATAGGAAAGTCTGAGGCAGCTGATGGCGACTAAAATGCTGGCTGGTATATCACAAGGAAATCAATATGAAACAGTATGGTGTCTTAAGACACATTTCAGCAGTCAAAATAATTGACTACAACAGTTACAGACTACACGTCAGCACACATAAGTATATAAGTAAGCCAAAGCCATCATGTTACAGATGGATCTGTAGTCCAGTGGTAACACGCTGGACTGGTAATCCAGGGATCGCAGGTTCGATCCCCCGTCTGACCCTAATAAAATTAACAGTCTTTCAGATGGGACTTAAAACCGAGGTCTCCTGTCGGTGCTGTACACTGTGCACGTAAAAGAACCAGAGGAGATTCTGGAATGGGTCTCTGTCTGTATCATTGCACTATCCTCCGAAAATCTAAAATGACCAATCTCTTCAGTAGGCGTCGCTCATATGGGCAACCAGTAGCACGATAAATAAACGTAAAACACACACATGTAAAGCACTACAAATGTACCACACACGCTTGCACAAATTTATGTTTGCTTCTGAAATGGTGTTCCAAATAAAATCTGATCAATGTTATATTACATATCTTTTAAATTTTAATGTTAGACAGATGGTGGCATCCAGAATTGAGGAAGCAGTCACGAATGAACTGAACGAATGAACTGAACGCTTTGATCTCAGATCGTGAGGCTTTAATTTCCAAAGAATGTATGTTACCTGACGTAAATTGGTTTTATTCTTGGCAAATTGATTGGGAATGTTCCTTGCTCATTATGTGTGCGAGACGTACTTTTGTGTTTTACAATTAGCAGTTTGGTACATGCAGCACCTACACAATCGTCCTTGGTAGCTTCTTTTGTTGTTGTTTTATTGTTATTTGCTGGAAAAATAATGTTCAACATAACTGCCAAAGAATGTAAGCATTCTCGTGCTAGTTTCATGTGAACGTTGGGTTTAAAGGTGCAGAGGTACAATCCAATATGCCATACATAACACATGGCAAACCCAGTTTTAAATGTGTGAAATACACTTGTAACGATCGTACAAGCTTAACCCTTACTGTTCAGGAAATTAGTATATTATTCATTTTTGCAAACAACAATAGACCCAGATCAGATGGTACAGAACATGCACATAATGTGATCAGGATCTGTGGCACTAAAACACTTGGCTGAATAGCAAACCACATAGATCCTGATCAGACGCGGTGTATAAATTGTTGCAGCTGATCCAGATCTATGTTGTTTGCGCATTCCTTCTAATTTATTCAGCATTTTAAGGGTTAAACAATTTGCATCGATATATATGTATACTATCAACATAATATTTTTATTTGTAGCTATCTTGTATACAATATACTTAACCCGGCGCGATATAGCCGGAACTATGCTGATGCGCTGTTAAACCAAATACTCGCTCACTCACAATTTGCATATTAACCCATTTCATTCTGGATACATTTAAAGGCTTTTGCAAACAACATAGATCCAGATCAGCCGCAGTGTGACGCTGCATGCTGATCAGGATCTATGTTGTTTGCTACATAGCCAAGTGTCTTAGCAAGATCATCTGAATAGCAAACAGCATATAGCCTGATCAGACGGCATGTTCCGTGGCGGTTGATCTGGCTCTATGTTCTTTGCAAATACTGTTTGAGCAGTATCCAGAATGAAATGGGTTAACAATGATAATTAAAGCCAATTGAAATTTGTTGCTGTGCTTTTTCAAATGTTTGCAAATGGCATTAAATGCCAATGGCGGTGAAAGACCATTGTATGATTTCCCAAAGTCGGGTTGAAAAAACTTGAAAAACATGTATCATTTCAGACGGCAGCATTCATTTTGTACGAGAAGTGTATGTATATATCCATTCTCATTGTTTTCGGAGTGAAGGTTTTTTGAACCCAAAATTTATTTTTATTTTAGTCAAGGTCAAAAATAGACCAAATATGCCAGAAATTTCCACACATGATCCACTTATAAACATGGCAACAGAAGATATATTGCTGCTATCATCTGGCCTTGTTTTTTCTAATATGTTAGGTTGTTATGAAATTAATGTCAACCCACTGAAGATGGGACAGATATACATTATCTGGGCATTGTCCACTGCTGTCCTTCCTGTATCCCATTACAATTCGTGTTCAGCTAATTATGATGCCTAATGCTGTTATAAATGTTGACCCACTGGTCCACTGAAGGTTTGACAGATTTCTACAATTAACCAATTCTCCACTACTGTTCGTTCGGTGTATGTCACATCACAATATATTTTGAGATACCGTAATCGTCTATATATAAGACGCATGTTTTTTCCCCTCCAAAATAGTATGCAAAAGTCTGCTGCGTCTTATACTCCAGTTTAGAACTAAATTTTATTGTTTCCCGGACTCAAAAACGGCAAATGGCATATTACACCAAAGGGAAATAAATGTTTCATACTATTTTACTCTAAGTCGCGCATGTACATGTTTCGGATTTCGTTGAGTCTAAATATATCTACATGTGAAAATCATTCAAAGTTAAAAATGTTATTTATTTTACGGTAAAAAGAAATAGCAACTATAGATAGAAAATAGATTATTTTAAAATGAAAATCAACAAAAACAATTATTTATTGAATGACAATTAATGATAGTTCACAGGAAATAGCTTAGCAAGCTATGCAAACAACCAAATTACTGACTGCTGTTTGGCGTATGTGCCACCAATTATGAGAACCCCTTGATAATGTGTTGACTAGGTATTGATTGACATGATGAAATTAAGTCATTTTAAATAACTTTCTTACCTGCGCATGTGACACAGACGGATCTGTAGTCCAGTGGTAACATGTGGGGACTGGTAATCCAGAGATTGCTGGTTCGATCCCCCGTCTGACCATAATAAAATAACAGTCTTTCAGATGGGACTTTAAACCGAGGTCTCGTGTCGGTGCTGTACACCGTGCATGTAAATGAACCAGAGGGGACTCTGGAATGAGTCTCTGTCTGTACATATATCATTGCACAATCTAAAATGACTAATCTCTTCAGGGGCATCGCTCATATGGGCATTCGGTAGCGACGATAAATAAACGTAAAACACACACTGATTGTATTAATAAAGTCATGAGCAGATTTCATACAAAGCACATGAGAAGTTATCCGCCTATGCCGAAGCACATGGGTACACAAAGCAGGAGAGATTGAATATGGCATATTTATTAACTGTCATTAGCACGAAATCCTTGCTAATCACAGTCATCATGTGCGTTTTATACAGCAAATAAGTATTTTTCCCCTGGAATTTCTCTGGGTTTTTTAACTGCATATTATACTGCTGTGTGACATCACTGCGTGTCTGTAATTTTAATGAAAAGGACACTGACCAGCATTGTAAGAATTCATTAGGTTATTTAAAGATTTATAGTACTGCCTCATACTAAACGAGCATTGACCTATTGACCTAGTACTATATATATATATATCTGTATCCTCATAAAATTAATATGAAGAAGATACTTCTGGATGCATCGCCCCGAACAATCGGTGTAGGGTGGAGGGGACGATAAATAAACTTATGCAAGAAAAGCAACATAACACGCTTGTGAAGTGCATGAAGATTGAGTTAATGTTGAGCCCAATCGAATGTGTAGTAACCACCCAAGCACACTCCTCAATACAGAGTATATAAGTATATAACATATTTGACATAGTAACAGACGGATCTATAGTCCATTGGTAACACGCTGGACTGGTAATCCAGGGATCGCAGGTTCGATCCCCCCCCCGTCTGGCCCTAATAATAATAAGTCTTTCAGATGGGAGATTAAACCAAGGTCTCGTGTCGGTGCTGTACACCGTGCATGTAAAAGAACCAGAGGAGACTCTGGAATGGGTCTCTGTCTGTATCATTGCACTATCCTCCAAAAATATCTCTTCAGGAGGTGTCGCTGATATGGGCAACCGATAGCGACGATAAATAAACATAAAACACACACACATAAGACAGTATATGCCAGGCCCGTAAACATGTTTTTCATAGGGGGGGTTCAGGAGTCCAAACAAGAGCATGTAGCGCAATCCGCATCATTTGACGGGGCTTTAGTTTATACAAAATTATTTTAGCTCAATTGCATAACAAGTTCTTACAACTTTTATTAATCACTCACGAGACCTCATTCCTGATGGAATCCATCGCCACGAGGGAGAGAGTAGAGGTATTTGCCCAAGGGTACAATCGTGGCAGCTCCAGCAGTGAACTCCGGGCCTTTCGCACCTGAAGCGAACACGCTACCACTGCACTATCATGACTTCTACTGGCCAAGGTTTGAAGCCTCTCCTCTCCCAAGATTTTTTTTAAAAACCTCAATGCCTGGGTGCATTTGATGCTTTTTTGTGTAATGAAGAAACATTGTCCTCATACGACTTCAACTATGTATTACACAGAATAGAAAGATTATATCGTCCAGCGCCACAATTTGGCATTGCAACATTTTGTTTTCTCTATTTTTATTATGCTGAGCAATTATTTATATACAATGAACATTTCTGGTTGCCCAAAACGGAGTAGTTCAACCTAGTATAAGCAACATTAACAGAGAACATGCTAATAAAGTACTTAACCCATTCAACACCGAGTAACTGACATGGACTTGTGCATGATATTTTTAGACCAATAAATGAATAAGAAAATTAATCTTTGGACCAGTTCATTAATCAAAATGGGTAATTTTATCTAAAAATAGTAAAAATTATTACTGGCAAAAAGTGCAGATCCTGATGAGATCTACACTTTTTGTAAGTCTATTTAGAGTCCTGTAGTGTTGAAAGCTAGGGTTAATTAAATATAAGGAAACCTAGGCGACCAATCACATATTGGGTTGAATTTGCAACAATAATAATTATATTTGGGTTTCATAAAGTGGATATAGGAAAATTAAATTTTAATAAATTTATCGGCAAAAAAGTGGACCGTGGCAGATTTAGAGGGATGCATGCACACCCATTGCACCCTCACTGTTTGCATGTGCACTTCTTTCAAAATGCGTCATTGCTGTCATTAGATCATGCCCGGCACCTAGTTTCAGAGTATGTTTATTTTGCAGATGTTTTAACAATTTAAAACAGATGGTAAAATCCTACAAGACATCGAGATCTCTCTATACAACAGCCATGTTCTTGGATCTACACTTTTTTGTAAGCCTATTTAGAGGCCTGTGGTGTTGAAACGGTTAATTATCAATCATCCTTGCAATTTCGTGGTTCCCAGTCTTTGGTTTTGTAAGACGAACCCACAGCTTCCTTGTTTCAATCATCAATGTATTGCTTATCCAGTTTTGTAAGACGAACCCACAGCTTCCTTGTTTCAATCATCAATGTATTGCTTATCCAGTTTTGTAAGACGAACCCACAGCTTCCTTGTTTCAATCATCAATGTATTGCTTATCCAGTTTTGTAAGACGAACCCACAGCTTCCTTGTTTCAATCATCAATGTATTGCTTATCCAGTTTTGTAAGACGAACCCACAGCTTCCTTGTTTCAATCATCAATGTATTGCTTATCCAGCTTGAACACTGCCTTGTAGATAAGATTTACTAAAAACCTTATGAAAATATTGTCATGACTGGCACAAAAATAATATTTAGCGATGTATGAAATGGTGGAACAGATTAAATTCGATTAAATTTTTGATGAATACTTATACTTACTTAGTCTGTCAGATCCTAGATCATCAGTCTTGCTTCGTTGAAATCTGCAAACGGGATGTATTATATTATAACTTTGTGTAGCTTTCAGTAGCTAAGTAGTGCAACAAAGAAAAAACTTGCAAAATGCAGCTTGTCTCACCTAAGATATGAAGGGCAAATAAATATGTATATATAGGTATTTTGGCAATTGATGAAGAAAGTAAATAGGTGAATGAAATTGATGATTGCTTTGCTTCAAGTTTTCTAATGACTTGGCAAGTACTCAAGCATCTGTCATAAAGTTAACAACAGAAGAATTTTATGGTTGTCTATAAGTTTACCAGGTCACAGGAGCAATAACTACACAGAACACCTCAAAGTAACATTTGTAGATATAAAATATACTTGTATCGTAGACATAGATAGATATAGATGTAGACGCAGTAGTTTTCGACATAAAAAATGTAAAGATTATTCATGTACATTGGTTTTTAGTTTAATAATATTTTATTATATATACATGCAAACAACATGCATTAATGCTATAGTGTTAAGAAATTTAAGAGGGCGCTAATGAAGATTAGTTCAGAACTAATTAGGTCACCCTCTATAAATAAAGAAATATATCTATCTATCTATATTCTACACAGTCATATATATATATGTACAGTCTGACACACAGTCATATATATATATATGTACAGTCTGACACACAGTCATATATATATATATATGTACAGTCTGACACACAGTCATATATATATATATGTACAGTCTGACACACAGTCATATATATATATATGTACAGTCTGACACACAGTCATATATATATGTATGTACAGTCTGACACACAGTCATATATATATGTACAGTCCGACACACAGTCATATATTTATATATACAGTCCGACACACAGTCATATATATATATATATACATACAGTCTGACTCGCAGTCATATATATATACAGTCCGACACACAGTCATATATATACAGTCCGACACACAGTCATACATATATATATATATACAGTCCGACACACAGTCATATATATATACAGTCCGACACACAGTCATACATATATATATACAGTCCGACACACAGTCATATATATACACAGTCCAACTAAACCATATCAAACGGTACCATCCGACCTGCTTATGAACGCTTCTATATATCTGAATCTCCCTCCAAAATAAGAGCCGAATTAGAAGTATCCTCCTACATGTCCATTCCAAACGTGGCCTGGACCACATCATTTTGTTTCTTGCCAGTAACTTCTAGTACCTTCCAGATGTGATAAAAGGCCCACCAGAAACCAAGTTGACAAAATGTTGATAATTGAATCAAAAGAGCAGCTCTCACTACTTGTTTGTACATGGATTGTATAATTGTTCCCAAAAACAAACTCAATCTGTCTGCATTGCATAATTATGTCTTGAATATTAATGAAAAGGAAGGACACTGAACATCATCGTAAGAATTTTTTAGACTGCTTGTGATTGGCGGGCAATAAGTAAATAAATCATACCCGTTGAACTAATAAGCCCCGCCTTTTTATTTCTATAAAGTCTAGTGGTTAGGATTGAATATGCATGCAGTCCCCAGCTGTCCCTCATTTGTACATAAATACATACCTAAATGAACCTATTCTTTCAGCTGATACCTGCACTATCAATTAGCTAACCAATATAAGCACCATCCTGTACATGTTTGTGTATGCCATTTACCTCAGTACTTCTAGTACTTGTAGAAAACAATTTGTAATCTTTTGTAATCTTAAGATACAAATACAACCTAATGGGGTTGCTGACTTGTTTATTATATATATAATACGTTTGATCTAGTGAACATTTATTTTCTGGCCAGTTATTATAAGAGGAACTGCACCACAAGTGCCAATCTTATATATTAATATAATAATATTTGTGTCTACCGTCTCCGTGGCCCAGTGGTTAAGGCGTCTACGGAGCGGGAGGTCGAAGGTTCGAATCTCGTCAGGGGTTCGTTCTGATATGGCCGGTTGGGGAGCCGCCAGCTAGTTAAATAATGGTTACCGATTGCCTACCAGCCTGGTGCCTGGCATACAAGCATAGGATTCGGGAAGTACTGATGTTCATAAAAAGAGGTGTCTCATAAGTCAGAAATGGCTGGCCCTTTAAATAGGGGTGACACTATAATAAACAAACACACACTATATTATATATCTCTATATAATTACGTCTTATATATTGATTGACCCACATAATGTCGGTTCACAGCCCTATGACGTCATGCTCTTTCTTGTGGTCAGTAGAACGATGTCAATGCCTCTAACTTGGTGCTTTAATAGTTATGTCAGTAATTGCTTCAATGTAGAAAGTGCATGCGATATTTGATACCTAAAGGTGAAACTTGCCAGAATTGCTACTTGCCAATATAATCTGCACATGAACATGTTATTGGAAGCTTAGTTGATACAACAAAGAATGTCAGTACTGAATGCTCGGGTCAGTGACATTCTCATTGGGTGGCCGAGTGGTTAAGTTCGTTGACTTCAAAACAGTTGCCCCTCACAGCTCGAATCCCACCTTTATGACCTGTGCCTGAAATACTGCTTGTAAGGGCATGCGGGGGTTCCACCTCTGCCAATAATAGCTGGAGAGTCGCCATATGACCTAAGTAAGCCGTTGGTGCCATGTTAACCCTTTCAACACCACACACCTCTAAATAGGCTTACAAAAAGTGTAGATCCAGATGAGCCGGCTCGTGACGAGCCATCTCATCAGGATCTGCACTTTTTGCCAGTGATATGACTATTTTTAGACATAATTACCCATTTTGATAAATGAACTTGTCCAAATGTGATTTTCTGATTCATTTATTGGTTTATGAATATCATGGACCAGTCCATGTGAGTTACTAGGTGTTGAATGGGTTAAGCCCCAAAAAAAAACACACACATTCTCATTGCTCCTTTTGTTTTGTACCCAACACAGTTGTATGAACTTGGTTTAGTTTATACAAATTTATTTTAGCTCGATTGCGAAACAAGTTCTTTCAACTTATGTTAATCACTCTCGAGACCTCATTCCTGATGGAATCCATCGCCATGAAGGAGAGAGAAGAGACAATGTGGAATTTAAATGCCTTGCCTAAGGGCACAATCGTAACGGTTCCAGCGGGGCTCGAACTCCAGACCTTTCGCACCTGAAGCGAACGCGCATCCACAGCGCTATCACGACTTCCACTTGGTGAACTGGGTAATCAGTTACCTGATTACAAAACAAAGCAGCAATGGATTTTTGAAATGTGGGAAGGGAGAGAAAGCAGTGGGTTCAGTAATATAACTATGCTAATATCTAGAATTACTGGGCCAATTATTAAATGGTCGTATATTTCTGGGGGAAGGCGGTCGGTCACTCAGGGCAGTCATCAGAATTCAGCAGAATAACAAAGCTAATATCTTAGAATTACTGGGCGAATTAGTAAATGGTCATTGTAATAATAGTCTTGGCTTAGTGCAGCATACAGATGAAGCATTTCAAGAGACCAAGAGTGTACCAAATGAAGCATTTCCCATTCCAAAGGGTGACATTTCCAGAGCCCAAATGGGATACCGCTCATTCAAAATTGGAGGCATTTAACATGATCAACTGAACAACATAAGAAACTTCCATTAACTTTGCTTGAACATAACTTGATGATCCGTGGGGGGGGGGGATTGTTATGTTTGCATTTAACTCTTTCAACCCCAAGTAACTGACATGGATTGGTGCATGCTATTTTTAGACCAATAAATTAATAAGAAAATTACCTTTGGACCAGTTCATTTATCAAAATGGGTAATTTTATCTAAAAATAGTAATAATTATTACTGGCAAAAAAGTGCAGATCCTGATGAGACGGCTCGTCATGAGCCGGCTCATCTGGATCTACACTTTTTCATAAGCCTATTTAGAGGCCTGTGGGGTTGAAAGGGTTAAAGGAGTGTTCCATCATCCTTTAGTAGAAACTGGAAGAAAGTTTGACCAAGTGTGGAAGGAGTTAAGAACAAACATACTTCTTAATCTTAACCTGCCGATCACAACTGAAGTCACTGTTGCAAACAACATAGAGCCAGATCAGACGGCACACTATGTAACGGCATAACGGTAGAGCTGTCTGATCAGGCTCTATTTTGCTATTTGGATAGTGGAGCTAAAAGACTTGGCAACATAGATCCTGATGATCTGTTTGCAAAAGTGATTTTATTTACTCAGCAGGCAAAAGAATTAATTAAAAATGCATGGATTTATTGTATGTTTTTAAAAAAATTATTTCAATTTTCACTTCAAGGAAGTGTTTGGAATAGGATTTGCTTCAGGGAAGTGTTTGGTTCAGTGTTTGGTTTAGTGTTTGGTTCAGGGTTTGGTTCAGTGTTTGCTTCAGGGAAGTGTTTGGTTCAGTGTTTGGTTCAGTGTTTGCTTTAGGGAAGTGTTTGGTTCAGTGTTTGCTTTAGGGAAGTGTTTGGTTCAGTGTTTGGTTTAGGGTTTGGTTCAGGGTTTGGTTTAGTGTTTGCTTCAGGGTTTGGTTTAGTGTTTGCTTCAGGGTTTGGTTTAGTGTTTGCTTCAGGGAAGTGTTTGGTTCAGTGTTTGGTTTAGGGTTTGCTTCAGGGAAGTGTTTGGTTCAGTGTTTGGTTTAGGGTTTGGTTCAGTGTTTGCTTCAGTGTTTGCTTCAGGGTTTGGTTCAGGGAGGTGTTTGCTTCAGGGTTTGGTTCAGGGGGGAAGTGTTTGGTTCAGGGAAGTGTTTGGTTCAGGGATGTGTTTGGTCCAGGGAAGTGTTTGGTCCAGGGAAGTGTTTGGTTCAGGGAATGGTTCAGGGAAGTGTTTGGTTCAGGGAAGTGTTTGGTCCAGGGAAGTGTTTGGTTCAGGGAAGTGTTTGGTTCAGGAAAGTGTTTGGTCCAGGGATGTGTTTGGTTCAGGGAAGTGTTTGGTCCTGGGAAGTGTTTGGTTCAGGGAAGTGTTTGGTTCTGGGAAGTGTTTGGTTCAGGGAAGTGTTTGGTTCAGAGGGAAGTGTTTGGTCCAGGGAAGTGTTTGGTCCAGGGAAGTGTTTGGTTCTGGGAAGTGTTTGGTTCAGGGAAGTGTTTGGTCCAGGGAATTGTTTGGTTCAGGGAAGTGTTTGGTTCAGAGGGAAGTGTTTGGTTCAGGGAAGTGTTTGGTCCAGGGAAGTGTTTGGTTCAGGGAAGTGTTTGGTTCAGAGGGAAGTGTTTGGTTCAGGGAAGTGTTTGGTTCAGGGAAGTGTTTGGTTCAGGGAAGTGTTTGGTTTAGGGAAGTGTTTGGTTAACCAAACTTCAGGGTCACCATTACTTACATCACTACAACAAAAAATAATAATTATTAACAAAAACCACAACGTCAATAAAATAATGTGTCCTAACTCCAATGTTAATTACAACACGCTGTTGTACTTTTGAACTTTTTGTTTACATTCGGTACTTATTTAGTTGCGGTTACTTTTGTCTGTCTTTTCGAGTTCATGTGTATTTATAATTTGTCTTTTGATTTTCGTAATTAGTCATGTTTTTGTTATGTAAATGTTGGATTACACCTCGTGTAAGTAGTCGGGAGACCCACAATGCACACTACGCAACCATGATGCATTAAATCCTCCTTACTATGTATGGTTGATACAACACAACGTGAAAGCTGTGCTGTATTGTATGGACTGTTTGCAATAAAGATAATGTGTTGTAGCAGGTTAATTAACCCTTATTGTACTGGAAACAAGTATATTTGAAAACAGCATAATGCCATCTGATCAGGCTCTATGATTGCTATTCGGATAGTGGAGCTAAATCACTTGGCTGAATAGCAAACAGCATAGAGCCTGATTGGACGGCATGTTCTGTGCACGTTCTATGCTGTTTGCAAAAATGAATATACTCGTTTCCAGCGTAGTAAGGGTTAAAACAGAAAACCGCAATATGAAAACATTATTACAGACCGATGTGTAATCCAGTGGTTAACACAATGTACTGGGAATCCAGGGATCGCAGGTTCGATCCCCCGTCGGACCCTAATAAAATTAGCAGTCTTTCAGATGTGTGTTTTACACCGTGCACGTAAAAGAAAAGAATGGGTCTCTTGTCTGTATCATTGCACTATCCTCCAAAAATCTAAAATGACTAATCTTTTCAGGAGGTGTCGCTCATATGGGCAACCGGTAGCGACGGTAAATAAACGTTATACTGTTACAGGCTCCCTGTTTGCTTGCACCATAATGCCCTGCTTACCAGTCAACACTGGAAGATAAGAATCCAGCTTCACAGAGTTGAAGACCTTGCAAGACCTATTTATAGTATGCAGGGCCAGAGTGCTGACAAAGAAGATTATATTAAACCTGGGATTAGTATTGAGAAGAATTTAGGCAGCTACAATAGCATTATTTCTAGTCTGATAGAGCCTATTACACAAAATGACTCATGTAACAATAAGAGCAGACCTGATTATGCTTGACTAGGACATTGACATTTGTTCCTTGCTGGGACATGCTCAGATGTTAGAAGCCGGAAGACAGCTTGTTAGACATGATGTTTTTGCTTGGCTATAAAGTGATTGTGGCAAACAGACAGATGTTTTAGTCAATGAGAGATGATGACTAATTGGTGGTGAAAAAGAAAACGGTTGACAAATTAATAATTACATGCAGACCTGCATGGATACAGCAAGTCACTGTTGTTGATGCATGACGTTGAACCAGGAATAAAAAGTAGATTCCAATTTTTGTTTTGTCATTCTTTGCACACTAGCGGTGAAAATAACTGTCAAATATATCATGAAATTTCGTAACGACACAAATCTAAATAAATTTAATGACATATTTCCAAAGTTTTCATTTACAAATAAGAAAAAACGCACTAATGAATTGTCGTCTGCTACATTTTTATTTTATTTTTTTTATGGCCTTTATTTTGCACAACATGCAAAGTTAACACTTGCGGTACTGTGCTGGAAATGTGTATGTCCATTTTTGCAAACAGCATAGAGCCACCAGATAAGTTAGCACATAGCGTGCACAGGACATGTCGTCTGATCAGTTTGCTATTCAGATAGTGGAGCTAAGACACTGGCTGAATAGCATTCAACATATATATATCCTGATCCTGATCAGACGTATGTGGGATTGCGCTACGGCTGATCTGAATCTATGTTGTTTGCACATTCCTTCCAATTTATTCAGCATTACATGTCCTTCTGTAGATCTCAGCAGTCGGTTACGCTTGCAGTACAAGTACTTGTCCTTCTGTAGATCTCAGCAGTCGGTTACGCTTGCAGTACAAGTACTTGTCCTTCTGTAAATCTCAGCAGTCGGTTACGCTTGCAGTACGACTACATGTCCTTCTGTAGATCTCAGCAGTCGGTTATGCTTGCAGTACGACTACATGTCCTTCTGTAGATCTCAGCAGTCGGTTACGCTTGCAGTACAAGTACTTGTCCTTCTGTAGATCTCAGCAGTCGGTTACGCTTGCAGTACGACTACATGTCCTTCTGTAGATCTCAGCAGTCGGTTATGCTTGCAGTAAAGTACATGTCCTTCTGTAGATCTCAGCAGTCGGTTATGCTTGCAGTACAAGTACATGTCCTTCTGTAGATCTCAGCAGTCGGTTATGCTTGCAGTACAAGTACATGTCCTTCTGTAGATCTCAGCAGTCGGTTATGCTTGCAGTACAAGTACATGTCCTTCTGTAGATCTCAGCAGTCGGTTATGCTTGCAGTACAAGTACATGTCCTTCTGTAGATCTCAGCAGTCGGTTATGCTTGCAGTACAAGTACATGTCCTTCTGTAGATCTCAGCAGTCGGTTATGCTTGCAGTACAAGTACTTGTCCTTCGTAGATCTCAGCAGTCGGTTACGCTTACAGTACAAGTACTTGTCCTTCTGTAGATCTCAGCAGTCGGTTATGCTTGCAGTACGACTACACGTACTTCTGTAGATCTCAGCAGTCGGTTACGCTTGCAGTACAACTACATGTACTTCTGTAGATCTCAGCAGTCGGTTACGCTTGCAGTACAAGTACATGTCCTTCTGTAAATCACAGCAGTCGGTTACACTTGCAGTATGACTACATGTCCTCCTGTAGATCTCAGCAGTCGGTTACGCTTGCAGTACAACTACATGTCCTTCTGTAAATCTCAGCAGTCGGTTACGCTTGCAGTACAAGTACATGTCCTTCTGTAAATCACAGCAGTCGGTTACGCTTGCAGTACAAGTACATGTCCTTCTGTAGATCTCAGCAGTCGGTTACGCTTGCAGTACAAGTACTTGTCCTTCTGTAGATCTCAGCAGTCGGTTACGCTTGCAGTACAAGTACATCTCCTTCTGTAGATCTCAGCAGTCGGTTACGCTTGCAGTACGACTACATGTCCTTCTGTAGATCTCAGCAGTCGGTTATGCTTGCAGTACAAGTACTTGTCCTTCTGTAGATCTCAGCAGTCGGTTATGCTTGCAGTACGACTACATGTCCTTCTGTAGATCTCAGCAGTCGGTTACGCTTGCAGTACGACTACATGTCCTTCTGTAGATCTCAGCAGTCGGTTATGCTTGCAGTACGACTACATGTCCTTCTGTAGATCTCAGCAGTCGGTTATGCTTGCAGTACAAGTACTTGTCCTTCTGTAGATCTCAGCAGTCGGTTATGCTTGCAGTAGAAGTACATGTCCTTCTGTAGATCTCAGCAGTCGGTTATGCTTGCAGTACGACTACATGTACTTCTGTAGATCTCAGCAGTCGGTTACGCTTGCAGTACGACTACATGTCCTTCTGTAGATCTCAGCAGTCGGTTACGCTTACACTAGAGTACATGTACTTCTGTAGATCTCAGCAGTCGGTTACGCTTGCAGTACGACTACACGTACTTCTGTAGATCTCAGCAGTCGGTTACGCTTACACTAGAGTACACGTACTTCTGTAGATCTCAGCAGTCGGTTATGCTTGCAGTACGAGTACACGTACTTCTGTAGATCTCAGCAGTCGGTTACTCTTGCAGTACGACTACATGTCCTTCTGTAGATCTCAGCAGTCGGTTACGCTTGCAGTACAACTACACGTACTTCTGTAGATCTCAGCAGTCGGTTATGCTTGCAGTACAAGTACTTGTCCTTCTGTAGATCTCATCAGTCGGTTATGCTTGCAGTACAAGTACATGTCCTTCTGTAGATCTCAGCAGTCGGTTATGCTTGCAGTACGAGTACATGTCCTTCTGTAGATCTCAGCAGTCGGTTACGCTTGCAGTACGAGTACATGTCCTTCTGTAGATCTCAGCAGTCGGTTACGCTTACACTAGACTACACGTACTTCTGTAGATCTCAGCAGTCGGTTACGCTTACACTAGAGTACACGTACTTCTGTAGATCTCAGCAGTCGGTTACGCTTACACTAGAGTACACGTACTTCTGTAGATCTCAGCAGTCGGTTATGCTTGCAGTACAACTACACGTACTTCTGTAGATCTCAGCATTCGGTTACGCTTACACTAGAGTACATGTCTACTTCTATTTACGAGTGCAACTGTTGTTCAATATTTTGTTATTGTGTCGAGTCTTTACCAATGGAATATATTACAAGGTCGGTGGTCAACTTTCATATGAGACATAATGCCTTTGGCATTGAGGCATAGAGGTAAATATCACGAAGTAATCACCAAAATAATATGACTGCCACTTTCGAACTGCTTCGTGACAATATAGAACATGTTTTTTCTCATGCTACTTGAATGGGGCAACTGGCTCGTGAAATGAAACCAGAACATATTGATACAAAGGTGGTTGTATGTCTATGACAATGCGTCATAACTTGATATTGGTAAATAATTCTATGACAATGTGTGATAACTTGATATTGGTTATTAACTATCGTATGCCCTGGTTAAACGCCCCCTCCCTAATAAACGCCCCCTCCCATTTTGAAGCAAAACAAAATAATTATCCCCTCAGTGCCCGCTGCTATCATAGTCTGTCTGTACTGCTAGAAACACAGTGGTCTATATCAATGTCAGATACCGACAACTCCACGGGAGCGTCCCTGGCCTCTTGGACCAGAGTGTCGGTTGGCCCCCTCAATCATTTCACTGACCTAGTTCGTTTTCCGTGAACCATTCAAAGTCTTCCTGATCGTCGTCCTGATCAGACTGCTCACATGTCGTCCTCGGAACCATCAAGCCGACCTGTAATTCCACACTTTTTGAAAGAACGGCGAATGATAGCTGGTGTGATATTGTCCCCTGCTTCCTTAATCCAGCGCATCAATAACGCTTTCGGTGGGGCACGTCTGTTTGCTTTCGGTGTCACATCGACCTGGCCCCGGAACAACCATTCATCATAAAGTTCTGCAAGTTTGGATCCGATCAACTTTAAACACTTTGATTGCTTTTAATTTAAATGCAGCAGAATACGACCGATGCCCACGTGATGTTGATTCCATTTTTATGACGCATGTGTGAAAGCTGCAGGGAGGGAACGACCACATGATATTTTTCACTGAAATTACATTGGCCGGCGGTGAATGACTTTGAAGTTTTTTCCCCGCTTCTGCCCATGTCCATATATGGAAACCGATGCAGGGTTAAACTGCTCTCCAGGTACTCGCACTACACTCTGTCAGTTCGTTGCTATGGATACACTATACTAGTGGATAATAGGGACTGTTTCAAAAGGTATGAAGAAAGGGAGGCGTTTAAAAGAGTTCCAGATATACTTTGCATATAATTTGTCGCAAATTGCATCGCCCCCGGGGGTGTTTAAACGAGTCTATATGGTATGTGTTATTGATGATAATTCTATGGAAAAAATGTCAAAGCTCGGAATTTAATAATCATTCTATAGCATGATGTCATAATTTGTTACTGGTTGTATTTCTATAGCATGATGTCATAATTTGTTACTGGTGATATTTCTGTGAAATGATGTCATAAAGTGTGGGCAATACTTGTGCCAATATATGGCCATAACTTGTATTCACTGATACCCCAAATTGTTCCTCATGATAAGTCTACCATGAATTTCCAGATGAAATATTCTTGGTATTGATCAGGGATGAATATTTCAGAGCTACCCACATTGTAGGTAGGAAACTTTCGTTAATCCCTATGATAATATTTTTTTGCCAAATAACTACATTTGTCTTCCAGTTTTCACAGATTACTGAAACATTTGTGGTGCATGATTATGTTAACAAGCATGTCGACAACAACATCCTTGTATGAATGTCTACCAACTCAGTTGTTTCACTCGCAGATATCCTAAATGATTCATAGAACAACAAAAACAGGGTAGGCTATGCTATGCCACTTCTGCATGCATGGACAAGTGCAGGCAGGCACATAGCTGCTATAAGGCCTTGAAGTGGGTTTTCTCCAGGTACGCCGGTTTCCTCCCACACGAATGACCACATTTACGCTTTCATCCGCTCCAACGAGAGTGATTAATATAAGTTGTTAAAACTTGCTTCGCAATCGGTGTAAAATAAATAAAGTTTTAAAAAAAGGCCCTGAAGGCCGGGCCGGGCGCCTGCAGATTGTCCCAGAAAATGCAAAATTTAAAACCTCAAAAATGTAAAGAAAACTGGTGGGTGTAGGCCGGGGAAGGAGGGGGGTGTATGACAAAGAGTTGGGTTGTCAACTTGGAGGTCACATACATTCTGCACAACATAAAAAATCAAATTCATATCTCTCAAGCTATTGAACATCCGAGATGCAAATTTACATGCCTGAGTGCACCATTGAAGTTATAGGATTCAAACTTTCCCTGGTAGCATGCCCCCAGACCTCTCTAGCAAACTCCCATCCTTTGGTGCTCAATTTATCAGTTGGGCCAACAAATTTACGCTCCTGATATGTCTACTGCCATTCATACTTGCCTATAAAACACGATGTTTACCATCATATTATGGCCTCGATGTGGCTTCCCGTCTTATAAGTGAGTGCTTTAAATGTGATAAATGGTGTCCATAATTATCATTTACACTGAACATTTCTTCAACTTATACTGGCCAAACATGCAATATATACATGGTCTGGTGTCCATTTTATTAACCCATCTTATATGCGAGTGCATGCCAAAACCCACAGATTTCATGACCAAAGTAGGGGTGGGGTTCATCTTGAGTTGAGGCGAGTATGGACAGTAATTCTCCTGTACTCCATTCACCAAAGTTAGGAATCTAAATAATTTATAAAATTGGAATTTTAACTCGCCCATGGCCATGACATGCTGGTAATGAATTCACATGCAACCGAGTGAATTCTATAATCCCTGGTTATATATTTCTTCTTTAAGCTCTGATAATGCTTGTTATGAATCGATATGTCTGTCAAATGGGTCAGTAGGTTGCAATGCCTTTGTCAAATGGGTCAGTAGGTTTGCAGTCACAATGACAGTTTGAAGTTTATTGGTCATTAAAAACAAGTCTTGACACAATTTGAAATTTATTGGCTATTAAGTCTTCGCTCATGAATAACAATGTAGCTGTCATACAATGTTTGTACTTCCCTTGTTTACCGTGCTTCATCACTGTCACTCGGGGAAACAGTTTGCAAAAGGAAAGTCGTGATAGCGTAGTGGATGCACGTTCGCTACAAATGGGAAAGGTCCGGAGTACGAGCCCCGCTGGAGCCGTTACGATTGTGCCCTTAGGCAAGGGCATTTAAATTCCACGTTGCCTCTTCTCTCTTCCTCGTGGCGATGGATTCCATCAGGAATGAGGTCTTGAGAGTGATTAATATAAGTTGTAAGACCGTGTTTCACAATCGAGCTAAAATAAATTTGTATAAATTAAAAGGAAAATAATATATTAAATGTCATATAAACCATTAACCATGATTATGAACAACAAACTATGTTGCACTTTGCCTAGTTACATTGCACTTTGCCTAGTTACGTTGCACTTTGCCTGGCTACATTAATATGGAAGGCGTATTAATTACTGTAATTTCCTGCATTTGACAATCCGTGTCAGCTGTCCATGACATTATAAAACAGCACAGTCATATGGTGGCCAAGGTCAGTGCAATCAGTGGTGTGGGATTTCCCCATTTCCCCAACATAGGTGTTTAGCTTATACAAATTTATTTGTAGCTTGATTGCGAATAAAGTTTTTAACCACTTAACCCTTTCAACATCACAGACCTCTAAATTGGCTTACAAAAAGTGTAGATCCAGATGAGCCGGCTCGTGACGAGCCGTCTCATCAGGATCTGCACTTTTTGCCAGTGATATGACTATTTTTAGACATAATTACCCATTTTGATAAATGAACTTGTCCAAATGTGATTTTCTGATTCATTTATTGGTTTATGAATATCATGGACCAGTCCATGTGAGTTACTTGGTGTTGAATGGGTTAAGATTGATCGCTCTCAGGACCTCATTCCTGATGGGATCCATCGCTATGAGAGAGAGTGAAGAGGCAACATGGAATTTAACTCTATGCTCGCTAGCGGTGAAAATAATAGTCAATTATGTCGTGTAATTTCGTTAGAATTGTGTTCGAGTTTTCAGCAACAAATAAGAAAAACACATTTAATGAATAGTCGTCTGCTACTATTTAACAATTCATAGCCTTTATTTTACCCAGAGTTAAATACCTTGCCTAAGGGCAGAAGCGTAACAGCTTCAGCTGGGCACAAATGCCGGGCCTTTCACGGGCGCTACCACAACTTCCACATCGATGGAGGCTTATACAGGGTACTGTATCTCCATACATACGACAGCCATTAATTTACCTATCGTAGTCAATGGATAGGCAGTCAACATCTCCATGGAACATCCATGGATATTTCTGGGAGCACTAAACTCTGCATGCTGGGTAGAATAAAGGCTATAAATAGTTCAACTAATTGTAGCACCAGTGATCATTCTAGAAGGTGAAATAGTCGCCCTAAGGACCCTGACTTGGCCCTCTGTGGGCCTCACTTCTCCCTTAACACAATTTGTCCAGTAAGATACACTGGCCCATTATAAAGCACTATTCTATTCAAATTTATTCAGCATTTTAAGGGTTAACAGATAGATGAAATATAGCTGTGGAGAAATATATTCTTGTTCTATCTCCTGGTAGCAAGATGAATGTTGGGGGGGGGGATGGGGGATTCTTTTGAAACCCAAAATGATAGAAAAATCCTGTTTAGTTTTTCCTATGTAACTTATAAATATTCTTGGAAATGACATCATATGGGTATATATAACTTATAATATTCTCGGAAATGAAATCATATGGGTAACGATTACGACCAACTGAATGATGATTACTCGACAGGTTCACATCTTCAAAGTGTTTTATAATACAATAGAGTACACTACAGCTAGTGTTGTAATTAATGACTAGTGTTCTACTACTTTGATTGCCCTTCTGTGACAATCGAGACCACACGATTTCAGAAAATAAAAGAATCATTTATACATATGTAAGATTGTAACACATAAATATTATGGTCGGAATTAACAAGTGTGTCCACATGATCAAATTTAATGATACCCGGAAAAACAAAATTTGAAAAGGAAAAAGAAAATAATTAATATGCAAATTAATCCTGGTGTTAACTTTAGTAAAACCACCTCTTACAAGGTTATTGTGATTTTGTGAATAAATATCCATAAAAGGAGGTAATTAACGATAAACGGCTCATTTGTGGGCAGGGATCAAAGTCTGCCAAAATCTGGTTGATTCATTTACTGGAAAATGGATGGGAATCCTGGTTTATAATCATCCATTCCTTAGAATATCTGGATGTGCAGCACATTCTAGGTAAATGCAACTATGTGACATTAAATGCCTCTTCATCCGTGCCAACGAGAGTGATTATATAAGTTATCTAAGCTTGTTTCGCAATCATTTTAAAATAAAATAAAGTTTACACTTAAATGCCTATTCTCTCTCCCTCGTGGCGATGGATTCCATCAGGATGAGGTCTCGAGTATGATTAATCTAACATTGTGAAAACTTGTTTCGCAATCAAGCTAAAATAAATTTGTATAAACTGATAAGTACAGTTAACCCTTTCAACACTACAGACTTATAAATAGGTTTGCAAAAAGTTTAGATCGAGATGAGGCAGCTCGGCTCATAGCAAGCCGTCTCATCAGGATCTGCGCTTTTTGCTGGTAATCTTACTATTTTTAGACAAAATTACCCATTTTAATATAAATAACGGGTTCGAGCCCCGCTCAGACCGTGTCTCATTTATATGAAAAAGTTGGCAGTTTCTTACAGAGCTTGGTGCACCCAAGTACTCGTTAACTGCTGGAGCCTGCCCAGGAAAGGTGTTGTTAAGTAAACTGCCCGCCGGCGATATAGCCCGAAATGGTGCTGATGCAGGCGTAAAACCCGAAAGAGTAGATGCGCGTTCGCTTCAGGTGCGAAAGGTCCGGAGTTCGAGCCCTGCTGGAGCCGTTACGATTTGTGCCCTTAGGCAAGGCATTTAAATTCCACGTTGCCTCTTCTATCTCCCTCGTGACGATGGATTCCATCAGGAATGAGGTCTCGGGGGTGTGATTTGTCAGAACTTGTTTCGCAATCGAGCTAAAATAAATTTGTATATAAAACCTGAAATATAATTTAATATAAATAAACATGTTTGACCAAATGTAATTTTTCGGGGATCAACTTTAGTGAGTTACGTAGTATTTAAGGTGGTAAATACCATATAAATAAATATGCATATCATGATGAGTAGATTACATCTCAACACCAGTGACCTAGACAGAATACATCACTTATGAAATGTCAACATAAAACTATCAGGTTTGACAAGCATGCTGTATATGTATACATCAACCATTGTAATATAATACTAAAAGGATGGAAAAAAGAGAAACACTTGTTTTGTTGCTCAATACCTCCTTGTAGGACATGCAATAAACGCTTTGATAGAGGCTAATAATGACATTTTCATATTTCGCCAATTTTGATGCCGTTAGTTATGTTAGTAGCATAATCTGTTTCCAGGTCAAGCAATCTCGTTTCCAAATTTAATTGATCTGTTTCCGGGACAAGCACTCTCCTTTCCAAATATTATAGTTAATTGATCTGTTTCCGGGACAAGCACTCTCCTCTCCAAATATTATAGTTACATAATCTGTTTCCAGGTCAAGCAATCTCCTTTCCAAATATTATAGTTAATTGATCTGTTTCCGGGACAAGCACTCTCCTCTCCAAATATTATAGTTACATAATCTGTTTCCAGGTCAAGCAATCTCCTTTCCAAATATTATAGTTAATTGATCTGTTTCCGGGACAAGCACTCTCCTCTCCAAATATTATAGTTACATAATCTGTTTCCAGGTCAAGCAATCTCCTTTCCAAATATTATAGTTAATTGATCTGTTTCCGGGACAAGCACTCTCCTCTCCAAATATTATAGTTACATAATCTGTTTCCAGGTCAAGCAATCTCCTTTCCAAATATTATAGTTACATAATCTGTTTCCGGGACAAGCAATCTCCTTTCCAAACGTTATAGTTACGTAATCTGTTTCTGGGGTTGCAAGCATTCTCCATTCCAAAAACCATAGTTGCGTAATCTGTGTCTGAGGTTGCAAGCATTCTCCATTCCAAATACCATAGTTACGTAATCTGTGTCTGGGGTTGCAAGCAACCTCCATTCCAAATACCATAGTTACGTAATCTGTGTCTGGGGTTGCAAGCATTCTCCATTCCAAATATAATAGTTACGTAATCTGTGTCTGGGGTTGCAAGCAACCTCGATTCCAAATATCATAGTTACGTAATCTGTGTCTGGGGTTGCAAGCAACCTCCATTCCAAATATCATAGTTAACGTAATCTGTGTTTTTATGTCTGAGACCAATGATTTATAACAGATAGATCACTTATTAGATGGAATTTCATGTTTATCTGTACATTAAAATGTTTACTCCCCTAATACAACTTCCTGGTATAGATAGCGTGTATTATGTTCATAATTACTTTGATATAATATTCCTTATATCAAATTTGTTTCAATTATCCTGCTATTTATTGGTCACAAGGTCGAAACGGCAGACTGATAATAGTGCTGCATACGTGACAAATGGAGGGTAGCTGTATAGCACGTGATCAAAACAACGATGCCGTGCAGTTGGAGCACATGTTGCACCCGGTGCCATCCCACAAATGTCTTTGTAGGTTTTACATTGTGGTATATTGTGTAGTTCTTTGTTAGGATGAGGCCATGGAAGTTTGAGCAAAATCATGTATATAATACTACTAAATATTTGTTTACAAAATATTGAATGTTTTTAATTACAAAATATTTGTTAAAAAATATGAAATGTTTTTTTTTTGTCTTTACTTTTTTCTTTTCATTTGTTTGCATTGATATTAACAAATCATTTGATTTTTATATTCCAATAACTATGCACGCTACTTCTAAAGAATCAAGAAAAAGTCTGCTCATTCTGTTACATCTATAAGGGGAGGTTCGTCACTAATGTTGGTAAAACTTGTGACCCAACCAACCCATTTGCTTCTTATAAATTATAATAGTTTCACTCATATAATATTCATTACAGTTCATTTGTTGTATAACTATTGTGCAGTTTGTGTATATGTATGTTATTTGAAAGTAATAAAGTTAAGTTTAAACTTAATAAACTAGTTCACATGAAGTTCAAATAATTATGTAGTTTTCATTGTAGTCATATTGCAGTTCATATTCATATTGCAGTTCACAGTGTAGTTCATATTGTGTTTCACACTGTAGTTCATATTGTGTTTCACACTGTAGTTCATATTGCAGTTCATATTGTAGTTCATATTGCAGTTCATATTGTAGTCATATTGTAGTTAGTCATATTGTAGTCATATTGTAGTCATATTGCAGTTCATATTGCAGTTCATATTGTGTTTCACACTGTAGTTCATATTGCAGTTCATGTTGTAATCATATTGTAGTTCATATTGTAGTCACATTGTAGTTCATATTGCAGTTCATATTGCAGTTCATATTGTAGTCATATTGTAGTTCATATTGCAGTTCATATTGTAGTCATATTGCAGTTCACATTGTAATCATATTGCAGTTCATATTGTAGTTCATATTGTAGTTCATATTGCAGTTCACATTGCAGTTCACATTGTAGTTCATATTGTAGTCATATTGTAGTTCATATTGCAGTTCATATTGCAGTTCATATTGTAGTTCATATTGCAGTTCATATTGTAGTCATATTGCAGTTCATATTGTAGTCATATTGCAGTTCACATTGCAATCATATTGCAGTTCATATTGTAGTTCATATTGTAGTCATATTGCAGTTCACATTGTAATCATATTGCAGTTCACATTGTAATCATATTGCAGTTCATATTGTAGTCATATTGCAGTTCACATTGTAATCATATTGCAGTTCATATTGTAGTCATATTGTAGTCATATTGCAGTTCACATTGTAATCATATTGCAGTTCACATTGTAATCATATTGCAGTTCATATTGTAGTTCATATTGCAGTTCATATTGTAGTCATATTGCAGTTCATATTGTAGTCATATTGCAGTTCACATTGTAATCATATTGCAGTTCACATTGTAATCATATTGCAGTTCATATTGTAGTTCATATTGCAGTTCATATTGCAGTTCATATACAATGTAGTCATATTGCAGTTCATAGTGCAGTTCATATTGCAGTTCACATTGTAGTTCATATTGCAGTTCACATTGTTACAACATAGTGGACCTGGTTAGAGAACTTCTTTCGCTTAGTACATCTATAAAATCTACATAAAACTCGTAATGTGGTCACTTTAAGGAAAGCAATTATTCAAAGACTAATGGAGTCCTGATTAGTCGAGATTGCTTACTATGGCTATAGTAGTTTTTAATCTATTATCTAAATTTGAAAATTTAACAAGAATGTGATTGGGTAGAGTACAAGATGGGGTGATAAATCTGGTTATAGCCAGAGTAGGTCTATAATACAGGGTGTGCTATGATTTGGGTCTTCTTTTCCCTGACAGCGGTACTTGTCAGATACTGCAATGTGTCTGTCTGTCTGTCTGTGAACATTTTCAAGGGCCTTGTCTATATCCACCATTTATGGTCATGATACTTGGGGTATGTTGGGGATTACATAATTGTTAAAATCATGTCATTACGTAATCCAAAATGGCTGCCATCTAAAAATAGAGAACATTCTTAAAAAATCTTATCACGAATCACCAGCCAGATTTTGATAAATCTTGGTAGGAATGACGATGTACACTGAATGCTCTTTCAAAGTTGTTCAAATGGTGACCCTGGGATAAAAATTGGCATTGTAATGGTGATTCTCAATCAATGTTGGATTGTATTCCAGGTATTAAGAATCTGCACATTACGGTTTATACATTTATACAAATTTATTTTAGCTCGATTGCGAAACAAGTTATTTCAACTTATATTAATCACTCTCGAGACTTCATTCCTGATGGAATCCATCGCAACGAGAGAGGGAGAGAGAGGGAGGGAGAGAGGGAGAGAGAATGTGGAATTTCAATGCCTTGCCTAAGGGCACAATCGTAATGGCTCCAGCGGGGCTCGAACTCCGGACCTTTCGCACCTGAAGTGAACGCGCATCCACTGCGCTATCACGACTTCCACTTTATATATTTAACATTATAGCAAAATAATATTACGTGTTTATGTACGATAAGTAAGCATATTCCTCATTTTTGGGCTGCTTGGAAATGCCAGGAATTTTCCAGTAACTATTATATATATCCATCCTCTTCATGTTTTTTATGATAACCTATCCCTTTTAATGTGCTTTGTTAGTGGTTTTGATTTGCAAAATATGATAAGAAATTATCAGATCATTATTTCATTCATATTATTATAGTGCTTGGTGTATTATACTTCCCACCAAAGATATGTAGACAGGGTAAAACATTCTAACATAGGCCACCAAAGATATGTAGACAGGGTAAAACATTCTAACATAGGCCACCAAAGATATGTAGACAGGGTAAAACATTCTATGATAGGCCACCAAAGATATGTAGACAGGGTAAAACATTCTAACATAGGCCACCAAAGATATGTAGACAGTGTAAAACATTCTAACATAGGTCACCAAAGATATGTAGACAGGGTAAAACATTCTAACATAGGCCACCAAAGATATGTAGACAGGGTAAAACATTCTAACATAGGCCACCAAAGATATGTAGACAGGGTAAAACATTCTAACATAGGTCACCAAAGATATGTAGACAGGGTAAAACATTCTAACATAGGCCACCAAAGATATGTAGACAGGGTAAAACATTCTAACATAGGTCACCAAAGATATGTAGACAGGGTAAAACATTCTAACATAGGCCACCAAAGATATGTAGACAGGGTAAAACATTCTAACATAGGCCACCAAAGATATGTAGACAGGGTAAAACATTCTAACATAGGCCACCAAAGATATGTAGACAGGGTAAAACATTCTAACATAGGCCACCAAAGATATGTAGACAGGGTAAAACATTCTAACATAGGCCACCAAAGATATGTAGACAGGGTAAACATTCTAACATAGGCCCAAAGATATGTAGACAGGGTAAAACATTCTAACATAGGCCACCAAGATATGTAGACAGGGTAAAACATTCTAACATAGCACCAAAGATATGTAGACAGGGTAAAACATTCTAACATAGGCCACCAAAGATATGTAGACAGGTAAAACATTCTAACATAGGCCACCAAAGATATGTAGACAGGGTAAAACATTCTAACATAGGCCACCAAAGATATGTAGACAGGGTAAAACATTCTAACATAGGCCACCAAAGATATGTAGACAGTGTAAAACATTCTAACATAGGCCACCAAAGATATGTAGACAGGGTAAAACATTCTATGATAGGCCACCAAAGATATGTAGACAGGGTAAAACATTCTAACATAGGCCACCAAAGATATGTAGACAGGGTAAAACATTCTAACATAGGCCACCAAAGATATGTAGACAGGGTAAAACATTCTATGATATGCCACCAAAGATATGTAGACAGGGTAAAACATTCTAACATAGGTCACCAAAGATATGTAGACAGGGTAAAACATTCTAACATAGGCCACCAAAGATATGTAGACAGTGTAAAACATTCTAACATAGGCCACCAAAGATATGTAGACAGGGTAAAACATTCTAACATAGGCCACCAAAGATATGTAGACTAGACAGGGTAAAACATTCTAACATAGGTCACCAAAGATATGTAGACAGGGTAAAACATTCTAACATAGGCCACCAAAGATATGTAGACAGGGTAAAACATTCTAACATAGGCCACCAAAGATATGTAGACAGGGTAAAACATTCTAACATAGGCCACCAAAGATATGTAGACAGGGTAAAACATTCTAACATAGGCCACCAAAGATATGTAGACAGTGTAAAACATTCTAACATAGGCCACCAAAGATATGTAGACAGGGTAAAACATTCTATGATATGCCACCAAAGATATGTAGACAGGGTAAAACATTCTAACATAGGCCACCAAAGATATGTAGACAGGGTAAAACATTCTAACATAGGCCACCAAAGATATGTAGATAGGGTAAAACATTCTATGATATGCCACCAAAGATATGTAGACAGGGTAAAACATTCTAACATAGGTCACCAAAGATATGTAGACAGGGTAAAACATTCTAACATAGGCCACCAAAGATATGTAGACAGTGTAAAACATTCTAACATAGGCCACCAAAGATATGTAGACAGGGTAAAACATTCTAACATAGGCCACCAAAGATATGTAGACAGGGTAAAACATTCTAACATAGGCCACCAAAGATATGTAGACAGGGTAAAACATTCTAACATAGGCCACCAAAGATATGTAGACAGGGTAAAACATTCTAACATAGGCGTATTTGCCTGGCATTTTTCACAATAGCTCATATGTTGTTCTAGCCAACCTTAGCTCCCTGATGGTGATGATGATGATGATGATGATGATGATGATGGCAGCAGCAGCGGCCTACATGCATATAGTGTTGTTCACTAGTTGGATAGAAAAATCTCTCATAACCGATAGGTTGCGTCTCGGCCTCGGTTCAAACCCCTACAGGACTAGGGTGGTAGTGTCAACCCCTACAGGACTAGGGTGGTAGTTTCTCATGAGCAATTAGTCTAAGTTTGGTAGAACTTGTTTTGCAATCAAGCGAAAATAAATTTGCAGCAACTAATAGAAAATTTTACTCAATGAGCTAACAATGTCACCAATTCACTGTTTGGAAAGTCCTCAACGCTTTTAACACTGGGTAACGCACACCATTTATTAACACTGGGTACAGACAGAGTACGTACACCATTTATCAACACTGGGTACAGAGTACGTACACCATTTATCAACACTGGGTACAGACAGAGTACGTACACCATTTATCAACACTGGGTACAGACAGAGTACGTACACCATTTATCAACACTGGGTACAGACAGAGTACGTACACCATTTATCAACACTGGGTACAGAGTACGTACACCATTTATCAACACTGGGTACAGGGTACGCACACCATTTATCAACACTGGGTACAGACAGAGTACGTACACCATTTATCAACACTGGAGTACGTACACCATTTATCAACACTGGGTACAGAGTACGTACACCATTTATCAACACTGGGTACAGGGTATGTACACCATTTATCAACACTGGGTACAGAGTACGTACACCATTTATCAACACTGGGTACAGACAGAGTACGTACACCATTTATCAACACTGGGTACAGACAGGGTACGCACACCATTTATCAACACTGGGTACAGACAGGGTACGCACACCATTTATTAACACTGGGTACAGACAGGGTATGCACACCATTTATTAACACTGGGTACAGACAGGGTACGTACACCATTTATCAACACTGGGTACAGACAGGGTACGTACACCATTTATCAACACTGGGTACAGACAGGGTACGTACACCATTTATCAACACTGGGTACAGACAGAGTATGTACACCATTTATCAACACTGGGTACAG
Organism: Archivesica marissinica; assembly: GCA_014843695.1. Taxonomy (NCBI): domain Eukaryota; kingdom Metazoa; phylum Mollusca; class Bivalvia; order Venerida; family Vesicomyidae; genus Archivesica; species Archivesica marissinica. The sequence continues at coordinate 52,457,579 of CM026397.1, forward strand.
ACAGAGTACGTACACCATTTATCAACACTGGGTACAGACAGGGTACGTAGACCATTTATCAACACTGGGTACAGACAGGGTACGTAGACCATTTATCAACACTGGGTACAGACAGGGTACGTACACCATTTATCAACACTGGGTACAGACAGGGTACGCACACCATTTATCAACACTGGGTACAGACAGGGTATGCACACCATTTATTAACACTGGGTACAGACAGGGTACGCACACCATTTATCAACACTGGGTACAGAGTACGCACCCCGATCTCGCAGAGCATCCATTGCAGGTTGCAATTTAAGGATACTCTTGTTATTTGTCAGGTAGTGTAAGTTCCTGCGAGGAGTGGAACACCTGTACAGAGACTTCATTCATCATGCAGAACAGGATATTACTGAAAAATTCAAACTATTCCCTTAGATTAGAAAAGATGTTTTCAAGAATTTCAGCGGTTTGAGATTAACAAATTGTCTGAGTGAAAGCTTTGTACCTCAGTTGAGCAGAGGTTTGAGATTAACAAATTGTCTGAGTGAAAGCTTTGTACCTCAGTTGAGCAGAGGTTTGAGATTAACAAATTGTCTGAGTGAAAGCTTTGTACCTCAGTTGAGCAGAGGTTTGAGGTTAACAAATTGTCTGAGTGAAAGCTTGGTACCTCAGTTGAGCAGAGGTTTGAGGTTAATAAATTGTCGGAGTGAAAGCTTTTTACCTCAGTTGAATAGAGGTTTATGCTGCATATTGACTCTCATTCCAATTGGAGACAATACCAGTTTATATAAGGGGAAAGCATGTACCGCCCATAGATACCATGTACAAGACATGACTTTGTGTAGAAACAAATATACATGAAAAAGAACATATACAGTCAAACCTGTGTTAGTGGTCACCTCCATTAAGCAGCCAACCTGTATTAAGCAGCCAGTTTCCAGATTCCCAATCGGTTATTTTATTATATATTTGACCTCTATTAAGCAGCCACCTGTGCTAAGCAGCCACTTTCTCTGACTCCCTTGGCTGGCTGCTTAAGACAGGTTTGACTGTATAACCAGGTTCACGCTAGAGGTCGAAGTGGTCACTTTATTTTTCGCCACTTCGCCGACAATAGACATCAGGGCGACATCTTTTACGCCTTATAAATGAAGGATATAATTGCTAATTAATGGTGATACGTTTTGTCATTTGACAACCTGGAAATTCACGCTGTGAGGCTAATCTCCCCTCACATCCGGATACTTGCCATAATCCAATCAACTTAATACCATTAATACACATAGCCTATCAGCGACTCCAAGGCAAACATATTTACACAATTCCCAGCCTAATTAACATCAATAGCTGGATGTTTTTATCCAAATTATCGATGTAGTGTGACACAAGATACCAATTTATCAGTGTTTTAATACAGGTAAGTGCTCAAATTTAGGCATTGTCGAAAATATGTGCGAAAATTGACTAATAAAAAATCAATGTGCTGGAAATTGGAATATTCCAAAGCTATTTACAGAAAATGTGCGTGTTTTACGTTTATTTATCGTCGCTACCAGTTGCCCATATGAGCGACACCTCGTGAAGAGATTAGTCATTCTATATTGTTGGAGGATAGTGCAATGATACAACACGGACACAAAACCTCAGTTTAAAGTTCCATCTGAAAGACTGTTAATTTTATTAGGGTCAGACGGGGGATCGAACCTGCGATCCCTGGATTACCAGTTCAGCATGTTACCACTGGATTACAGAACCGTCTGTAAACGGCAAATTACTCGAGATCAAGGTATTATACTGTGGTCATGACTAAATTTATCGGGTTGGTTTACCGATTATTCCAGTGCCTACATGTATGATAGTCAGTCGCTTCTCACCAATGCGACCCGGGTTCGCTCCTCGGACAGGGAAGTATGTGAGATGGTACTCCGGGTACTCCGGTTTCCTCCCACATGAATGACCACATATACACTTTTATCCGAGCCAACGAGAGTGATTAATATAAGTTGTTAAAACTTGCTTCACAATCGTTGTAAAATAAATAAAGTATAAAAATAAAAAAATAATAATAAAAAAGATATTCGTAGAATCATGCATTTTGAATATGCTGATGTTGGGGCCCCCCTATCGCAAAGTATCTCATGCCAGTGATGGATAAAACTGCCTTGTAACCAAAAAAAACAATATCATTTATTTCAATTGGTAACTAAATATATTTTATGAAAATCACTTGTTTTCATAGTAATCCCGACTGTTCTTTTACATTATGAATGAGATTCGACTTTTAGTTCATTTTGCAAATGATGCAAGTTATGCATATTATATATGCATACAAATGTGTTTAAATTAAAATTTTCATATATATTGAAATGAATAATAAAAAAATATTATGTCTGCTTTACATAAGAAATGTATGCAAATTAACGGTTTTACAATGTCGTCGAACCGTACTCGACCCGTTTCGTACCGATTTCGAACATAATAAAAATGATTGCAGATCAGCTTTTTTGTATAAATAATCAACATTCCTATTGGTTTGTCAAGATTAATCTGCAGATGTTGAACTCGACTTTTCATGATCTGTGTTTGTCAACTGGGATACAATGTAGAACAACACAAGTTACAAAGTAACATGAAACTTCGTTGTAAGTTCCTAACAACAAACTCAGCAAGCTAGTCAATGTTCTCTCTAATTCTGTTAAAAACAAGTGGGTCTGGTTACACCAAAGACACACCTTGGTCTATAAGTAATTATATGGTTGGGAAAAAGTTGCCTGTACAGGAAGTACCAATATGCATATTGACTCTTGAAAAAGACAGCTGTCAATAACACTCTTGACTTTGACCTCAATGGTCATTGACTCTTCACTTTCAAAGTCTAGTGAATGCCCTGCAGCTTTTCTACATACAATAGTTCCTACAATGTATATCCTGCAAACCTCGACTAAATACTGTTTCACTATTTGCAGTCATTGAAAAGTCTCCCCACTTCTCCCTATATTTTCTTCCTTCTCTCTAAATCATCTGGAGGGAGAAACTCCCAAAATCTTTAGTCTAGCCTGAGCCCCTCAAATAATTGTCCATAGACCAATCAAATATCACAGATGATAAATTACACAGTATCACTGCTATGGACTTGTTCACGCATCCAAATGATCACAACTTACAGACTCTCTATGGAATAATACAATTTATCAAGCGCTTGATACATTCTCGATGATACATCAAATTATTTCAGTCCGCCCGCCTCCGTGGTCGAGTGGTTACGGTGGCTGACTTGTATACCACTGTAACCTATCATCACTGATGGTCATGGGTTCGAGCCCCGCTCAGACCGTGTCTCATTTATATGAAAAAGTTGGCAGTTTCTTACGGAGGTTGGTGCACCCAAGTACTGGTTAACCGTTGGAGCCTGTCCAGGAAAGGTGTTGTTAGGTAAAACTGCCCGCCGGCGATATAGCCCAAAATGGTGCTGATGCAGGCGTAAAACCCGAAATATAACATATAACATATTTCAGTCCATGTATCCTTGATTTATGCAAAAATGTTTTAACGTCTACAAGAAAATCCCAATGGTTGTCATCATTGATAGCTATCCATCTATATGTCAAACCCCTCGCAGGGATGTAGTCGTATTCCTCCTATAATGTCTAGTTCAGTAATTGATATTGGCTTTCTCTGTTGATATATAGTGCCTGTTTCATATTATATAGAACAAAGCAGTAACGTCATGTTTGTTTGTATTTAATTTTGGTTTAAAGTTGCACCAAGAGCTACGGTCATATGGCAACTCTCCAGCTATTATTGGAGTGAGTGCATGAATGGGCACCCGATTAGAATCACTGAGATACCTGATTTGTTTAACCCATTCAACACCAAGTAACTCACATGGACTGGTCCATGATATTCTTAGACCAATAAATGAATAAGAAAATTACATTCGGACCAGTTCATTTATCAAGATGGGTAATTTTGTCTAAAATTAGTAATGCTACTTGCAAAAAGTGCAGATCCTGATGAGACGGCTCGTCACGAGCCGGCTCATCTGGATCTACCCTTTTTGTAAGCCTATTTAGAGGTCTGTGGTGTTGAAAGGGTTAAGCTACATTGTACAACATTATACATGTATATTGCAGGGCGTAACTGTGTACTTTGGTTATAATTATTGTGTATGTGCATTAATGCTATAATGTTTAGAAATTTAAGAGGGCACTAAGGAAGATTAGTTCAGAACTAATTAGGTCACCCTCTATAAATAAAGAAATCTATCTATCTCACAGATGGATCTGTAGTCCAGTGGTAACACGCTGGACTGGTAATCCAGGGATCGCAGGTTCGATCCCCCGTCTGACCCTAATAAAATTAAAATCTTTCAGTTGGGACTTTAAATCGAGGTCTTGTGTCGGTGCTGTAAACTGTGCACATAAAAGAACCAGAGGAGACTCTGAAATGGGTCTCTGTCTGTATCATTGCACTATCCTCCAAAAATCTAAATTAACTAATCTCTTCAGGAGGCGTCGCTCATATGGGCAACCAGTAGCGACGATAAATAAACTTAAAACACATCTATCTATACCACAAGCCAGCAAAAAGTCATACAAGGAGCCAATACTTATATGTACATGTATATGCAACTGGTGTTCACACAGCCTCCATTATAGGCACACTTGTAATTGCAATGGACATTGATATGCTAGCAATCCTTTCGGATACCACCAAAAATATATGTTGTATGTGTTTGTGGAAGCCAAATAAACCACACGAGACATTAGTGGTAACACCGTAAGCTGTACAGAAGAAAACACTGGGTAGAGCGGTGGGTTTAAACTAGAGCACCCCCCCAACCTCCTCCGTATCCTCTAGTGTGTATGATTTTGGTAGATTACCGTCCGTAAAATACAAGTGCAGTGTCCATTCTAGGCCTCGGGAGTCACGTTAACTTTAAATCGTGTGCGGGATAAACGCTACTTAAGAGCTAATTGTGGAATACGTAATACAAAACATGTGTAGACGAAAATATTATTGAGTGACTATAAATTATTAGCAAATGCACAAAATAAAATTGTTACTGATAATTTGCCTTATTTATTTTGTTAACAAATAGTGTTATTTCTGTCCAATCTGCTATTCCGACGTTTTCCCCAGTCATAGCTGTCAAAATGCTTCCCAAAAAGCGAAGGATACAGACTTCTTTTGCATGCCACTGTGTAACATCGACACTCGGGTTCCTACCGACAGTGACACTAGTACCAATCTGAAGGTGACTGAATCTGTCGAGTCTGTTCAGCCCACTGTACACGAGTCCAAGAAAGAACAACCCCAAGCCGTCCAGCACTAGTAGTATGAGTGATTACCAGCAATGTCCTGTGTTTTCCAATTGAAATGGCTAAAAGAATGCTAGGAAAATGCCCAAATGACAGGTATTTACTGTATATTGAGCAAGATGGCGATGTAATATAAGTTATGGAATATAATTGTAATGTATGAAAAAAATGCAATAAAATATTATTATTAAAAAAGGAATATAATTATTAATCCCACAAAGGGGGGGGAATTCCCTCTACATTTTCCAATCCTAGAATGGACACTGACTGCAAGTGACCCAATAGGTCAATGTATGTATGCCATGTTGAAATACAATAGTTAATCTCCACTGACAGTGGGCGATAAATATGATGCTCTCCTTCTTTATACTAGATGATTCAAGACAATCAACTTAGCGTCATGTTCCGTCATGTTCTGGAATTAAATGTGTATTTTAGTACTTTAGGCTTAATTTGTCATCAGATTGAAGAGCCAGGAACTAAACATGTAAAATTGGCAAGATTAAGTTCTTATTCCAATTCAACTACAATGTAATAAAAATGATCGACTTTGAATACGAAATGAAGTTGAAGTATTTATATCCCCCCTCCCCCGCGTAGTATTTATGACGATGATTTCATGACAGATTCTCGTCCCCATCGTTAATATTCAGGCCCGTCGCTGGGCATACGCAAGTACGCACGTGTGTATCATTGGTCTCAGAAAATTAAAACTCCAAAAATGCAAAACCCTGCGGTGGGGGGGGGATACATGGGCGCCGTGATGTGTGGAATGGTGGATTAATTGAGCCCATTGCAAATATGGTGCATCTCGAAATTTAGTTTGTGCTATATTACGTGCTTGTTTAATTGATAAGGGCGATAGAAATGCATTGAAATGCAGGAAATTGCTTCCTCATTTCAAAAAATCTCGGGGGGGGGCATGCCCCCGGACCCCTCTAGCATACTCGCTCACTATGCTCACTCGACAAACAAGCATATTTGGCCGTGTGTATCATCAAAATAGCTCCAGCGACAGCCCTGTTATTGAGCACCATAACAAATTTAAAAATAATAAAAATTAAATGTCATCCCAGCCAGCTAACAACCCCTTTTATCTAAGTTTATTTAATGTCGCTACCAGTTGCCCATTTGAGCGATGGGCAGTTTACCTAACAACAACCCTTTTTCAGGGCAGGCTCCAGCTGTTAACCCCTTCTTTATTATTGAAAACCAAACATGTCTGAAACTGTTTCAGGGATTTTGAAATAATAGTGATAATAATCAAAATTATATATAGATCTAGAGCACAACTTTCAAAGTTGTTACATGATGTTGGGGCAGAAGTTAGCAGGGATCATTTTAGAGGGCGATGTGGGCGAAATTGTCGCCCTGTTTTTTACTATTTTCAAACAAAATGTTGTCTAGTAAGATACACTGGTCCATTATAAAGCACTCCTTCTATTCAAATGTTGTATTTAATGGTTGTTCTGTGCATTTTAACCCTATTTTGCAGAAGTATATTAAAGAACACCATTTAAGGAAGCGATCACGCGCGTTCTCACTTCTCCCAAAAATTCTGACCTAGAATGAACCCTGACCTAGAATAACCCCTGACCTAGAATGAACCCTGACCTAGAATGAACCCTGACCTAGAATGAACCCTGAGTTAGTGGAGAAGACATCCAGGGTTTAGTTTATACAAATTTATTTTAGCTCGATTGTGAAACAACAAGTTCTTAGAACTTATATTAAACACTCTCGAGACCTCACTCCTGATGCCATTGCCACGATGAAGAGAGAAGAGGAAACGTGGAATTTAAATGCCTTTCCTAATGGCACAATCGTAACGGCTTCAGCGGGGCTCGAACTCCGGACACCCTCTCGAACACCCACTGCGCTATCATGACTTCCATCCAGTGTTTGTTTGTATAAGGGTTACATTGTTTACCCTTAAGTATTTTCATGTTAAAAATTGCGCCCCTTTTAGGGTTGGTTGTATATATACCGGTATATATTGAGAGGTATTGAAAGCATGTTACCTCTGTATATATACCGGTATATATTGAGAGGTATTGAAAGCATGTTACCTCTGTATATATACCGGTATATATTGAGAGGTATTGAAAGCATGTTACCTCTGTATATATACCGGTATATATTGAGAGGTATTGAAAGCATGTTACCTCTGTATATATACCGGTATATATTGAGAGGTATTGAAAGCATGTTACCTCTGTATATATACCGGTATATATTGAGAGGTATTGAAAGCATGTTACCTCTGTATATATACCGGTATATATTGAGAGGTATTGAAAGCATGTTACCTCTGTATATATACCGGTATATATTGAGAGGTATTGAAAGCATGTTACCTCTGTATAAATACCGATATATATTGAGAGGTATTGAAAGCATGTTACCTCTGTATAAATACCGGTATATATTGAGAGGTATTGAAAGCATGTTACCTCTGTATAAATACCGGTATATATTGAGAGGTATTGAAAGCATGTTACCTCTGTATATATACGTGTTAGTATCCACCACCAATATAGGTTTTGCATTGTCCATCCGCGTGTCTGTCTCCATCCGGAGTCGGATCTCTGTAACCAATGGGTGGAATTTCATGAAACTCCAATTAAATATGTATTATCATAGTGTGCAGGTGCATGTATAACTTTCATCCGCATCGGGTCAGTAACACCAGAGTTATGGCCCTTAGTGATCAGCTAGGTGGCTCTTGAATGTCAGCATAAACAGTGATCAGCTATGTGGCTCTCGAATGTCAGTATAAGCCGTGATCAGCTAGGTGGCTCTCCAATGTCAGTATAAACAGTGATCAGCTAGGTGGCTCTCCAATGTCAGCATAAACAGTGATCAGCTAGGTGGCTCTCCAATGTCTGCATAAACAGTGATCAGCTAGGTGGCTCTCGAATGTCAGTATAAACAGTGATCAGCTAGGTGGCTCTTGAATGTCAGTATAAACAGTGATCAGCTAGGTGGCTCTCGAATGTCAGTATAAACAGTGATCAGCTAGGTGGCTCTCGAATGTCAGTATAAACAGTGATCAGCTAGGTGGCTCTCGAATGTCAGCATAAACAGTGATCAGCTAGGTGGCTCTCGAATGTCAGTATAAACAGTGATCAGCTAGGTGGCTCTCCAATGTCAGTATAAACAGTGATCAGCTAGGTGGCTCTCGAATGTCAGCATAAACAGTGAACAGCTAGGTGGCTCTCCAATGTCAGTATAAACAGTGATCAGCTAGGTGGCTCTCGAATGTCAGCATAAACCGTGATCAGCTAGGTGGCTCTTGAATGTCAGCATAAACAGTGATCAGCTAGGTGGCTCTCCAATGTCAGCATAAACAGTGATCAGCTAGGTGGCTCTCCAATGTCAGCATAAACAGTGATCAGCTAGGTGGCTCTCCAATGTCAGCATAAACAGTGATCAGCTAGGTGGCTCTTGAATGTCAGTATAAACAGTGATCAGCTAGGTGGCTCTCGAATGTCAGTATAAACAGTGATCAGCTAGGTGGCTCTCGAATGTCAGTATAAACAGTGATCAGCTAGGTGGCTCTCGAATGTCAGCATAAACAGTGATCAGCTAGGTGGCTCTCGAATGTCAGTATAAACAGTGATCAGCTAGGTGGCTCTCCAATGTCAGTATAAACAGTGATCAGCTAGGTGGCTCTCGAATGTCAGCATAAACAGTGAACAGCTAGGTGGCTCTCCAATGTCAGTATAAACAGTGATCAGCTAGGTGGCTCTCGAATGTCAGCATAAACCGTGATCAGCTAGGTGGCTCTTGAATGTCAGCATAAACAGTGATCAGCTAGGTGGCTCTCCAATGTCAGCATAAACAGTGATCAGCTAGGTGGCTCTCCAATGTCAGCATAAACAGTGATCAGCTAGGTGGCTCTCCAATGTCAGCATAAACAGTGATCAGCTAGGTGGCTCTCGAATGTCAGTATAAACAGTGATCAGCTAGGTGGCTCTCGAATGTCAGTATAAACAGTGATCAGCTAGGTGGCTTTCGAATGTCGGCATAAACAGTGATCAGCTAGGTGGCTCTCCAATGTCAGTATAGACTACAGCGTCCTGTCACTAGATTCTGTGAAAAATTTTGCCAGAAATACAATCAATCAATAGTCTGCATCATGCACAATGAACCTGGTCACTCGTTGTCACTCGCTTACTCAGTGTTGTTGACCATTGATAGCCTCTCAGTTTATTAATCTATACGACCCAAGAGAGGAATTCCTGATACGGTGTACCTGATGACTCTAATTCTTGTGACCACTTGGGGACTGTAAAGTTAATTTACAACCTCATGGACACAATGATAAGTACCCAATGACTTTTGGGACCAGGAGACAATTGATTCATCTGGTACCTGGCACTGGTACCTGGCACTGAAGGTTTACTCGTGGTCTGATTATATGTATGTACAGTCAAACCTGTCTTAAGCAGCCAGCCAAGGGAATCATAGAAAGTGGCTGCTTAACACAGGTGGCTGCTCAATAGAGGTTAAATGTATAATAAAACAACATATTGGGAATCTGTAAACTGGCTGCTTAACCCATTTCATTCTGGATACCGTTCTAACAGTATTTGCAAAAAACATAGAGCTAGATCAGCTGCCACGGAACATGCCGTATCATCAGGCTCTATGCTATTTGCTATTCAGATGATCTTGCTAAGACACTTGGCTATGTAGCAAACAACATAGATCCTGATCAGCACGCAGCGTTACGCTGCGGCTGATCTGGATCTATGTTGTTTGCAAAAGCCTTTAAATGTATCCAGAATGAAATGGGTTAATACAGGTTGGCTGCTTAATAGAGGTGACCACTAACACAGGTTTGACTGTATCTCCAACATTAACATTGGTTTCTGTTTACATGCACTTTATGCCCATCTGTTGTCATTGACATTGTTTTACTGTGTGCATATCTAAACCTTCTGAACTACCAACCTTGAATGTGTGTATAACACATAATCTGTTTTCTATCACTGACTTGTTCTAAGATAAAGTAGGTATATTGCTTCATCAGCCATTCCCCCCCCCCCCCCCCCCGCATGATTGTGATCAGAGTCTTGTGCATTAACTCTTTGCATGCTGGGTAAAATAAAGGCTATAAATAGTTCAAATAACTGTAGCGGACGATAAATTCATTAATGCTGTTTTCCTATTTTTAACTGAAAACTTAACTGGAAATATGTTATGGAATTTCGTTAGAATTGTGTCGTAGCAACACAATTCTAATGACATTATATGACATAGTACACTGTTACTTTTCATCGCTAGCATGCATGCCAAGAGTTAAACCGCCAGACTGGCATACCAGCTTCTGTATTAATTGACTACACCAGGCCCTAAACCTATAAAATTAGGCAGTTAAATATCATTGGTTTTACTTTTTTTATATTAACATCTATTGTCAACAATCTTTATATTTGCAGTTCTAGTACTATTTTTGATTTTGAGGCAATCAATATGAAATTAGGAACCAAGTGTACTTATTTACAACATTTCCATGAAAAATGCTTTCCACGCAATGTTTGATAAGTACATTGTGTTTGAAAATGCTGAATCACAAGTATAGGCTAGTGTGTGTTTTTACGTTTATTTATCGTCGCTACCGGTTGCCCATATGAGCGACGCCTCCTGAAGAGATTTAGTTATTTTAGATTTTTGGAGGATAGTGCAATGATACAGAGAGAGACCCATTCCAGAGTCTCCTCTGGTTCTTTTATGTGCACGGTGTAAAGCACCGACACGAGACCTCGGTTTAACGTCCCATCTGAAAGACTGTTAATTTTATTAGGGTCAGACGGGGGATTGGACCTGCGATCCTTGGATTACCAGTCAAGCGTGTTACCACTGGACTACATATCCGTCTGTAAAACTATAGGCTAGTCTAAAATAGTGTTACTTATATGTCGATATTCCGTACATACTCGCTTATAAGTTTTTTGCCACCAGATTATGGCCTCAAAGTGGCTTCCTGTCTTGTGTGTTACAAGAGTGTTAACAAAACAAAAAAATCAAAATGAGTTCAACTGTATCCATAGTTACGTTTTAGAAAAGAAAGCACAATGACATTGAAAATTTCTTCAACTTGCACTGACCAAGCATACAATTTATACATGGTCTAGTATCCATTTTTATCAACACGTATTATATGCGAGTATGTGTGAAAACCCACAGATTTTAGGTCGTCTTAAGGCAAGTAAGGCCGTTAAGACATGGCAACATTAATAGACTAATAGACCTATTTACCAACCACATGTTTGTACTGTGGTGAACTGCACTTTCTTCAATCTGTTATTGAAAATTAATTTAAAAGTTATAAGGCTGTATCATAATAAAATAAAATTGCAATCCCACTCTGTTATGCACCAGACTGGCACAATCACATGGTGTCATGCACCAGACTGGCACAATCCCACTCTGTTATGCACCAGACTGGCACAATCCCACTCTGTTATGCACCAGACTGGCACAATCACATGGTGTCATGCACCAGACTGGCACAATCACATGGTGTTATGCACCAGACTGGCACAATCCCACTCTGTTATGCACCAGACTGGCACAATCACATGGTGTCATGCACCAGACTGGCACAATCACATGGTGCCATGCACCAGACTGGCACAATCACATGGTGTTATGCACCGGACTAAAGCAATCACATGGTGCCATGCACCAGACTGGCACAATCACATGGTGTCATGCACCAGACTGGCACAATCACATGGTGTCATGCACCGGACTAAAGCTATCTCATGCTGTCATGCACCGGACTGAAGCAATCACATGCTGTCATGCTCCGGACTGAAGCAATCTCATGCTGTCATGCTCCAGACTGAAGCAATCACATGCTGTCATGCTCCGGATTGAAGCAATCACATGGTGCCATGCAATGGACTAAAGCTATCTCATGCTATCATGCTCCGGACTGAAGCAATCACATGCTGTCATGCTCCTGACTGAAGCTATCTCATGCTATCATGCTCCGGACTGAAGCTATCTCATGCTATCATGCTCCAGACTGAAGCAATCACATGCTGTCATGCACCGGACTGAAGCAATCGCATGCTGTCATGCTCCGGACAGAAGCAATCTCATGCTGTCATGCTCCGGACTGAAGCAATCACATGATCTGTCATGCTCCGGACTAAAGCAATCACATACTGTCATGCTCCGGACTGAAGCAATCACATGCTGTCATGCTCCGGACTGAAGCAATCACATGATCTGTCATGCTCCGGACTAAAGCAATCACATGCTGTCATGCTCCGGACTGAAGCAATCACATGCTGTCATGCTCCGGACTGAAGCAATCACATGATCTGTCATGCTCCGGACTAAAGCAATCACATGCTGTCAATCTCCGGACTGAAGCAATCACATGATCTGTCATGCTCCGGACTAAAGCAATCACATGCTATCATGCTCCGGACAGAAGCAATCACATGCTGTCATGCTCCAGACTGAAGCAATCACATGGCCTGCCATACACTAGACTGAAGCAAACGTATTCTGTATACGGCTACATTAGTACTGTAAGCTCATGCTGTGCTCCGGACTGAAGCAATCACATGGCCTGTCATACACTAGACTGAAGCAAGCTCATGCTGTGCTCCGGACTGAAGCAATCGCATGGCCTGTCATACACTAGACTGAAGCAAGCTCATGCTGTTCTCCGGACTGAAGCAATCATATGGCCTGTCATACACTAGACTGAAGCAAACGTATTCTGTATACGGCTACATTAGTACTGTAAGCTCATGCTGTGTTCCACCGGACTGAAGCAATCACATGGCCTGTCATACACTAGACTGAAGCAAGCTCATGCTGTGCTCCGGACTGAAGCAATCACATGGCCTGCCATACACTAAACTGAAGCAAACGTATTCTGTATACGGCTACATTAGTACTGTAAGCTCATGCTGTGCTCCGGACTGAAGCAATCACATGGCCTGTCATACACTAGACTGAAGCAAGCTCATGCTGTGCTCCGGACTGAAGCAATCACATGGCCTGTCATACACTAGACTGAAGCAAGCTCATGCTGTGCTCCGGACTGAAGCAATCACATGGCCTGTCATACACTAGACTGAAGCAAACATATTCTGTATACGGCTACATTAGTACTGTAAGCTCATGCTGTGTTCCGCCGGACTGAAGCAATCACATGGCCTGTCATACACTAGACTGAAGCAAGCTCATGCTGTGCTCCGGACTGAAGCAATCATATGGCCTGTCATACACTAGACTGAAGCAAACGTATTCTGTATACGGCTACATTAGTACTATAAGCTCATGCTGTGCTCCGGACTGAAGCAATCACATGGCCTGTCATACACTAGACTGAAGCAAGCTCATGCTGTGCTCCGGACTGAAGCAATCACATGGCCTGTCATACACTAGACTGAAGCAAGCTCATGCTGTGCTCCGGACTGAAGCAATCACATGGCCTGTCATACACTAGACTGAAGCAAACGTATTGTGTATACGGCTACATTAGTACTGTGAGCTCATGCTGTGTTCCGCCGGACTGAAGCAATCACATGGCCTGTCATACACTAGACTGAAGCAAGCTCATGCTGTGCTCCGGACTGAAGCAATCACATGGCCTGTCATACACTAGACTGAAGCAAACGTATTCTGTATACGGCTACATTAGTACTGTAAGCTCATGCTGTGCTCCGGACTGAAGCAATCACATGGCCTGTCATACACTAGACTGAAGCAAGCTCATGCTGTGCTCCGGACTGAAGCAATCACATGGCCTGTCATACACTAGACTGAAGCAAGCTCATGCTGTGCTCCGGACTGAAGCAATCACATGGCCTGTCATACACTAGACTGAAGCAAACGTATTCTGTATACGGCTACATTAGTACTGTAAGCTCATGCTGTGCTCCGGACTGAAGCAATCACATGGCCTGTCATACACTAGACTGAAGCAAACGTATTGTGTATACGGCTACATTAGTACTGTGAGCTCATGCTTTACTGTTCAATATAAATAGTGGCCTATGCTTCGTAGTATTGATGACAATTGTTTGCTGCATGTATTAACCCTTTGCACGCTAGCGGCAGATAAAATCACTTACAGCATTGATGCGGCGTTATGCCGTGGCTGATCTTAATCTATGTTGTTTGCAAATGTGATTTTATGGGTCACTGGGTGCATTAGAGATGTGTTTCAATTAACCTAGTTACATTCGGTTTTTTAACCAATTTGCAAACAAAAATAAGGATTAGTCTCATTCTTTTTAAGATTTTAAATTCTTTTCATAATTTAGCTGTTGGTCATTTATATGAAAGTGGGGTTATAAAGCGCGAATTTGTTCTCTCTGACTTCTTTATCTATTTGCACTTAAAGGTCGATGTCTAAGCCCATGGTTATATAAATGTCTATTATGTGATTCAAATAAGTCATAGTCGTTGTTATTCTGGGTCTCTCAAGGCTGCCGTGGTTAAGATATATCATTAGTTTTCTCTGTGTACTCTGGTATTCTCCCACACAAACGACCACATATACGCATTTTATCTAGGCCAACGAGCATTATTGATAAAAGTTATTAAAGCTTGTTTCGCAATCGTTGTAAATTAAATATAGGTTTTCTTTTTTAAAGTTTGTTTTACCGGTTGATATGATTTGTTCTTTAACTAGCCATCCAATAGCATGTATTGTTGCATCTGATTTACGACATATCTTAGATAGATAGTTTCATGATAATGAGCTCCACCAGGGTTGTTAACTTGTTACGCTGTGTAATGTAAAATAAAACGCTCAACACTAATGCAGAAAATGCATTGAAAATTTCAATTGTTGATACATACACTTATTATCATTCCAATTTAATTGCATCAAGACATACATAATTCATGGTTCATTTTATTTCATATTTACTATTTTTATTATGACAACCCATACATACATTTCATTGAAAACTTGTAACATTGTAAATTCTTTACCTCATTTCTTGCTGCTCAGTGATTGGTCAATACCAGCCACAGTGAGGCATTGTTAGTGAAGGTAGTATATACAGTAGCCGAGTATTGGTAATATAATTCAGTATCGGTGAAGTATTAAAGCAGGAACATACGTATGTGCTACTATGAATAAGCTATTGGATAATATAAACCCTGCCTGCTTTCTAAGTTTGAATACTGTGAATATTCTGTGTTTATCGACAAAAGGACATACAGTCTTTGCTGAAACATTGTTCGTTTGGACTTGAATAGCATTGTTGTTTATTTATTCGGTTACAAAATACTAATTGAGAATTGCAAACATTATTGTTTTGCATTGTTAATTAACTGTTTAATTTTAATATTAAACTCTCGGCTGAAGACGAACCGGAACGTGGGAGTTTCAACATACCGGTGAAAACGAGGAAAAGAAAACAGTTGATGTAGTGATACAACCTTGGACGAGTTTTAAATTATTCAGATGAGAAAATAGTGCACATGGACTTTGAATAAAAATTCTTTTTAACAAAAAACATTTGTCACGGTTCAATATTATGACAGTAGATGACTTTTATTTGACTTTGTTGTTTTGACCAGTGATTAGTATGCCTGCATATGCTATAGATAATATGGTGCCCAGTCAAGAAGACATAAACGCTAATACCATTATGGGGATCTATTCATCTCAGGAGAATCGGAATATTTTAGCCCCGATTTACTTCAATTTTACCTGTAAGTAGAATCCTTTGCAGTCAGCTGTTGTCTAGTCGGCAACTTTTATGCTTTCATTTTGTGCATTTGTACTCGCTTACATAATTCTGTAACCTATATCTATCTCTAAGTACACAGTGTTCTCTGTCTACCTAACAGATGCTTGGGGTCTGGACAGGTGATCCCCAGTGCCATGTGGGCGACCTGGTCCGAAAATATTTCTTGTAATTGTTTGGTTGTTTAAAAGGACATATACACCATTGGCTTGAGACTACTACCATATATGGCTTTGATGGTGATGGGGGGGATTTTTAAACTTGCTTGGATATGGCCTTTTTTTGTATAGTGTTAAGACTATGGTGTATCATAACAACCTTAAAAAAAATTACAAGATATATTTTGCAAAGGGCGACCACCACTTGATGCTTTGAGATCATTAAATTTTGTCCAAACCCCCAATCATCTGTTGTCTATCTGGGAAACCTGGATTATCTCAAAATGGTGGAAACTTTAGATTAGATCTAGATAACAACTGAACACATTGAGAGTATGCATTATCATGGTTAATGAACCCTTAAAATGCTGAATAATTTGGAAGGAAGGTGCAAACAACATAGATTCAGATCTATATTGTTTGCTATTCAGCCAAGTGTTTTAACTCCACTGATCTGGCTCTATGCTGTTTGCAAAAGCAAATTTAGTTGCAATTAGCAGGTTAAGAGTATGTTAAACACACTTATGAATTCCTGTTTGTTCACCCGAGTGTTGTCTTCTCCATTAAGTATATCTGCCCTCTCCTGTTTATTCACCCGAGTGTTGTCTTCTCCATTAAGTATATCTGCCCTCTCCTGTTCACCTGATTGTTTTACTTCTCCATTAAGTATATCTGCCCTCTCCTGTTTGTTCACCCGAATGTTGTCTTCTTCATTAAGTATATCTGCCCTCTCCTGTTCACCTGATTGTTTTACTTCTCCATTAAGTATATCTGCACTCTCCTGTTCACCTGATTGTTTTACTTCTCCATTAAGTATATCTGCACTCTCCTGTTCACCTGATTGCTTTACTTCTCCATTAAGTATATCTGCACTCTCCTGTTCACCTGATTGCTTTACTTCTCCATTAAGTATATCTGCCCTCTCCTGTTTGTTCAC
Source organism: Archivesica marissinica (assembly GCA_014843695.1). Taxonomy (NCBI): domain Eukaryota; kingdom Metazoa; phylum Mollusca; class Bivalvia; order Venerida; family Vesicomyidae; genus Archivesica; species Archivesica marissinica. The sequence continues at coordinate 52,474,731 of CM026397.1, forward strand.
CTGATTGTTTTACTTCTCCATTAAGTATATCTGCCCTCTCCTGTTTGTTCACCTGATTGTTTTACTTCTCCATTAAGTATATCTGCCCTCTCCTGTTCACCTGATTGTTTTACTTCTCCATTAAGTATATCTGCCCTCTCCTGTTCACCTGATTGTTTTACTTCTCCATTAAGTATATCTGCACTCTCCTGTTCACCCGAATGTTGTCTTCTCCATTAAGTATATCTGCCCTCTCCTGTTTGTTCACCTGATTGTTGACTTCTCTATTAAGTTTATCTGTCTGCATTTACCAAATGGGTTAAGTACGCCTCAGAGATTTCTGCATGTAATAATTCAAGCAATCCACTCTAATCAGTAATTAAGCTCATGATAACTTATGTCTATATTTGGTTTAGTGAAGCAAAAATATATGCCATTGTCCGGGGAGTCTGTACTGTTGAATATTTGATGATTCTGATACCAAAATGGAAACAAGGTTGTATATTGCTATAATTAAATAGAATACTAAAGTACTATATTATTGTACCATGTGCCAAAATAAGTTTTGGGCCAATATCTAGCACAATTTTGAAGACATAGCCCCGTAAAGCGTTATTTAAATCAATTGTCTTTATAAATATTGTGTCTCCTCTGGTTCTTTTACGTGCACGATGTAAAGCATAGACACGGGACCTCGGTTTAAAGTCCCACCTGAAAGACAGTTAATTTTATTATGGTCAGACAGATCGAACCTGGATTAGTTTTAGTTTAGTCCCTATAATTAATGTTTATACAAATTTATTTTAGCTTGATTGCGAAACAATTTCTTACAACTTGTATTAATCACTCTCAAGACCTCATTCCTGGTGGAATTCATTACCACGAAGAGGTAATGTGGAATTTAAATGCCTTTCCTAAGGGCACAATTGTAATGGCTCCAGCAGGGCTCGAACTCATGGCCTTTTGCCCCTGAAGCGAACGCGCTACTGCTGCGCTATCATGACTTCCACCTATGATTAAATAACTATTATCGATTATGTAAAGTGTTGTATCATTAGTGTTAAATTAGTAGTAATGTCGCGATACACACAAAGCATTTCACCCGCAATTTATCTATCCAGAACACACAATTAAAGTTAAGGAAAGAATCGCAAAATGTCGGGAAAATGAATTTGGTATGAAAATATTGTAGAACAATTTCTTTGGAATAGTTCCGTATTATCGTAAAGTACAAGTTTGATTCATATGGCAATATATCTACAGATTTATTGTAATATCGTGACATCACTGACGCCCTATATATTAGTACGGGTGTTTGTGCCAATTTTGTTGGCAAAGATCGTGTATGAAGTATGTGAATTGTGATATATTTCATATGTACAGATATCCTTAAATAGCATGCTGCAAGAGTAGCTGGTTATGTAAACACCTGAAGGTCATTGATACCGTGTAGAAGTGCCAATCAAGAGCAATTTGGTTCCAAAGTAAACTGAGGAATACAAGAGGTTTTATTTAACTTTAGATTACATTTACAAATAACATGAGCAAATAAGTTATTTCTGTCGAAGTAAGCTCAGAGGGGGTATTGTAATTGTTAATGTATATTTAAAGAAGCAAGTGTATATGATTAGTGGCACATACATATTTAAGTACAATCCCCTCTCATTTGGTTTTTATTGCATGCCTGTGAACAGCACAAACAAATGTCTTGAAGTCATATTTCTATTGACCCGTACGTAACCTGCCAATTACGGCTAACGTCACTTTTACAAACAGAATAGAGCCAGATCATATAGTACAGAATGTGCCATTTGATCATGTTCTAGCTATGCTGTTTGCTATTCGGATAGTGAACATAAAACTTGTGGCTGTTTTACACATTCCGTCCAATTTAGTCGGCCAGTTATGGGTTAATAAAATAACTGGCATAAACAATGAGACTCTTGTACAGTGCAATTTCCTCTTCCTGAACAGGAACAGGACTTTAAAAGATGTAATAAAATAACCTATTGGTACAGGAAGCAATTTTAAATTTTTGAAAAGTGAGGCCACGGTATGATCTCGTAACACTTTGTGTATGGTGATACGGTGTCCGCCTCGTGGCCGATGGGTTGCGAGTTTGGGCCCTACCAGACCCAGTAATTGTGTCCTCTATGAAAGACACTTATTTATAAATCCAATCATGGGGATGGATATTGCATCATGCAAGAATGAGGTCGCTACCTTTTGGTGATATGGCAAATTATTAAGCCCCTAAGGGTGGTTGTCCTCTCTTCTCGTCATTGTGGTCTTACGGATATTAGTAACATCACGTGTCGAATCTCACTGGTGCCCAAATGTTGTCTAGTTCAGTCTTTTACTGCATCATATCACTTGCTATGTAGTCTGGTAGCTCATTCCAATTGTTAATTACTTAATGTTTCACTGAAGGAGTTTAATTTAACACTTTTGTTAGCATTAGGCTTGTGAAGCCTCAGAGAATGCCTCCCTACCCTCAAGAGCCTTAAATTAATATTGTTACAACTTATTTCTCAATGAAGCTAAGACTTAAACCACTTTATGACCCAATCTTGATAATAACTTGTTATCTCTTGGAACAATGCAGAAAGATTAAATTGTCAATGTTCTGAATTTTCAAAAGACATTATTGCATCACTAAGGATTAGTTAAATGAATTCGGGGTGGAATAATGAATTAGGTGTTTAAGTGTAAAATGCTCAAATGACAAAATGGTGAATAAATCGGGAACAAAAAGAAGTTAACATTACATTGATTCGATATTTTAAAGTTTCTTTTTGTGATTTTTTCTATTTGAAAAGGAAATATAAAACCATGATTCATATGCAAATTATTCTTGTTTAACCTTTGTAAACCACCATCTGCAAAGTTGTTGATGATTTTATAAATAAATATCCATAAAGGGAGGTAATTCGCAAAAACCTGTACCATTGTGAACAGAGTTTTGCTTAAAATGTGAATAACATTTGATGAAATATGGTGTTTTTACGTTTATTCATCGTCGCTACCGGTTGCCCATATGAGCGACGCCTCCTGAAGAGATTTTATTTTAGATTTTGGAGGATAGTGCATGATACAGACAAGAGACCCATTCAGAGTCTCCTCTGGTTCTTTTACGTGCACGGTGTAAAGCACCGACACGAGACCTCGGTTTAACGTCCCATCTGAAAGACTGTTAATTTTATTACGGTCAGACGGGGGATCGAACCTGCGATCCCTGGAAATTTAAAGCAAAATCACAATTTCTGATCATCCACTCATTAGAATATCTCGGTGTGCTAAACATTCTAAGTAACAACATATAGGGCCTTCAAAAAAATATAAATGTATTGCAAGTAATTGGGTTTATAATCACATGTAACAGTTAAATTTTGTAACGATTGTATAGCAGGAAGTGAACACTTATTTACCCTACTTTACTGAAGCTGATCTCAATTAGACTTATACGTACATGATATAATTATGTATATGTAAGGAATAGGCAGCTAACAAGTGTATATATAATGACTCTTTAAGGAGCGAGATTATATAATAGTACATTAGTGATATAGCCGCTCCTTGTTTCATTCATGTTTCTATGTCCGCCACTATGATTGTGATCAAGTGTTTCGATGTAATATTATAGTCGTAATATTATAGTCAAAAGTATTCAAAGAAATTGCTCCCAAAATTATAATTTACCACTCCTACTCGCCCGATCTCGCCTGCATATAGGACGGGTTGATGCAATGGACACCAGACCCAAGTATAAATTGCATGATTGGCCAGTATCAGTTGATGACATTTTTCAAGGTCTTAGTGCTTTCTTTTCTAAAACATAATTATGGATACCATATAACACATTTGCAGTAAAACAGACACACATCCATCCTAAACATACATCCATCCTAAACATACATCCATCCTAAACATACATCCATCCTAAACATACATCCATCCTAAACATACATCCATCATAAACATACATCCATCCTAAACATACATCCATCATAAACATACATCCATCCTAAACATACATCCATCCTAAACATACATCCATCCTAAACATACATCCATCCTAAACATATATCCATCCTAAACATACATCCATCCTAAACATACATCCATCCTAAACATACATCCATCCTAAACATACATCCATCCTAAACATACATCCATCATAAACATACATCCATCATAAACATACATCCATCATAAACATACATCCATCCTAATTGCGTGTCCCTCGAAGCCTCTGTGGGTACACCAGTACTCTTCTGGCAATTTACTGGGTCACGATATACAAGGATGGGCATTTGCCATTAGTAACGTTCATATCATTATAGTCATGAGTTGATAGATGATAATATCAAATATCTAGGGCATCACGGTCATATATCTACTAAATGTTCAAATTGACCTGGTTTATAATTTATCAACAAAGTCATGTTTTTTGCTCCTTTCTGTTATCTTTAATATAATGATTTTGTTGTGGCTGTGGAGGGTGGGGGGTGGGGGAACAGTCCTTGAGATTCCAGACACATGATGTACCGCCCCCCCCACCCCTACCTTGAGAGTCCAAACACACTATGTACCCCTTTCGTGAGGGGGATAAAACAACATCATGCCACTCATGTCTGATATTTCCTGGAAGAGCCTTAACTAATATTGCTAGAACTTGTGCGGGCGCCCGGCCCCGACCCGTTTGCCTTTATTTAATTTGTCATGTTGTGTATTCACATGTGTATGTAACATGAATCGAGCAATAACATATGATTAAGCTAAAAATTCCCTGTGATATATGTTAGCAAAACATGAATTTGGAAAGCAATGACCGTCCATTCCAAAATCCTCGTCAGTAACCCATAGCCCTTTCCCATATAGAAATGCCTCTAAATGAAGCCATTACCAAAAGCAAAAGTACACAACAATGCAATAGCCAAACTAACTTCCATGATTAACCCATTCAACACCAAGTAACTCACATGGACTGGTCCATGATATTCATAAACCAATAAATGAATCAGAAAATCACATTTGGACAAGTTCATTTATCAAAATGGGTAATTATGTCTAAAAATAGTCATATCACTGGCAAAAAGTGCAGATCCTGATGAGACGGCTCGTCACGAGCCGGCTCATCTGGATCTACACTTTTTGTAAGCCTATTTAGAGGTCTGTGGTGTTGAAAGGGTTAAGGCCAGAATCTCCTGTAGTCCCATTAATATCTATGTAAGTCGTGATAGCGCAGTGGTAGCTCATTCGCTTCATATGTGAACGGCCGGGAGTTTGCGCCCAAAATGTTACGATTGTGCCCTTAGGCAAGGTATTTAAATGCCACATTGCCTCATGGCGATGGATTCCATCAGGAACGAGGTCTCGAGAGCAATTAAACTAAGCTGTAAGAACTTGTTTCGCAATTGAGCTGAAATTAAATTTGTATGAGTAATAAGTACTATGAATGTGGGTGGGGTAGATATACTGGCTGCTTATACAATATATATATATTCACTTATTGATAGCTAAATTAAAGGATTACATTGCATTGTATATACAGATTGTACATAACCTGTATTAAATAAAGGTAAAATGTATAATAAAATAACATATTGGAAATCCTGAAACTGGCTGCTTAATACAGGGTGGCTGATTAATAGAGGTGACCACTAACACAGGATTGACTGTATATATATATTATACATTATGACATCAAAAAACCCGCATGATGTATGACGTTAATATATACGGATGTTACAGTAGATCGATCAGATTGTTGCTAGATTAGCCTTGACTACAATGGAGAAAGAATAATGTTGCCTATATCATTATGCATTTGGTATAGGATTGTCTGGTTTTGGAGTTATGACATTATGTTGGAGAATATGCTGTACATGGAGTGTTATAACCTTGTGGAATGATTTTAATAAAGTGCAGAAGGATTTAATAGTTTCAACGATTATGATAGATAGGAATGTGGGGAATGAAATTGGAAAAGGACAACAAAGTTTCGGGAATGATATGATAGAAAAAAGATTAGAAATTGATGTGGTAGAAAGAAGTGTGGGGATTGATATGATAGAAAGAAGACGAAGTTTGTGTTTTGAAATGATTAGGAGAAAAAGTCTCAGTACAGAAATGTTAATCAATGGAAGAGACAGTGTATGTTGTAATAAGACTGAGCAGAGGCGGAGTCTAAGCATTAAACTTGAAGCTGCTTTATTGCATAAGTTGTCCACTATGTACAGAGGTAAAAAAACACTACTTTAATTGGATTGAAGTTTTAAATCATTTTGCAAATTCCATAAATCATACTGTAATTGGATTGAAGTTTTAAATCATTTTGTTGCAAATTCCATAAATCATACTGTAATTGGATTGAAGTTTTAAATCATTTTGTTGCAAATTCCATAAATCATACTGTAATTGGATTGAAGTTTTAAATCATTTTGTAAATTCCATAAATCAGTCTACATGTATAGTACTGGAAATGTCAAATATATATAAATATTTGTTTAACCCTTAACCTGCTGAATAAATTGAATGGAATGTGCAAACAACATAGATCCAAATCTGCCGTGACGTAATGGCACGTCTGATCAGGATCTATGTTGTTTGCTATTCAGATATGTATTTTAGCTCCACTATCCGAATAGCAAACCGCCTGATTTGGCTCTATGCTGTTTGCAAAAGCGACTTTAAGGGCTAAACTGGAGAATGTTGTAGAAGACAAAAATGTTCCCACTTGTTTTGAAAATGCAACATTTTGTTTCTGCCTTTATCTACTACATAAAACCATTGTAACTGATGTAAAGCTTTGCTTTGAAAAATGCTTTCGAAAATATTTCTTTTACTGCTAATTTTGTAATGCATGTATATTTTATCACGACTTCCACCTGTATATAGTTAATCCAGTATGATGGGTGAATGATGAGGCAGATTGTAAACTTAAAATTATATGTGAATGAACAAAAGTAAACAGTATTTTGGTCACCAGGTCAAGCTTGAAGATAGATGACATCATATCATGAGACAGCATTGATAAGAAAAATGTGACTGGGGGGGGGTTCTCCCCAATTTAATTGTCAGTATTATAATGTCCCTGAGAACTCCATATAGCAATGTGATGAATGTGTTGATGGGTAAAATGTGTCAAGCTGTGGACACAGATTGGTTTCTTGATTGTCCTACTGTGCTCTTCTCGCCATAAGCCTAAACTGAATTACATGTTCGTAATTGAATACATGAACGTGTAAAATCGTGTTAAATTTCCATTGACGTCACATGAAATAAGGTCGGAAGAAAAAACAACCAGCTGTGATATACCATATTTAGCTATGTATAGTGCGCACATTTCTTACTGAAATCCTCATCCATTTTATCTACTGCGCATTATACACCAGTACAGACATCAGGACATTTTTTTCCGGACCAAAATTGACCAATATTTCATGAAATTCGACCCGAACGGCCCCGCAGTCATTCTATAATTTGTTACATTCGACAAACGTTATAAACTAGCTATTAAAACCAGTTGCCGATAGTCTATATAAATAAATGAAATGAATAAGACCACACAATTAGCATATATTGTGTTTATTTTGGCAAACTTTGAAGAATTTAATTGAAATTACTAAATGCATAAAAAATGGCGATTTGATAACATCACGTGGTTTTATCGTATGTAATATTTCCCGTACTTTTCGCGTACTTCGCCGCATAAAGCGACACTGCCTCGATATCATAGAGGTAAAGAAACTTTGTAATTATAGTTTATTTGATTTAATATACCGTATGTTTTTAAATACGACATGATTAAAGACACGATGTGTTGGTTATTTTTACGGGAAATATTTACTATGTACAATGCATTGCATAAAAAAACAACTTTGTTTGGCTGCAGTATTTCAATAATTGAATTGAATTGTTTGTAGCGATAATTAATTTCGACAAACCATTCACAATGGGACCCATTGTTAATTAGGTAGGCTACACGTGTTGAGAAGTTTGAGCATCTGCTGACATGTTTGAGAACGTGTTGAGATGTTTGAGAACGATATGCATGTAATATTCATGAAATCATGCCTGAGTGCGTTACCGTTTCTCGAGTGATTAATATAAGTTGTAAAAATCACGGAGCACAATTTTTAGCGATTCTTGAGAAATGTTAAATTTTGACTTGGAAAATTGCGTTTTTCACGTGCGCAGTATACACCGGAACTCAGTTATTCCTCCGATTTTCGTGCCAAATCGTGGGTGCGCATTATACACGATAGCGCACTATACATAGCTAAATACGGTATATACAATGTTACTATTAACCACACTTCGTGTTGTGTTGTTTTTTTGGTCGTATATTCTATACTTGCACCAGTATTGTTCATAATAAAATTTATTCAGTTAGTAAGAAAGACCCTGTTTAGTTATGGAAGACCCTGTTTAGTTATGGAATTAGTTATGAAAGACTCTGTTTAGTTATGGAAGTGTAAAGTAAATAATTATAATAATATAAATGCTATGTTCCAAATCACAGGTGAATTGGGGCTATAATGGAATCAACCCTTACTTCGAAAGAATTGGGGCTATAATGGAATCAAGCTATACATCTGTTAGTGCACTGGCCCATCCCTGCCTTATTTAGGCCCTTGCTTTTTAGATTTCCAAATTTTATTTCTTAACCCTTTCAACACCACATACCTCTAAATAGGCTTACAAAAAGTGTAGATCCAGATGAACCGGCTCGTGATGAACCGTCTCATCAGGATCTGCACTTTTAGCCAGTAATATTACTAATTTTAGACAAAATTACCCATTTTGATAAATGAACTGGTCCAAATGTAATGTTCTTATTAATTTATTGGTCTAAGAATATCACTTCACCATTTTTGTAAAGACTTCACAAATGACTCTTGAAATGTATTTGTGGAATAATGCTTGTGGGTTGTTGGTTTTTGCAGCCATTGAGGTAGCTTTGTTCTCATCACCAATTGATTGCCAGTTGTTTGCCTTAGGAAATAACTTGTATAATGCTATTTGGTGATTATTACGTACATATCCACGAAAATACTCACAGTTGGTGCCCCTAGAGAGTTTTTTGTTTCATATGAAATTTGAAGATGTCCCCCTTATGGTCCAGAAAAGGCTCACAGAGGTTTTTACACAGCACAAGCATCATAGGTGAAGATTTCTTCCATAATCCTACTAGACTGTTCACTTGCAAGTTTCAGTATCATCAGTATGTGAGCTTGGCCTACTGTCAAATCTGATAGCATTGGCAATTATAATTCTCAGGAATGTTAAGGCATATAACAGCAACAATTCTTACACAATCCTTCAAATCAGAACACCAGATAACCCGTGCTGTGTTACTTACTTACTTTAACCCATTCAACACCAAGTAACTCACATGGACTGGTCCATGATATTCATAAACCAATAAATGAATCAGAAAATCACATTTGGACAAGTTCATTTATCAAAATGGGTAATTATGTCTAAAAATAGTCATATCACTGGCAAAAAGTGCAGATCCTGATGAGACGGCTCGTCACGAGCCGGCTCATCTGGATCTACATTTTTTGTAAGCCTATTTAGAGGTCTGTGGTGTTGAAAGGGTTAAAGTCACCAAATAACCCATGCTGTTTACTTACTTACTTTAAAGTCACCAAATAACCTGTGCTGTTTACTTACTTACTTTAAAGTCACCAAATAACCTGTGCTGTTTACTTACTTACTTTAAACTTCTAACACCAGATAACCTGTGCTGTTTACTTACTTACTTACTATAAAAGTCCAGTGCTGTTTACTTACTTCTAATTTAATGTATGTATTATATGAAATATATAAAATAGTGGGTAATAAGATATATTACACTGAACTGACTGCCCCCTTATGGTTCTAAAAGAACGTGTGTGTGGGTGGGTGGATCCATGCGTGTGTGCGCTGGTACCGTATTCATATTTTCTCTACTAAACATAGGTCAGCCAGTCCTGATTGATGTTGTATATGTAGACATCTGGATATTCACTGCAGACGTGGATCATATAATTTGATTGACATTCCAATTGTAATATTGTTGAGTTTTGTTGTTTTTCGGCAGACCCATTTCTTGAAACCCTACTCATACTTTTTCATTATCAATTAATTGTAAATTGAAACATTCCGACATTAGTTTTCATATTTTAATTTCTCCAACAAATACATTTTTCTCCTTATCAGACATCTCGGTATATGAGATCTCTAGGAATTCACATAGATTTTGTTCATCATTGACGTCAGTAGTAGCGTCAGTGGCAACATGCTAATCTCCGCTAGCAGTAATAGCATGTAATTACATTGTATCTAAAACATGTTCGCAGGTATTAGCCTGGAGGTAATTTAGATGTTATGAGAGTTATGATAGACTGAGGATTTTTGTTTGTTTTGGTCAATAAACTATATTCTATAATTATGACTGCAGATATTACCTTCATAATTATATATTAACCATGGCAACCCCCCTCCCAACAAAGAAACCGGTACGATTGTGCCCTTAGTTTAAATTAAATTTCACATGCCTCTTCTCTCTCCCACGTGGCGATGGAATCCATCAGGAATGAGGACTCTAGAGTGATTAAAATAAGTTGCAAGAACTTGTTTTGCAATCGAGCTAAAATAAATTTGTATAAACTAAGCCAAAAAAACATTTGTACTGATAGTGATCTTCAATACCGATTGTAGATTTGGTATAATAGTAACACTGACTATTAGGACGGGGTGACAATTTACTGCCATTTTGTAGATGTCCATGAGACGATTATGTGCGACCTCACAGCTGTACTGCTGTATGTTTACGGGGCATAGAAATGTAAGGTTATACAGGAAACAACATTGATTACTTTATTTTATGTAATGTTTTCAATCACTATAAAACTGTTTTATGATTATGAAGGTAAACATATGCTATCAGGGAACTGGTTTAGCCTTCCCAGTGCATCTTATGTGATAACATGTTTTCCACAATTGGAAATGTCTGTACTTGTATCACCCTATGCAATCTGGACATCAAGTTATCTTTACTGTGAACATTTGATACAACCAAACATAATTTAATTGAAACAACTGATGGTAACATTTAAATTGTTTTAATTGATTTTCTTATTTTGTTATAAACTTTTCGCAGTCGAGGTGATTTGTTGCATCAACACCTATTGCAGTAAAGTCGAGTCGAGGTGATTTGTTGCATCAACACCTATTGCAGTAAAGTCGAGTCGAGGTGATTTGTTGCATCAACACCTATTGCAGTAAAGTCGAGTCGAGGTGATTTGTTGCATCAACACCTATTGCAGTAAAGTCGAGTCGAGGTGATTTGTTGCATCAACACCTATTGCAGTAAAGTCGAGTCGAGGTGATTTGTTGCATCAACACCTATTGCAGTAAAGTCGAGTCGAGGTGATTTGTTGCATCAACACCTATTGCAGTAAAGTCGAGTCGAGGTGATTTGTTGCATCAACACCTATTGCAGTAAAGTCGAGTCGAGGTGATTTGTTGCATCAACACCTATTGCAGTAAAGTCGAGTCGAGGTGATTTGTTGCATCAACACCTATTGCAGTAAAGTCGAGTCGAGGTGATTTGTTGCATCAACACCTATTGCAGTAAAGTCGAGTCGAGGTGATTTGTTGCATCAACACCTATTGCAGTAAAGTCGAGTCGAGGTGATTTGTTGCATCAACACCTATTGCAGTAAAGTCGAGTCGAGGTGATTTGTTGCATCAACACCTATTGCAGTAAAGTCGAGTCGAGGTGATTTGTTGCATCAACACCTATTGCAGTAAAGTCGAGTCGAGGTGATTTGTTGCATCAACACCTATTGCAGTAAAGTCGAGTCGAGGTGATTTGTTGTGTCAAACTATTGCAGTAAAGTTGAGTCGAGGTGATTTGTTGCAACCTATTGCAGTAAAGTTGAGTCAAGGTGATTTGTTGTGTCAACCTATTGCAGTAAAGTCGAGTCGAGGTGATTTGTTGTGTCAAACTATTGCAGTAAAGTTGAGTCAAGGTGATTTGTTGCATCAACACCTATTGCAGTAAAGTCGAGTCGAGGTGATTTGTTGTGTCAAACTATTGCAGTAAAGTTGAGTCGAGGTGATTTGTTGCAACCTATTGCAGTAAAGTTGAGTCAAGGTGATTTTTGTGTCAACCTATTGCAGTAAGTCGAGTCGAGGTGATTTGTTGTGTCAAACTATTGCAGTAAAGTTGAGTCAAGGTGATTTGTTGCATCAACACCTATTGCAGTAAAGTCGAGTCGAGGTGATTTGTTGTGTCAAACTATTGCAGTAAAGTTGAGTCGAGGTGATTTGTTGCAACCTATTGCAGTAAAGTTGAGTCAAGGTGATTTGTTGTGTCAACCTATTGCAGTAAAGTCGAGTCGAGGTGATTTGTTGTGTCAAACTATTGCAGTAAAGTTGAGTCGAGGTGATTTGTTGCAACCTATTGCAGTAAAGTTGAGTCAAGGTGATTTGTTGTGTCAACCTATTGCAGTAAAGTCGAGTCGAGGTGATTTGTTGTGTCAACCTATTGCAGTAAAGTCGAGTCGAGGTGATTTGTTGTGTCAAACTATTGCAGTAAAGTAGAGTCGAGGTGATTTGTTGTGTCAAACAATTGCAGTAAAGTTGAGTCGAGGTAACCTATTGCAGTAAAGTCGAGGTGATTTGTTGTGTCAAACTATTGCAGTAAAGTCGAGTCGAGGTGATTTGTTGTGTCGGGTTTGATACGGCGTGTGGGATGCATGAAAATATTTACGAAGACCTATATGGATGTACAATGTAAGCCATTCTCCCAACGGTTGTATGGAGTAAAAGGGTTTATATATCGGTGTACCATGTAGTATCTCCTACTGCCAAAGGGTTTATAATTATTACGTAAGCTGAAAAAACGAATATAGAGTAGATTTTGTTAAACTTGTACTATTATTGTTTGTGTATTTTCAGACAAGCAACAAGAAGTAGATGTTCCATCGTTTAAAATTGAGGAGAATGCGGAGAATCATAAAGAAAAGGAGAACCAGAAGGAGACGGGAAAACGACGCCCGATGACACAGATCACGGGACTACGTACACTTAAACATACCAACAGCTTTTCTGGACAAGTGCCAATGTACGGAGTAGAAACTCCACACAAAGAGGAATTGGGAAAGGTACGATTGCTATAATAGAAATAATAGTTTTATCATTTTACGGGAATTGATTACATACTGTAGAACACTATTTATTCACGATCAGTTCGCTAATTTTCGCGATCTAAATTCGATCACGAATTCATGATTTTTGTGAATAAATACCGTGTCCGAATGTAGATCTATATCCATAAATATGTACATTTTGAACGGAAATACAATTAGAAGCAACATACATAAACAGTCACTTATTTTCGCGATACGTCACGGATGCGCGAATTCAAAACTGCGAATTAATTGAAAATGTTCAAAATCGTGAAATAAAGTGTTTGAGAAATTCTCATATTTTACAGTATCCTCATTAACCTCTTGTTTACATTACATATATTATATTTATCACATAAACTAGCGCGGAAGTTTAATAAAGCCATGTCATAAATTCGGTAATACACTAGTGTATTAAATATGCAAATGAGGCAAATGCGTGGGCGAATCACATAGCGATTCGCAGTGACATACATTTTTACATCAACTAGCACGCGCTGTGTAACTTTGATTGTGACGTCATTTGCCAAAACATCGTGTACATTTTGTATTTGTATTTGTTACAAACTGTTTGAAAATAATTTAAAAGTGTTTAATATTGAATTGTTGCACATGATATGTTGTGATAGTTTAAAAACTGTTTACAAAGGAAGAAAATAAAAAAATTGGAGTATTTAGTGTCGCACTATTTTCTTGGCCCATTAAGTAGAAACCGCAGTACTACTCTGGCTTTCATTTGCTAAAGGGGAAGTGTGTTCAATCGTGACATACTTTTACTGCGTATTTGGTTTATGTGATAAAAAGAATCTTACATTCGTGTCTTTCCATATTGAATTTATTAAACTCGTTGAATAAATTCAATATGAAAAGCCACTCATGTAAGATCCTCTATTTATACCTGGTTATACAGATATAACAAGCTGATAGTGAGTTGCCATACTGTTGCTAATAAAAATAAATGCTTCAACCAATTTCAATAGGTTATGTTTTTTTTTCACAGTAAAGGAAGAATATATTGTATCTGTTTGAATAGGGTTACTACACTTTGCTTGTATTCAGTTTCATACAGCCATCACATATTTACTTATATGTACACATGTGTAATTCACAACCTGGAAGGATTCTGATTGGTCGAGAGAATAATCCTTGCAATATAAATTAAACGGTAAATTTGAATTGTTACAGAACGTTAATGATATATACAATGATTTAAAACACGTCTTGACGTAATTATAACGCATCTGTATGTTGTATTGTTTGTGTTTTTCAGTTGCTGAACGATTTAGATGGATGGGGAGTAGATATGTTCAAAATTGCAGAATACTCGAACAACCGACCTCTTACATGTGTAACATATAAAATCTTTCAGGTAACATATGTTTGTGAACGTGGTTTCATATGTTTTAGATACGCAGTTACCTAGTTGTACTTTGGTTGTATTTTTTATAAACAAAAGTTGAGTAGTTTTCTAACCTGTTTCAACAGCTGCTGTAGATATATAAGTATCATAAAGATGACGTGGGTGCATTTTCAAAACTGATGGCTGGAATGATGAGAGACGAGTAGATATTAAATATTGATTTTATGATGTAATCATAAGTTTATTCATATCAATAATACTGAAATTTGTTGTTTCTATGAGTGCAAGTTTCTCCTGGTGCATAATTATAGTGTTCGCACTGCCCATCCGTGTGTCCTTTTCTTTAGTCAATATTTCCTGTCCGGGCTGAAACTTCTTCGGCTGTAGAGGGAATTCAAAACTAATGTGCCACAAATGTTTACCATATAGAGGTGATGTATCGTACACATGCCAAGGTCTGTAGCTTCAAGGTCAAGGTCACACCTCTGGGGGGCTGGGATTCATCACCTATTGTGATATTTCTTGCTTTTATTTTTTACTTTTTCAAATAAAAACTAGAGTTACTCTGTATACGCTGGTTCTACAAATTGTTCAGCTACGTTTTGACAACAAATTAGTTTATGCAAATTTCATATATCTCGATTGCGAAACAAGTTCTTACAACATTATTTTAATCGCTCTCGAGACTTCATTCCTGATGGAATCCCCGCCATGCGGGCGATAGAAGAGAGTGAAAGCGAGTGCACACCTGAGAGTACAATCGGAAAGGGGCATCAGGTGTTAGACAATCGGAAAGGGGCATCAGGTTTTAGACAATCGGAAAGGGGCATCAGGTTTTAGACAATCGGAAAGGGGCATCAGGTTTTAGACAATCGGAAAGGGGCATCAAGTGTTAGACAATCGGAAAGGGGCATCAGGTTTTAGACAATCGGAAAGGGGCATCAGGTTTTAGACAATCGGAAAGGGGCATCAGGTGTTAGACAATGGAAAGGGGCATCAGGTTTTAGCAATCGGAAAGGGGCATCAGGTGTTAGACAATCGGAAAGGGGCATCAGGTTTTAGACAATCGGAAAGGGGCATCAGGTTTTAGACAATCGGAAAGGGGCGACAGGTGTTAGACAATCGGAAAGGGGCATCAGGTGTTAGACAATCGGAAAGGGGCATCAGGTGTTAGACAATCGGAAAGGGGCATCAGGTTTTAGTAGTTTTAGGAGAGGGAGGGAATGCTTTTCTGTGCTAACATCATGTTCATTAGGAGAGGGAGGGAATGCTTTTCTGTGCTAACATCATGTTCAGTATAATTTTCGATAAATTCTCATGAGTTGGTTCAGTGTGCTGAGAGTATTTCGTAAAAATTGTGTGCATGTTAGTTAGCAATATTTTAATATTCACAAATACTGTGTTGAACTGGTTTGTAGTAGTTTTTGTTTAAACATTTGAATAGAATTGAATATACTGGATGTACATTTTTCATGTATTCTTTTTTTCAGGACAGGAACTTATGTAATACATTTAATATCCCGGCTACAACGTTGGTGACCTACTTAATGCACTTAGAGGATCACTATCATTCTGATGTTCCATACCACAACTGTATTCATGCAGCAGACGTCACTCAATCCACACACGCTCTACTCTCTGCACAAGCTTTAGAGGTAATTCATTGTAATTGTCTGCCTTTATCAATCAGGAAAAAATTCTCACTTAGTTTATACAAATTTATTTTAGCTGATTGCAAATCAAGTTCTAACAACTCTCGAGACCTCATTCCTGATGGAATCCATCGCCACGAGGGAGAGAGAAAAGGCAACGTGAAATTTAAATGCCTTGCCTAAGGGCACAATCGTAATGACTGCAGCTGGGCTCAAACTCCGGGCTGTTCGACCTGAAGCGAATACACTACCACTGCTCTATCACGACTTACACAAATTCTATTTTTATCATAGACTTAGGTGACTTTTCTCAGTTATTATCTGTTAACGCTTTGATTTATCTCTCTTCATGAAACAGATTTTTTGTATTGACGTAAAGATTTATGAGTTATTTTCCATCATATTTCTTATAAATGATATTCCATTATCGCCTATTAGCAGCCATTTTCGTCGCTACATACTATGTTTGTAAAAGAACCGCATTTAATTGGTCGTCAATTTTCTGGCGCAATACTGATGTCACAACAATTACTTGCATTTATCGAGAAACAAAACCTGCAGATATTTGAAGAAATTACGCGGTTTATACGTCGTTGCAACGCAGACACTATTGATTGCTGCTTTAGCCTCAAGTCTGATCTTGCAAAATGAATGAAGCAGCTGTATCAGGCAACCATATATTCCGTCTGCTACATGTGGCTAAGTGCATAATCCACCTTGGCAAAAGATTGTAAAAAAACCCTTTTTTAAAAATGTTATTACTGTCTGATCAGGGTCTATGCTGTTTGCTATTCGGATAGTGGAGCTAAAACACTTGGCTGAATAACAAACATAGATCCTGATCAGATGTGGCGTTGATCAGGATGAAAGTTGTTTGGAAATGTGATTTTATTTACTCAACGGGTTAAAAAAATTACTAAAAAAGATGAGGTATTTTAAATACAGCTATACAAATATATATTGTTGTTAGTAAATGTTCTTTCTCCTTAATAACTAATAATAATCTTTGCCTTACTTTCTTTGTGTTTTTAGAATGTGTTCACCGAGCTTGAAATTCTCTCGGCCATATATGCTAGTGTGATCCACGATGTTGACCACCCTGGCGTTACAAACCAGTTTCTTGTCAACACAAGTAAGTTCAAATCTTATTTTGTATTTAACCCTTTGCCTGCTGAGTAAATAAAATCACATTTGCAAACAACATAGATCCAGATCAGCCGCGGCGTAACGCCGCGTCTGATCAGGATCCATGTTGTTTGCTATTCAGCCAAGTGTTTTAGCTCCACTATCCGAATAGCAAACAGCATAGAGCCTGATCAGACGGCATGTTCTGTGCCGTCTGATCTGGCTCTATGCTGTTTGCAAAGGTGATTTTATCTGCCGCTAGCGTGCAAAGAGTTAAGCGCAAATGTTTACCTAGGAAAGTCAAATCATTGAAAATAAACAAATGTAACGGTACTTTAAAATAAACAAATGTAACGGTACTTTAAAATAAACAAATGTAACGGTACTTTAAAATAAACAAATGTAACGGTACTTTAAAATAAACAAATGTAACGGTACTTTAAAATAAACAAATGTAACGGTAAATGTAACGGTACTTTAAAATAAACAAATGTAACGGTACTTTAAATGTTATTGTTTTGATAGCGGGTCATTAGTTTATCAAAGATATTGAAGGGTTGTCACAAGTTATTTACATTTAATTGGGCATCAGTAATATAGCGGGCACCACTATGCTTGAAAGGTCAGATTGTTGTTATGTGAAGCCAGTACAGAGCCTAGAGGGAATAATATTATTTTGATATGAATGCAGATAAAGACAATAGAAAAATACCTAAAAAGAAAACATTGACATTTTGTTATCATTCTAACAATGCTTGAAGTCTTTGCCAACAATTTAACACAAAGTAACAAAGTTCCCACGCAAGAGAATAATTTATTTACTGCAAATATTGTGCCCAGTTTCTGTCGCGAAATATTGGTCAAAAACAATGGAGACTACGTCCTGACATAAATGCTATTGTTTTGGAATTTGAGTGATTAGTTCTGTGCTTGTCATTAAGTACTCCAATGCAGCCCAATGTTTTGACTAACAAAATAGCAACAATGAAATTAGGGCATACTTGTGGCCTTGATTATTATGCTTGTCAAAACCGCGTCGCTTTGTACCCACGTAAAACATGATCAGGAGGTTCATCAGTTCATCAGTTCATTCTTTAATCTGATCAAACAGACAGACAGTTCTTAAATATCACAAGTCGAATCAATGGTTTATCACAAAACTGTGGTAACTGTGGTATATGCGTATAAAGAAAGAAAGTGATACAATAGTTTCGCTGTGAATGAGCTGAATCGTCAAAATATTGATCAGTTTATGTTGAACCGGAGTCTGTTGTGATATAGTGATAAAATGTAAAAGTATCTAGGTAGTTTCCCTCATAATTCCCAACTGCGTCATTAAACCACATAGGAATAAAATCACTGGCCCATTTGAGACAAGTTCAAAAACTGATGAAACATAATAAGCGACAAGATGTTTTTCAGCATTGTTACAGTATAAAGTAATGTTTTTATTGAACTATTTTGTAAAGATGTCAACAATGTAGTAAAGACAGAGAAATATTATGGGTTGTTTTTGCGGTGAATGTCAATGTATTGACGTCAATCTGTGATCTACATAGATCCACATCTGAAGCTGTATAAAGATAATGGAGAGTCCATACATGTATTTGGTATTTCAATTAACGCTAATGTCACGTCATTTGTTTGCGATTAATGCTTCATAGGGATTGGTGAGATACTAGCGCCAGTAACTGTTGATGTACTGGGAAATTATTGGAAGTGTTTACTGTGGTATTGTTTACTGAAAACTAATGGAAGTGGGGAACATGTACTTCAATGACATCAGTGTTTCTGTTTATTGTTCTTGTTGATTGTCGTCTGCTCGTTTTTCAGGGATTTACTCAGAAAACAGATTCAGAAAGTCAAAAGCTCCAGAATTCCGTTGTTAAAATATACCACAAAATCAGAAATTAATAAATTCTCAACACATGATTGAAACCTCAGTTTCAATAATTTGACACATATGGAGTGCAGTAGAGTTATCTACTGAGTGTTATTTGGTCTCGGAAGCCAAGCCATTAAAGTAACAAACATTGCATACATGTACATGTAGCATAACCAGATATTGCCAAGCCATTAAAGTAACACACATTGCATACATGTAGCATAACCAGATATTTTGTTTATTTTACAAGACAGCTATTCTTATTGTGCACCTCTGTATTTCCAGGTTCAGAACTAGCGTTGATGTACAACGATGAATCTGTATTAGAGAATCATCATTTGGCCGTCGCATTTAAGCTCCTACAGGAAGAAAATTGTGACATTTTTGCGAACCTTTCCAAAAAACAACGACAGACTCTGCGCAAAATGTGCATTGACATGGTACTAGCAACAGACATGTCCAAACACATGAGCTTACTAGCAGACTTGAAAACCATGGTGGAAACGAAGAAGGTTGCCGGTTCAGGTGTACTTCTACTAGACAACTATCAGGACAGAATACAGGTTAGAATTTATATTAGCCCTAAGAATGCGAGTTTATTTAGTTCAAACATAAAATAATAAATGCTGGTGCCAGCTTAGAGGGAAATTTCAAGTGCATTGCATATGTTCATACCTTGTCATATTATATGGAGAGTTAGTGGTACCGTACATACTTGACTATAAAGACAGGTTGAGAAACTGGAAACTGCTCAGAAGTAAAGACCAAACAAATTAAGTAACCACTGTAAATTATGTCAAATCATAAAAACATACATTGATGCACAACAATAAATTTGATTTGCTAAAATGCTATTGACA
The DNA here is from genome assembly GCA_014843695.1 of Archivesica marissinica. Classification (NCBI taxonomy): domain Eukaryota; kingdom Metazoa; phylum Mollusca; class Bivalvia; order Venerida; family Vesicomyidae; genus Archivesica; species Archivesica marissinica. The sequence continues at coordinate 52,494,782 of CM026397.1, forward strand.
AGTTCGGTTTACAGACAGAGCTATGAAAGTCTATGCTTTTGTATACATTATTTGAGTTATTTCAATATAAGATCATCAATTATTTAGTCGGAACAAACCGATTTTTAAAAATATTTATCAGTCACTTATAGCACGCTCCCCTTTGAGGCCATGTAATCTGGTGATAAATATCCGTCTTATAGGAGAGTAAGTACAGTAACACAATCTCCATGTTATATGAATGTTTTATGTTTGCGATTTTCAGATGTCCAATATTTTCATGAAATCTTATGGACATAATACTCGATACAGTGACATAATTAAAATTAAAAAATGATTTTTCTTTGGTGATAACATTTTGGAAACCAGAAATAGGCCTAAATATGAACAACCACAAAAAAATCAAACAATGTTTGTTTTACATTTTCAGGTATTGCAAAACATGGTACACTGTGCTGACTTGAGCAACCCTACCAAGCCTCTGGAATTGTACAAGAAATGGCTGGACAGACTAATGACCGAGTTCTTCCGTCAAGGCGACATGGAACGAGCGAAAGGCATTGACATTAGTCCAATGTGTGACAAACTGACTGCAACTGTTGAAAAATCACAGGTAATTAAATCTCACTCTTTATTCATTATGATATTGTTGGAACTGTGGGAATTATTCATTTTTCAGAAAACCACGACTAGTGAGTGAAATCATGTGCAGAGAAATATTATTTAGTTTGTTCTTGCACCATTACAATATATTGCGAGGGTCGGTCAAATAAAAGTACCCATTCTCATCAAGCATGCGTAACTGAGTCTTAAGTTTTGGTGCTTAAACAAAATGAGCACAGCTGTAATGCATGTTTAGTCGATGCTAGCAATTTTTCTCAAAATCAAATTATTCCTCAGTTCCAAAAATATCGTGTCTGTACTAGCTGGTATGGTTCGACAGGGGTGTAAGCAAACTCGTTCACCAACAAACCTATGCAGAGATCTGTACATTATACCGAGGTCAGACCTGGGGATAAAATGTGTACGAGATAATTAGTTTGTGAAACGAGAGCATTCACACACATTGTTGCATAACGTGAAACTTTCGCTTGGATTTAATCTGACCGTAGAACGTGAAACTGTCGCTTGGATTTAATCTGACAGTAGAACGTGAAACTGTCGCTTGGATTTAATCTGACAGTAGAATGAATCTGATGCTTCAAAGTATTGTTTTCTGGTTAGAAATAATCGGGCGATAATGTGTCGTCATTATTGTTGTCATTAAGCATACGTTGTGTTTATCTCGTGAGATGTTAATAACAGTGGAACGAAAATCAATTCAAAGCACATTATCGGGACTCGTTCTAGAGGGCGACTTAGGCAAAGTAGTCGCCCTAGGGACCCTGAATTCGTCCCCTGGGGGCACCACTTTTACCTAAAAAACTTTTATGAAAATAGTAAAATACACTAGTCACAGTAAAGCACTGTTAATCCTTAACCCTGTTTTGTTGAAATTTACTAAATAATATCATTTAAGGACACACTCTCTCGCTTCTCCAAAAAGTTGCATGAGGGTGTTTATGATCAGTGTGATTTTTAATTAATTGTTTCTGTCAGAATTGCCTTTTTGCTATGTTTGAATTGTGCATAAGCTTATGTTCTCTGTTGTATTTCAGGTTGGTTTTATAGACTATATCTTACACCCAATGTGGGAGACGTGGGCAGATTTGGTATATCCCGATGCCCAGGATATTCTCGACCAGATCGAGGAAAATCGCGACTCCTTCCAGAGTATGATTCCGATCAGTCCGTCATCGAGTTTCTGTTCCAGTGCTAAATCAGAGGAGAAACCATCAGACAGTAAATTTCAGTTTGATATTGAAGAAGATAAGGACGGTGAAAGTGAACACGAACATTGCAGAAGTGACATTGTTATCAAATTAACTGATAGTAGTAGTGCATCCTCAGAACAACACAGCGGTCAGTAGTTGGTTGTAGAACTATATATTGCATAATTGTGATAAAATTTACTCATAAAAGTATTCCAGGGCCTACTGGCCCAAGAGGTGATTTTAGTGCTTAGAAATTTGGAAGCGCATCTCCAGGGCTGCATCAACTGTCTCCCACAATTCCACGGAGACTGGTCACGTCGTGTTCTAGTCATGACAAGAAGAGAATGTCAAAGTATGGAGGCTGACATTATTTCTCAGGGAGCACTTGCAGGAGTTGAAGCAGCCGACTGTGCTGTGACTGTAGTGAACACGACACGTTAGAAGGTGACGAACGAGACATTGAAAGTTAACGAATGCTGAAAAGTCGTGTTGGCTTCTACGCGATACTTGGACAGCGTGACTCGGACTGTGTCTAGTTATAGATTAGTGATGAAGATAAGATGTCAACGAAAGAGTTGAAATTTCGAGTTATTTGGAGAAACTAAATAAAGACCTGGCAAAGAATTGTAATACGTACTTTCTACAGAAATTGCATTTATGCTGAATCATGAGTGTATATTTCGCTAGCATTTATCAATTTAAATTGATTGGTGTTTATACAAAGTAAGGACTACAGTTAATATTAGATATGCAGGAAATCATGTGCTTAGATTTTGTTTTGTACAACTCTTTTGAGCTTCCTGTATAAGAGAGTTTCGAAGGAAAGACAGCTTACATTTGAACTTGTGTATTGGAGAGTTTCAAAGGGGAGATTACTTACATTTGAACTTCTGTATCGGAGAGTTACAAAGGGGGAGATTACTCCTTTTTACATAATGTTAGTGATGCTTTAGTAGTGTTGCCATTAGAATATAACAATACAAGCCAATTGTTTCATTAGGTTTTATACATTTTAATCATATCATGGTTTTACCATTTTATCATGAAGCCGTCTTTTTTAAAAAAAAATGTTTCTGTATATGTTAGCTGCTTTAATTTATTGAAATTATTAGATGTTTATTATTAAAGGTTTGTTCGGGCTGTTATCATCTTATCAAGGTATGCTTAGCTTGTGTCATGGTTTGATTAGCTTCATTGTTGACAGTACAAGGGTATGACGTTTGTTGTGTTTTTACATTTACATTAGTTGTAGCCCTTGTAAATCTGTACACCGAGGGCTTGATGGGAAATGAGAAACAATGTTGACTTGTAACCACATGTTGCTGTAAATCAGTGTTCATTTAATTTGCGGGAGTCTTGTTACGTTTATGTGGTCGCGTCCTAGTAGAAAATCACCATTGCATAAAAAACTTGACAGCTCCCTGCAAGCTGCATCACAGTAGTTACATGAACAACACATGTATGGTAGCGATACGACGTTGATTGCACAATCGATGACGTATCGCTGTTCTCATCTTGTTCGAATTAATGTATGATTGGTAGAGGTAGAACCCTTAAATTGCCAATCACAACTAAAGTCACTTTTGCAAACAGCATAGGAGCCAGAACAGACTGCACAGAACGTACCGTCTGATCAGGCTCTATGTTGTTTCTTATTTGGATAGTTGAGCTGCCTAGCAAGCAACATAGATCCTGATCAGATGCGACGTTACGCCATGGCTGAACTGGATACATGTCGTTTACATATTCCATCCAATTTATTCGGCAGGTTAATAAAAGACCCATAGCATATACACCAATTTGCTTCTCAGATAACATCTGTGGTCTACCAGCCATCCATTTTACAAATGTCTAAGCAAATCATTTTTGATATACACTGTGGCCTAGGTGTATATAGCATGTGGATGTTTGAAATCTTACATTTGTGTACGTTTTAGTACGCAATGGATCATGGAGGGATATTTGTAGTTTTTCACATATCCAAAATCGGGAGTTGGCGACACGTTCCCGCAAATTTTATGTCACAGACCGACTGGTAAATGATGTATTCAATCTTGCAAATTGATCCAAATCTACAGAAAAAGCAGTTGACAGCAAGAGAAATGTAACTTATTTTCATCGACAAAACCAGGGTTTATTATCCAAATATTAATTATATAAATTACATAGTGTTTACATTCAAAACCATTTGATAATGTACAACGTTACCTTTATTGTAGAGATGATAGTTGCAAATTGTATCAGGGCTGTTAGACAAAGACTTCTATCTAGTTCTGCGTAAGCTAACCATACAGTTGTTGCACTAAAGTCTGATACATAATGTTTGAAAACACTTGCATCAGTATAACTTTGTATAGTGATTTTATGGTAGCTTAAGCTATATATATGTGTGTAGGTCAAGGCCCATTCTAGAGGTCAATTTTGTTCAACCAGTACCATTTAAGGACCCAATCGTGTGTAGGTATATTGGGGCTCATTTTAGAGGTCAGTTTTGTTGGAACAAGTGCCATTGAAGGAACCAATCGTGCGCCCTTCTGCCAACATTTCTGACCTAGGGCGAGCCCCTGGGTATCTGTGTGTAGGTACATGTATGTACCATACTTCATTATGTAAAGTTACACCTTCGGACAGTTATAGTGTAAGATTTAACATAGTTTATTATATATATTACTTTGCCAGCTAGCTACAAAAAATGGCATTCTTAACCATTTCATGTCACTGGAAATCCATCAGCCAATCACACTGTGATATTTGCTAGGGATCATGGGTATAAATGAGTGTATATATCTTCCCAGAATGCACTATTACTACCTAGAAACAGAACAATAATACTGACTCCTGGTTCATATTTCCTCACCCATTTTAGCGGAAACTAAGATATATTAGTCACCTACTACCTGGTTTAAATATAAACTTAAAACATTGTCGAAAATTATTGTTTTCAAATATTGTTTCTGTGGTCCGTTTCCAACCATTCACTCCCCAACAATATCTTGGAATTTTTGCAAATATTCAATGCATCATTACAGTAGAGGTTTATTTCTAAAATACTACCAAAGAATATTATTGTGAATCCTAAGACTATTCCTGCAATAAATCTGCACCTTACCAATTATCTTTAGATAGATATTGGGATAAACGGAAGTTATTTATAGAAATATAGATAATAACACGAAACCGGCAAAACCTTTTATCAGCCTGGTATTTCAACGAAATATAGCCTCCGCATGCTCCGAGGGTGAGAGATAACCTTGCAGGAGTGACCTTATTAGATACATTCTTTGTCATTGAAGATTTCACACGTTACCTGTTGCAACATGCCATTATAATTATTTAAATTGTTTTAGCTTGTCAGTTATACCGGTATGAATTTATGTTACATTTGTTACATAGGGCTGCAATGATTATTCGCAACATTTGTTACATAGGGCTGCAATGATTATTCGCATGTTCAGAATTGTATCGGTAGTGGTTATCCTTGTACCGAGATCATTTAGGACGCGTGCTTATTTATACTGCAAAACCGGATTGGAATTGTCTGTACATTCACTGTTGATAATATATAGTGATCGATTTGCGTAAAATGAAATAGATGTACATTAACTCTTTCAACACCAAGTAACTGACATGGACTGGTCCATGATATTCTTAGACCAATAAATGAATAAGAAAATTACATTCGGACCAGTTCATTTATCAAGATGGGTAATTTTGTCTAAAATTAGTAATACTACTTGCAAAAAGTGCAGATCCTGATGAGACGGCTCGTCACGAGCCGGCTCATCTGGATCTACACTTTTTGTAAGCCTATAAATAGAGATCTGTGGTGTTGAAAGGGTTAAGCAACCAACCTGTAATTCCCAATATCTTGTTTTATTATATTTGCCCTCTATTAAGCAGCCACCTGAGAGCTAAGCTAAGCAGCCACTTTCTGTGATTACCTTGGCTGGCTGCTTAAGGCATGGAGAAAATAGAATAGATTAATCGTTGCAGCCCTTTGTTACCAGAGTTGTTAATGTTGGAAACCTTGTTCATGCCTAAAATACTTGTTGTTACACTCGGGCAGCAACATTCTCCAATCCTTCATCTTCCACGACGTGTATTATTATTACCCCATGATTTCTAGCAGCCCAGCCTAGTTAAAAATAAAAGTTTAAAAACTGAACAAATATATCGTTTGTTGTTTTCGTTAACTCGCCTGACCGTAAGGATCTGCTAAGCTGTGTGTCGGCAGTATCCAATGTTCGTCGGGCGAAGATAGGTCTGTCCCCATACCCGGAGCTCATTCTTGTCCTCGGACTAGCGGAGTAGCGATTTACTTTGCAAGAAGAATTTTACTTTTAATTTTTACTGTCTTTGTTCATTGGAAGTGTTCGACCATTCACACAAATGTAATCAACTTTGCAGTGTAATTGTAATAGATTACATGCCAGAATAATATGTAATCGTGCATATGAAAGTAATTGCAATAGAGTGGAGCCCCAGATCTCGGAACAGTTAGGGATTTGTCATGCAGGTGCAGTGAAGTGTAGATCGGACAGGGAAGTGACGTATATTAAAGTCATTGAAGAATACTGAAACTGATACACGACGTAGATATGCATATTTGCTGTGTTTTCTAGTACGATTTTGATTAATAAAAGATGTTATGGTGTGGCTAGTTTCATATCAGCCATCATATTGACCCTCAGTATCTTGATATCAGCCTTCATATTGACCCTCAGTAACTTGATATCAGCCTTCATATTGACCCTCAGTATCTTGATATCAGCCTTCATATTGACCCTCAGACCCGCAATCGTTGTAAAAAAAAAAGAGTTTAAAATATATATATATATAATTGGTAATTTCACAAAAGCAGTTTCGTTTGTGGGCATATTTTTCCAATTTTACTTTTCACTGTAATAATTTATTTAAAAATGAAAATATAAGCCAATAATCACAATATCTAATAATCTGCTCATTACATACTAAGTGAAAGCATACGGGGGCTTTAAGCCCGATACAATATTTATATAAACGAACTTCTGTTGTATCTTAACTTCTGTTATCCCGGTAGGTGAAACACATTTGAAAATGGCAACATATCATCTACTTAAATGGCAATTTAATTAACGGCGACAGACTGATTATGCTTGCTGTTTTGATCACACTTTCAATAGCCGGAGAATGAACTCGACAACCCAGATCAGAGACGCTACCCCGATTTAATGACTCGCCAAGAAGACAGCATATTTGGAATACACGTTCGCAGTCATGTAACTAGATCAGCTGTTTCCGAGATATGAAAGTACGTACAAGGTGTAGTGTTGGCCAACACAACCGCTGGTTCTACAGCTCTCCGTGTAGTTATCAGAGGTCAGGGCAAGTTGTGTAGTCGAGGTACACATGTGAACCACAGTTGTGTAGTTGAGCTATACATGTGAACCATAGTTGTGTAGTCGATGTATACATATGAACCAGTTGTGTAGTCTAGGTATACATGTGAACCATAGTTGTGTAGTCGAGGTATACATGTGAACCATTGGTATGTAGTCGAGGTATACATATGAAACACAGTTGTGTAGTCAAGGTATACATATGAAACAGTTGTGTAGTTGAGGTATACATATGAAACACAGTTGTGTAGTCGAGGTATACATATGAAACACAGTTGTGTAGTCAAGGTATACATATGAAACAGTTGTGTAGTTGAGGTATACATATGAAACACAGTTGTGTAGTCGAGGTATACATATGAACCATAGTTGTGTAGTCGAGGTATACATATGAAACACAGTTGTGTAGTCGAGGTATACAAATGAAACGCAGTTGTGTCGTTGAGGTATACATATGAACCATAGTTGTGTAGTCGAGGTATACATGTGAACCATAGTTGTGTAGTCGAGGTATACATGTGAACCATAGTTGGGTAGTCGAGGTATACATATGAACCATAGTTGTGTAGTCGAGGTATACAAATGAAACACAGTTGTGTAGTCATGGTATTACAAATGAAACACAGTTGTGTAGTCGAGGTATACATGTGAACAATTGTTGTGTAGTCCAGGTATACATGTGAACCATGGTTGTGTAGTTGAGGTATACATGTGAACCACAGTTGTGTAGTTGAGGTATACATATGAAACACAGTTGTGTAGTCGAGGTATACATATGAACCAGTTGTGTAGTTGAGGTATACATATGAACCATAGTTGTGTAGTCGAGGTATACATGTGAACCATAGTTGTGTAGTCGAGGTATACATGTGAACCATAGATGGGTAGTCGAGGTATACATATGAACCATAGTTGTGTAGTCTAGGTATACAAATGAAACACAGTTGTGTAGTCGAGGTATACATGTGAACCATAGTTGTGTAGTCAAGGTATACATGTGAACCATAGTTGTGTAGTCAAGGTATACATGTGAACCATAGTTGTGTAGTCGAGGCATACATGTGAACCATAGCTGTGTAGTCGATGTGAACCATAGTTGTGTAGTCGAGGTATACATGTGAACCATAGTTGTGTAGTCGAGGTATACATGTGAACCATTGTTGTGTAGTCGAGGTATACATGTGAACCACAGTTGTGTAGTCGAGGTATACATGTGAACCATAGTTGAGGTATACATATGAAACACAGTTGTGTAGTTGAGGTATACAAATGAAACACAGTTGTGTAGTCAAGGTATACATATGAAACACAGTTGTGTAGTCAAGGTATACATGTGACCACAGTTGTGTAGTCGAGGTATACATGTGAACCATAGCTGTATAGTTGATGTATACATATGAACCATAGTTGTGTAGTCGAGGTATACATACGAAACACAGTTGTATAGTTGACGTATACAAATGAAACACAGTTGTGTAGTCGAGGTATACAAATGAAACACAGTTGTGTAGTCGAGGTATACAAATGAAACGCAGTTGTGTAGTCGAGGTATACATGTGAACCATAGTTGTGTAGTCGAGGTATACATGTGAACCATAGTTGGGTAGTCGAGGTATACATATGAACCATAGTTGTGTAGTCGAGGTATACAAATGAAACACAGTTGTGTAGTCGAGGTATACAAATGAAACACAGTTGTGTAGTCGAGGTATACATGTGAACCATGGTTGTGCAGTTGAGGTACACATGTGAACCATAGTTGTGTAGTCGAGGTATACATGTGAACCATAGTTGTGTAGTCAATGTGAACCATAGTTGTGTAGTTGAGGTATACATGTGAAACACAGTTGTGTAGTCGAGGTACACATGTGAACCATAGTTGTGTAGTCGAGGTACACATGTGAACCATAGTTGTGTAGTCGAGGTATACATGTGAAACACAGTTGTGTAGTCGAGGTATACATGTGAACCACAGTTGTGTAGTCGAGGTACACATGTGAACCATAGTTGTGTAGTCGAGGTATACAAATGAAACACAGTTGTGTAGTCGAGGTATACATGTGAACAATTGTTGTGTAGTCGAGGTATACATGTGAACAATTGTTGTGTAGTTGAGGTATACATGTGAACCAGTTGTGTAGTTGAGGTATACATGTGAACCAGTTGTGTAGTCGAGGTATACATATGAACCAGTTGTGTAGTTGAGGTATACATGTGAACCATTGTTGTGTAGTCGAGGTATACATGTGAACCATAGTTGTGTAGTCGAGGTATACATGTGAACCATGGTTGTGTAGTTGAGGTATACATGTGAACCATTGTTGTGTAGTCGAGGTATACATGTGAACCATAGTTGTGTAGTCGAGGTATACATGTGAACCATAGTTGTGTAGTCGATGTATACATGTGAACCATAGTTGTGTAGTCAATGTGAACCATAGTTGTGTAGTCGAGGTATACATGTGAACCATTGTTGTGTAGTCGAGGTATACATATGAAACACAGTTGTGTAGTCGAGGTATACATGTGAAACACAGTTGTGTAGTCAAGGTATACATGTGAAACACAGTTGTGTAGTCGAGGTATACATGTGAAACACAGTTGTGTAGTCGAGGTATACATGTGAAACATAGTTGTGTTTATACAAATTTATTTTAGCTCGATTGCGAAACAAGTTATTTCAACTTATATAAATCACTCTCGAGACCTCATTCCTGATGGAATCCATCACCACGAAGGAGAGAGAAGAGGCAACGTGGAATTTAAATGCCTTGCCTAAGGGCACAATTGTAACGGCTCCAGTGGGGCTCAAACTCTGGACCTTTCGCACCTGAAGCGAAGGCACATCCACTGCCTGCGCTATCACGACTTCCATGAAACATAGTTGTGTAGTCGAGGTATACATATGAAACACAGCTGTGTAGTCGAGGTATACATGTGAACCATAGTTGTGTAGTCATGGTATACATATGAAACACAGTTGTGTAGTCGAGGTATACATATGAAACAGTTGTGTAGTCGAGGTATACATATGAAACAGTTGTGTAGTTGAGGTATACATATGAAACACAGTTGTGTAGTCGAGATATACATGTGAAACACAGTTGTGTAGTCGAGGTACATGTGAACCATTGTTGTGTAGTCGAGGTATACATATGAACCACAGTTGTGTAGTCGAGGTACATGTGAAACACAGTTGTGTAGTCGAGGTATACATATGAACCACAGTTGTGTAGTCGAGGTATACATGTGAACCATAGTTGTGTAGTCGAGGTACATGTTAAACACAGTTGTGTAGTCGAGGTACATGTGAAACACAGTTGTGTAGTCGAGGTACATGTGAAACACAGTTGTGTAGTCGAGGTACATGTGAAACACAGTTGTGTAGTCGAGGTACATGTGAAACACAGTTGTGTAGTCGAGGTACATGTGAAACAACAATGTCATGTGAATGGCGGAAATAAGTTTATTTTTCAGTAAAAATTTCAGTTGATGACTTGAGTTTTATTAACAATGATCCTACAAACGTCACACAAAACAACACCATAGTTGGTGCAGATTGACCTGTCCGTTTACCATATTCATGATGCATATTACTGTCCGATTTGTACAGTGGTTAGCTTTCATCCGCGCAAACGAAGAGTGATTAATAAAGTTGTTAAAACTTGCTTCGCAATTGTAAAATAAAGTTTAAAGTAAAAATTGCAACTGTAAATTTCTTGCATTAAATTTCGGGTACATTAACAGTATATCAATAAAGTAACGAAAACAGTTCAATCTGCACCACCTATAGTATCAATACACGGGTGTACTAAACAACGAACAATGTCGTAATCTGGCACAATGTTTACCGTATATATTTCAAATTACACTATACATAGCGGGGATTCATCGCCAACCTATTGTACTGGCTTCTTTCTATATATTCACTTCAATAGTCAATGAACACACGACTGGCATATATACATGAACTGCTAAACGATCCTCTCTCTTTGTTTATTTTTGGGGTTTAGTCGTGCCAACAGTTTAGGGTGCCCTCCGAATAGTATTCCAGACACCCGGGTAGAACCACTGACCTTCTGCAAACCACCTGGATAGCTTCTTCACTTAACAGCATTAAATCAAGAGCAGATTAGACTCTTGATTAAAAAAAATTGTAATCGAGGCGTGGACAAACAATACGGCGTGCAGTATGCGACGGTAAAAGCAGTATGCTGCCCCGGACGATGCAAGGATACAGTGGAATTACCAGAAGACGGGGGGTAACACTAACAGAATTAGGGGCCAATTTAGAAGATTAAACCCAGTTTGAAGACAACACTTCAAATCCTAGACACGTTTCCACTTCCCAACTCAATTTGTGTAAAAATAAATTGCGGAACAATAACAGTCCATATATAAATGCCAACCTTGATAATGATAGGAATGGATGAAACAACTAAACCATGAAGCACACAATAATAATTATAATATACCTATATTTTGTATATTCAAATAAAGTCAGCTGTTTACTAAGGGAGGTAACAAACTTGTACTTGGTCCATGTGATTGTTCCTAATTTCTCTCCCTTTATTTAATGTCGCGGACATATCCAACAATGCCTAGTAGCCGTTGAAGCACAGTCACTTGATCGTCATGGCTACTGGAAGGAATGTGTAGCGGTTGTGGTGTAGCTGCCAAAAGAACCATGAATTCAAAAGAACCATGAATTCAGTGTCTTGAGGGGAAGTAAGATAAATAAAAAAAACACACCTTGTTAACATATGTGGCAGAATTGGATGGAGGTACCAGTATGATGGAGGTACCCGGTATGGGTTTGCTCACAATCAGGACTGCAGCTAAATCTCTTACAAGGAACTGTTCTCACATTGATTGTAACAGCAAACATGTACACCGAGTTGGAGATTCAATTTACAGATTAGTGCAGTGGTTAGCGAGCTCGCTTCTCACCAATGCAACCCCGGTTCGATACTCGGACCGGGAGGTATGCGAGATGGTACGGTGGTAGCCAAGGGGAACAGAACACTAATCATGTTCACAGCAAATGCTGTTTTTAGTAAATCTACGCCTGGCACTTGATCCTCTGCACAAGTTTGAACACATACCCGCCAATTATGAAAGAGGAGTTCGACACAATGATACACACGTGCTATCCTCGATATGGTCAAAATGAACCTCTTGTAAATATGGCTACAAGAAAAATTCCTCTTTGAAGCAAATGAACTAAAGCCAAGACCAAAGTGAAGGTTGAACATACTCCACCCAGTATCTGCACATTTCTTTAGCTCGATTGTGAAACAAATTCTAACAATATTAGTCTAATCACATTTCTGATGGAATCCATCAATATCAGGCAGAGAAGGAGCACTGTGGCTTTAAGTGTCTTGCCGAGTAACAACCTCACTGTGGCTTTAAGTGTCATGCCGAGGAACAACATCACTGTGGCTTTAAGTGTCATGCCGAGGAACAACCTCACTGTGGTTATTGTAGGGCTTACACTTACAACCCGTCGGGTACGAAGCGACCACTGCATAAAGTGTCCCGAGGAGGCAGTACCATATAACATCCGAGGAGTTGGACACACATGATATGCACAATACTGTATATTGTGAAAAATAACAAGTAATTTGCAACATGTGAATATTACATGCAATTAAAGCAGCCGGTTCTTGAGAGAGCGGGGAAGTACAACAGCTCTGCCTTACTTTGGCGAGCATTACATGCAATTAAAGCAGCCAGTTCTTGTGAGAGCGGGGAAGTACAACAGCTCTGCCTTACTTTGGCGAGCATTACATGCAATTAAAGCAGCCAGTTCTTGAGAGAGCGGGGAAGTACAACAGCTCTGCCTTACTTTGGCGAGCATTACATGCAATTAAAGCAGCCAGTTCATGAGAGAGCGGGGAAGTACAACAATTTTGGTTATCATTAAAATTATGACAATGTTTAAATAAAAATAAGCGAAAAATAACCTTGTTGCTGGACATAATGTTGAGGGGGAAATGGGTAAACAACACTCCTAGTCCGGAGCTGAGATCTCCATAGTTACAATGAAGCAAGGCAGTTGACAATCTTTATAAATAAAACACTTGTATCAATACAATGTCACCTATTTACAAATAAAAATACAATCATCTAATTAATAGACAACAATTAACTTTGTGTGTGAACACCTTGACTAAGCATCACAATACTGCATTAAAATCATTTTGAAAAATAGCAGAATCACAAGAATCTATTTTTCAAAACAAAACAAAAACTTAACAGGTGTTAACGCGATTGATTACTGGTAATGTCACGCAGAATTACTGGTAATGTCACGCAGAATTACTGGTAATGTCACGCAGAATTACTGGTAATGTCACGCAGAATTACTGGTAATGTCACGCAGAATTACTGGCAATGTCACGCAGAATTACTGGCAATGTCACGCAGAATTACTGGCAATGTCACGCAGAATTACTGGTAATGTCACGCAGAATTACTGGTAATGTCACGCAGAATTACTGGCAATGTCACGCAGAATTACTGGCAATGTCACGCAGAATTACTGGCAATGTCACGCAGAATTACTGGTAATGTCACGCAGAATTACTGGTAATGTCACGCAGAATTACTGGCAATGTCACGCAGAATTACTGGCAATGTCACGCAGAATTACTGGCAATGTCACGCAGAATTACTGGTAATGTCACGCAGAATTACTGGTAATGTCACGCAGAATTACTGGCAATGTCACGCAGAATTACTGGCAATGTCACGCAGAATTACTGGCAATGTCACGCAGAATTACTGGTAATGTCACGCAGAATTACTGGTAATGTCACGCAGAATTACTGGCAATGTCACGCAGAATTACTGGCAATGTCACGCAGAATTACTGGCAATGTCACGCAGAATTACTGGCAATGTCACGCAGAATACTGGTAATGTCACGCAGAATTACTGGTATGTCACGCAGAATTACTGGCAATGTCACGCAGAATTACTGGCAATGCCACGCAGAATTACTGGCAATGTCACGCAGAATTACTGGCAATGTCACGCAGAATTACTGGCAATGTCACGCAGAATTACTGGCAATGTCACGCAGAATTACTGGCAATGTCACGCAGAATTACTGGCAATGTCACGCAGAATTACTGGCAATGTACGCAGAATTACTGGCAATGTCACGCAGAATTACTGGCAATGTCACGCAGAATTACTGGCAATGTCACGCAGAATTACTGGCAATGTCACGCAGAATTACTGGCAATGTCACGCAGAATTACTGGCAATGTCACGCAGAATTACTGGCAATGTCACGCAGAATTACTGGCAATGTCACGCAGAATTACTGGTAATGTCACGCAGAATTACTGGTAATGTCACGCAGAATTACTGGTAATGTCACGCAGAATTACTGGTAATGTCACGCAGAATTACTGGCAATGTCACGCAGAATTACTGGCAATACTACGCAGAATTACTGGCAATGTCACGCAGAATTACTGGCAATGTCACGCAGAATTACTGGCAATGTCACGCAGAATTACTGGCAATGTCACGCAGAATTACTGGCAATGTCACGCAGAATTACTGGCAATGTCACGCAGAATTACTGGCAATGTCACGCAGAATTACTGGCAATGTCACGCAGAATTACTGGCAATGTCACGCAGAATTACTGGCAATGTCACGCAGAATTACTGGCAATACCACGCAGAATTACTGGCAATGTCACGCAGAATTACTGGCAATGTCACGCAGAATTACTGGCAATGTCACGCAGAATTACTGGCAATGTCACGCAGAATTACTGGCAATGTCACGCAGAATTACTGGCAATGTCACGCAGAATTACTGGCAATGTCACGCAGAATTACTGGTAATGTCACGCAGAATTACTGGCAATGTCACGCAGAATTACTGGTAATGTCACGCAGAATTACTGGTAATGTCACGCAGAATTACTGCCAATGTCACGCAGAATTACTGGTAATGTCACGCAGAATTACTGGCAATGTCATGCAGAATTACTGGCAATACTACGCAGAATTACTGGCAATGTCACGCAGAATTACTGGCAATGTCACGCAGAATTACTGGTAATGTCACGCAGAATTACTGGCAATGTCACGCAGAATTACTGGCAATACCATAATTTGTTTATAAATGTATTGTGGTTGTGGGGTATCCATGTAATTTACAATTACTTTTTATTGTGATAATAAACTGCAAATTAACCCTTAAAAGCAGCATTACATCGTATGAAATAAAAGATATTTGAAAAATTCAAATTTTACGTATGGGTAGCAATGCTGCTACACATTCTAACATTATACTTTGTATACTTATGTTCAATTGGTAAATAATGTTTTTTTGCATAAAATAAACTCGAAACAGAAAGTAGGACTTTCCGAGTCGATCGGTCACGCATTTGTTTACAACCAGAACGCATCGTCCGCACTTGTTTACATTCGGAATGCATCGTCCCCATTTGTCCCACGTTGTCGTTTTTAATTAAATTACTGGAGATGTTGATTCATACCTCTGTTATCTAAGTCTTTTAGGGACATGTCTACATCCCCGCGAGGGGTTCGACATTAGAGGAAGATAAATAGATAGTCTTTCATGTTCAAAATATATACGTTTTCTATATCCTCTGTTGTTTCACGCACGCGTGTTGTGCGTGTTTACATTTCGTGTGTTGATAAACAAATTCACGTATACGACGATTTAAATTTATTGGAATTTTTATCGTTTCTGAGCGACTATTTCGATTTTTGTAAACACACACACATTAGTATTTATATTTTACCCAAAACATCCTTTATTACGATGTAATGCTGCTTTAACCTGTCAATCACAACTAAAGTTGGTTTTGCAAACAGCATAGAACCAGATCAGACGATACACATTCTGTGCCGTCTGATCTAGCTCTATGCTGTTTACTATTCGGAGAGTAGAGCTAAATCAATTGGCTGAATAGCAAACAACATAGATCCTGATCAGACGTGGTGCTATGCTGCAATAAACCGCGGCTGATCTGGATCTATGTTTACACATTCCGTCCAATTTATTCGGCAGGTTATACACATTTTTTTTTAAATTATATAGAATATCGTATCGCTCAATATTTTCTAGCAACTCGCACTGTCCGTCCGTCAATAAGGGGCATAGATATAGGGCACTTATTTTGCATTCAGAGAATTGACACCAGGAAACACTACAAGAGAAAATTTTGGATTATCTATATTTAACCCTTTCAACACTACAGACCTCTAAATAGGCTTACAAAATGTGTAGATTCAGATCAGGATCTGCACTTTTTGTCAGTAATATTATTATATTTAGACAAAATTACCCATTTTGATAAATGAACTGGTCCAAATGTAATTTTCTCATTAATTTATTGGTCTAAAAATATCATGCACCGAGTCCATGTCAGTTACTTGGTGTTGAATGGGCTACAGATTTTTTCCCCAGAACATTCAGGAGAAACTCCAAAGAATCTGTGAATTTTGGCAATGAAACATCTTTGAGAATAAATAAACATATTTATGGGGAAGCAGGGGAATTCTGCATCATAATGCTTTACTGCTCTACAGTAAATCCCATCTAAATAAGACCACACATGAAGCTTCATAAGAAGCCATATCAGCTGCTCACTTCCAAGGTTGAAGATGAAAATAGGTTCTTCAAGATGGCTGCCATTTTGGCCTTCTTTTAAAGATGGTATTATTTCAATTTCTTCCTGGAATATTTATGTAAATAATGAATATGTCATGTTAACATCATGCATATTGACCAACGTTTTAACCCGAAACATCTAGAACGTAGGCCATGTATTGTCTTGCTAGGCTATCTTGAATTTCGGACTCCTCAAATTCACATCTATTTCAAAATTGGTCATGGGTGCCGATTTTTCAAAATTTCAGGACAAAACACTCAATGGTTTTGGTAACAGGAAGTCGAAAACAGATTTTAAATTAAGATGGCTGCCATGATAAGACTTTTTGAATTTCAGAATGTTTTTAGCTACATGTACATGTAGGTTACATCTACTAGACGCAACCAGGCTACATACCAAGTTTCATCCAATTGATAAAGTTGGTTCAGGCAGTCAATTTGAATATCGGACCGGACCGGTTTGCTACATGTATTTCGATCTACTAGTTGCCAATTTACACCACAGGCGTTAGACAAGGACAGAGACACAATGCCGGATGACACACTTATACAATTAACTGCAGAGTTTTATCAAAACGCAGTTCATGGGGAAAAGTTGAAAATAAGACTTTTCAAGATGGTCGTCGTTTTGAGATTTCGTCTAGCCATTTTTGATTTACATGTACTAGTTGCCCCAACATACAAGAGATTTTGTTTTGAAGCAAATATGGACAGACACAGAATGCCAACTGACACACATACATGTATACAATGTACCAAAAAAACTCGTCAACAGCTTTATAGCTAAGACAAAACTAAAAATTGGTCATATTAATATGGTGGTCTCATTACTGAATTCCGAGTAACACTAAATTAAGTAAAACACTTATTTTACAAGAAATGATTTGCTTTAAATAGATTGAGACTATATATATTTCAAATAAATACAATATTAGACGATCATTAAAATGGAAGTTTAGCTGGTACTTAGGTTGAAGTCAAAAATGGATTTTCAAAATTGCGACTAAAATGGACATTTTGGTTTTCGAACAGGAACAATTTTTAGTGATTTTGATCTACATTGTACTCTAGTCATCTTCATTGCTTCATACCAAGCTTCAGCAAAATTCACCAAGTGTCATTTTTGTTCGGACCACTAGGGCTCAATCTAGGTCAAATTTGTTGGGAGAAGTGGAGCCAACTAAGAGCCATATAGTTCACAAATAAATATATGAAGCCATATATATTTGACAAAACATGTGCCCAAAAAAATAAATGTTTTTTTAAAAAAAGTTGCGTCAAATATTTTCGCCAATTCACAAAATTTAGCGCCAATATTTGTTATTTGTCGCAATTGGCGACCGACAGCGGGAACCCTGATATCTATGGAGGTGAGATAGATATGGCGACTATTTATCCACTGCATGATGGCTAAATGGCTGTCGATTGTATGGAGATATAATGGTATATTAACCTAAAGCTCTATGAAGGAAAGGGTTAAATTTCTGCAAAATAGGGTTAAAATACACATTATG
Organism: Archivesica marissinica; assembly: GCA_014843695.1. Lineage (NCBI taxonomy): Eukaryota > Metazoa > Mollusca > Bivalvia > Venerida > Vesicomyidae > Archivesica > Archivesica marissinica. The sequence continues at coordinate 52,513,139 of CM026397.1, forward strand.
ACCATTAAATACACATTATGACCATTAAATACAACATTTGAATAGGAATGCTGCTTTATAATGGGCCAGTGTACAACAGTGTATCTTACTGGACAAAATCTTGTATGAAAATTGAAATCAAATTCTTTTTAGGGAGAAGTGGGGCCTCTATGGGGCGAAGTCAGGGTCCCTAGGGCGACTGTTTCACCAAATCACCCTCTAGAATGAGCCCGGACCAATTTTAGCTTAGAATTTTTATCAGTTGACTCGGTGACCCCCCATTTCATAAAAAATGACCAAAGCAGTTTCAGAGGAGATTGAAGCAATTATGGACAGACAGATACATAGCTAAATGTTAGAGCTCTTAATTCAGTTGAGATAATAAATAGACATCTTTCCTCATAATCGACCAATTACAGTAAATCTGTTTTTAAATTCCATTGAATTAATAGGTGTTTTGAGATAGAAAGTGGTCTAAAGGTTGTCGCCAGATTGGACAGGTGGGTTTTCTCCAGGTACTCCGGTTCCCTCCCACACGAATGACCACATATACGCTTTCATCCACGCCAACGAAAGTGATAAATATAAGTTGTTAAAGCTTGTTTCGCAATCGTAAAATATATAAAGTTTAAAGTAACGTAATAATTATCAAATTTACATGTATGCCAGGAAGGAAGTTACTGTGTTTAAAGTGACACAACATCAGTGAAAAAGCAAATTTCTACAGAATGTAATTTCCTATTATATGGTATAATTTCCTCCCAAATATTTTCCTCAAAAACTGAGTATTTCAACTAATACACAAACATCGAATACGCGGTTTGTTGTCATAACAAAATAATGTAAATAGGGTGGACATCCATGCGTAATAGATGTACAACACGCGCATCCTGAATAACCCAATTTATGATACAGATTTACCGTTATATCTCCTATTTTTGCCTATGCATATTATTTGTGGAAGTTAAATTATCTCTAAGCGACAGAATCACGCGTTTAGTATTGACTCCTGTCACAAACAACCGTCAATTCAGGAGTGTTATATGAAATCCTACTTTCACTTTGAAGGCCACAAAAGTACTGTTTATTGATTCAATGTTAGTGTTCAAATGTTTTCGGAAGAATTTATAGTAGTAAACCATCTATTTGTGAAAAAATGCATTTTATTTATTTTTGCGATGTAATGCCGCTTTAAATCTGCAATAAAACAATGTTTAGCATGTGATGTCAAACGTTGACGTCATTTTACTAGCATTTTTGTATGTTTGTTGATGTCATTTACGCACTCTAAGGGGAGGCAAAAATTTAACGGAGTGATCTAGTGTTCTGAATAAATTGATATACATTTTTGTTGGTATTTAGAGCAAAATTAGGTCATTGCTTCTCGAAAACAATCGTTGACAAGAGATGGAAACTGGACGATACACACACCTACATGTATACAAATAGGTCACCTTGAGCAACTTGCTCCAAGAGTGAATACTGTGGGCCCTGAACAGCTAGTGTTCTAACTTCCTAAACAAATGAAAAATGAATGCTAAAGGCTATCAAACTCTTGACTAAGTTTCAATAATTAATACAAAATAAATAACTACTGATCAGCTGCATATAGCATTTAAAACATTTCAATCTAACAGGTCTGTACAAAATATCTAGTGATACTGGAGATCAGGATCAATTAACGAGGTCATATTTTCCCGAACATACATGTAGTATAGACAGACATACATGTATTCACTAGCAAACAAATTCGCTAATATTCCACAAGTTCTACTACGCTATTTTGTATTTAGTTTGTCTTCATCGAATAATGAATTCAAGATCAAGTGAGTTTGTACAAATATACGAAAATATGCCTCGCTAATGTATCCAAATCTGGTCAAGTTAAAATAACAATATTCAGCACTATGGATGACGACGCCTTCAAGACGGTTGCATCAATTCGAATATGTTCTTGCCACCCATCTTCAACAGAATATCCCCATCCTCTAATACCCCATGATTAATAAGTTTACTGCTACAGTCAACAACTGGTTCAGCTACAGAATGTTTTTCCGTTTTACTGCTAATGTTCACACTGTTTTCACATGACTTAGAGCTATCAGATTTTTCTTGTGTATTTGTTGTATTATGAATAGGTTCGTCTACACATTCAATTTCTTCAGTTATCGGCTTGTCGCCAAGATTCAGTCCTGAGAGAAAACGTTTCTTTGAGTTTTCTGGGTGTGCACGTTTTCTACCTACCTTGGCTTTCTTCCCTGACCTGGTCCTAGTATTACATACAAAAGTAGAATTCTGACTATTCATCAACTTTTCTTGTACAAACAGAGTTCGTTTTTCATCAGCACATCGTTTTTTTCTCAGTCGAGAGTCTCTGGGTCGTCTAGCCCGCTGTGCCATGTCTGTTCGTCTTGCTATTTGGTTTAATGAATTTATGCTGTTCAACACATCCTCTGCACTTTTCCATGTTTCTTTGGTTTTATCTTCTTCAATGAAACATATGTCTTTCTTTAAAGATTCCCTTTGAGATTTTATTTCTTGCTCAAATAAATCATAGCACTTTACAAACAGAGGTTCTCGCTCCCCAACCTTCACTTGCACTGTATCATTTTCTTTTATAAGTGGAGCCATGTCATCTTCAGTAATTCTGGGCCATTTCTCCATCATCTCTTCCTCAACAATTTCATTTTCTGATTCACTTATTGTTCCATTATCTTTTGAGTTTGCCTCATTCATTAAATCTAACAAAAATTCTAAATTATCAATATTTTTGTAAAAATAACTTTTAAACTCTAGCTTTGGAAGAAAATATTTAGATAACTTAATGATTTGATTCTGAAGTCTCTGTAAACAGTCTTTAGGACTCCGACATAATGACACCCTTGCTGCATTGAGATCAAGAGTAATGGTAATTTCACTTTGTACAATTGGAACTTGGTCAATGTTGGGTGCAAAATATTCTATGTTGTTATATGATTCTGAGCCCATGTGACTAGCCGAGTCTAAATTTGATGCTTCTACATGGGCGTGGGCACAATGATGAAATGTTTTCGGGTCGATACCAACAACAGATTCTTGAGCAAAGCATGTTGATGATTCCGATACAACTAATGGATGAGCAACAACATTGTCAGTACTACTTTCTTCCATTAGATCAACATTGTCTGCAAGTGTGTTATTTTCAAACATTACGCTCGAGCTGCTAGAACTAGAAGAGGTTAATGAAGACGAATTGAACAGTGCTGTTTGCTGCCATAATATCCCTGCCTCTAGGTCATTCTGATTAGTGTTTATTATTTCCAGTTTTTTCTCGGCTGTTTCAACTGAACTGGAATTGAGATCAACAGTGGACTTGCCTACTACTAATTTAGAACAGACTTTCTCCTCTCCACTAGTGTTAGCATGGTCAATTTCACTAGTTCTTGTGGCTGAGCCTGATGCTATAAAAGGCATCCCAATATTATTTACAGGGCATTCAAATTGCTCAACACATGCTTCTGTCTTCCCAAAGGGCACAGGTTGGAGTAATGGAATACACCAAGTCTCATTGCTATGATTGTTGTCCAACCCACAAAGTACATCATCTATTAAAGATTCAAATTCTTCTGTCCCAGTATTTGATCCTTTGATCATTTCAGCACATTCTGGGAACAATGTTAAAAATAGTGTGTGAATTTTCTCCTGCAGTTCCAGTAACCTGAGGGTAGTTCGTACAAACTGTTTATGTTTTCTAGGTAATTTGTAAGCATCCTTGCTTACATGTTGTTCACTTTGGTGATCTCTTAAACTGCTTCTCGGTGAGCCGATGCAACAGGGGCAACAACTTTTTCTGCCCTTTTTGGTCCGTCTACTTCTTGAACATTGTGATTCTGCATGATCAAGTCCATCAATCTCACTACATTTGCTTTCATTATCAGTATCAGAACATTCACTGCCCATTACCATCGTCTTTTTCACTTGAGAACATGTACGGGATTTGTGACGCTTTGGAGCGGATTTCACAAAATCATCATCTGAATCTCCGAATGGATTGAAGTCTGGATCTGATTCTGGGTGAATACTTAATAAATCAATGGTTTCTGCATCAGAACTTCCATTTGAATATTCATAGTCACTTTCTACTTTTCTCTTTGCTGACTTAAATTTACCAACCGTTCTTTTTGCAGTCTGCCTCCTTCTATATGGAGGTCCACTACTACTAATTTTATTATTTTCTACTGGCTTTCCTGTCCTGTCTTTTCTTTCCTGGGATATACTAAAATTAATCTCATTTTTAGGCTCAAGGCTAGATAAATTCCCCAAGCAAAACACATCATCGACATCAAGCGAGTTTGTGTCCTCATCTTCAGATACATCCATCTTCTTATTTATTTCAGCTAGATTTTCACTCAAATCAGTCATTACATCTTTTGCATTTTCTCCACATTCACTTTTGACTTTGTTTTCTACGCCAGCATTGTCACCAAATATTGTAAGCCATGACAAACTATCACTCTCCACTTGAACGGCAACTGGTTTGACTTCACTTCGAACTGTTTCACCTTGAAATTGGTTATTTTCAATCAAAACGGTTGTGCTATTTTCACTGTTGATAGTTGATCTACTTTCAATTTTATCTGCAGGTTGCTTATCTGTTAGACTCTTAGATTTGGTATCAATTTTCTGTTTAATTTCTTGGCTTGTTTTCTTATCAGACTTATTGTTTAATGTCGCATCAACACAAGTTGCTGTTTGAAGCTGGGTAGTTGAATTATTTTCAATTATTTCTGCACATTTGCCAACAGTTGTACTCTTACATTTTATACTTGTTACATTAATGTTTTTAGTCACAAGTTCAGACTGTCTGGTTACTTTCACATTTACAGTAGCACTTTTTGCAACCTTAGGCAACACATCGTTTTTAATTTGATCGACAGTTCCATTTACTGTAAGGCTCTTTATTCTAGTATTTGGTTTCTTTCTTATATTTGTGCTTGCCTTTTCATTTTCAGCAATAGACTTTTTGCTTGCTCTAATGGCCACTTTATTAGTGTTTGCACTTCCAGTAGCCTTTTCAAATTTAGCAGATGCACGACTCAATGGGACATCAGTTTTCTTTTTGAATATTTTTCCTGGCTGAACGCTTTCAATCTCGGTAGAATGTTCAATGTTAGTTGTTTGATTTGATATCATATTAAAAGTTGTACTTTCGTTGTCAATACATATGTGTGTCTTATCATTAACTTCAGCAATTTCTTTTGAAGACTTTGTAGGCTTACCAGATTGTCTACTGAGATCCTGTTTACTTGAATTCATAGTATTGGAAATGAAGGATAAAAACTGCTGTTGGTATAAATCGAATGACACTGCAGCAGGTTTCTGAGCCTGTTTTACTGGTTCACAATTGTCTACAACTTCTTCTATCACAGTTCCTGAAAATTCTTGCAAACTATCCTCATCATCAAGGCCTACAGTTGATAATTTACTGACTGAGCTTTTACGTTGGTGTTTTATATCTTCTTTCTTAACTACCTTGTTTTCTGTAGGAGAACTAGAGTCCACCTTCTTATCTAGTTCAAAATGAACAACTGGTTCATCATCACATGTAACTGCAGGCAGAGAACTCAAGACTTTAATATTCTCACATAATTCTGAATGAACATTTTGTTTACTATCACAAACAAGGTCAATAACATTATCTTCCACCGATTTATCTATAAATTGGCTCGCTTCAGTATTTTCTATTGTACTTGTGACTGGCATAGATATTTGTGCTTTAAAACAAGGTCTTTTAGCACTATTCTCGGTTTTCCCATCAGCTGATATTGTTCTTTTCTTGAATAATGGTTTTTTGTTCTGCAATGTTAAATCTTCATTGACACCTTTTTGTGAATCTCTCAATGGCAATGAATTAGTAACATCTTTGATAGCACACAGCTTCTTGTTTTTGAACAACGGTTTCTTTCGTACGTGGTCATCTTCCTCATTTATTTTTAATTTTGTTTTACTTTCTGATGAGAGCTTGTTCAATTCAACATTCTTATCCTCAGTGTTGACATCATCAATCAATATCACAGTTGGAAGATTGGGAGTGTCTGCTACCGTCATATTAGCAGACAAAGCTATATTTTTCTGTCCTTTCTTGTTTAACTTGCTATTTTCGGAATCATTTTCAAATTCTATTACGTTATCCTTCTCTTCACATATTGCAACAGTCCCAGAATGATGTTCTAACTCAAGGCCCTTATCCAGTATATCATCTAGCGACACTGGCCTTGGTTTGATATCAGAAGAGTTCTCAGTCTCATAATTGGATATATTAGTGAATTCAGTACCCCCCGATTGATCAAACTTGTGTGGCGAGACAGATTTATTTCCTTTCCATTTTTGTTGTGACACTAAGGTTTCTTTAACAAGTTTTTGTGGAGACTTTGACTGCTCACTTGGTCGCAATTTCAATCTTAATCTGCTTCTACGTTCCTTATCTGGAGTATTAGGAGTTTGAATTTCCTTTCTATCAAAAGATATAATCATTACATCACTATCTTCACCATCATTCCCATTGTGAATGGAAACTCCTTCCTTGGTCAAAGTCTTTATGCTCTGCACATGCTTCGTGGTTTTTGTAACTTTACATGTGTCCAATTTTTCACTGTCAGAATCAAAATCTAAACTCTTTAGCTGCCCAGTGCTAACGTTATCTTGATTTTTCCCATTTTCCGGTAACAATATGTTAGTCTTAATAGGTGATACAGGTGCTTCAAATGGTGAATTAGGGTCTGAGAAGCTACATCGACATTTTCCAGGAGACCGGGTGTTATTGTTGGTCTCCATTATAATTCCCCCACATTTATGACATATACTGTGCTCTGATCTGTTCATACCCTCAGTGAATGGTGAATCTAATGAAAGCAATGAATCCTCTGTGTGGAAGTAGGTTGGCGAATTCTCTTCCATTGCCACAGATCTTACTGAGTTACCATTACTTCGATTACATGATGAGCTACTCAGTACTTCAATACCCGAATCATTTATATTGTTATTTCCACTGTCACTCTCTTTGTCATAAGATGGCAACAACTCGAGCATGTCTGAATCTTCACCTGACACTTCCTCTTTTGTTTTCACGCTAACTGGGATGTCCAAGTACTTGGATGCGTTGAATGCACAATCTTCTAATGTTGACTCGATTCGTGCAGGTTTTTGAGGCGACAATTTCAACTTTAGTACATCCATTGGTCTGTCTGTCCTAGGACTGGACAATACTTTCCATATCCCTATATCATTAATGTGATTAAAGCTATCAAAAACATTGTCCCTTTCTCTCTTCTTTGACTTTACTGATTGAAGTTGCTCAGCTAGGAATTTCCCCGACTTATCTTTGGTTATCACGATACCATTTCTTACTTTCGATTCATTCAAATCTTTTGAAGTAGGTGGATTCAACTCATCAATTCCCCTACTTTCCATGCTGTTAATATCTGTTCTATTACTCAATCTCTTCTCAAACTTCAGACTTGATCTGTTGTCATTTCTTTCAAGCACTTTGTAAGTCTCCACCTTTCCATTAGTGTCACCTAGATCAGGATACGCTTTAATAGTCAACTTCAATTCGTTCTTTTGATCCCCAAATTTGTATTCTGCCTTTGCAAGTCCATTTATTTTCTCCAGCTGTCTTTTACTTTTTGTACTTTTGTCTTTCACATTCACCATGCCCTTTTTAATTGACAAAATAATCCCCTTTCTCGCCTCATTCTTATTTTCTTTTCTGTGCTTCTTTTTTGATTTTTTCTTTCCTATTCTTTTACCACTTTCATTATTATAAGACGATTGTTTTGTAGGTGATATAATGGTCATGCTCTTCCCTGCAGTAATCTTAAGGAGTATCTTTGAATCATCAGCGTTTTCATTTTCACTTGGGGAACCTTTTGACATTTGTCCATTTTTCAGCCTGTTTTTTCGGATTTTCGGACTTTGCATGTGCCTGTGACATATGACACTAGGATGTTCGTCCTTTATATGAGTTGCTAACGACAGAATTCGGAGGAAGCTTGCCAAACAAACACAGCACTTGTGTATTCGGCGATGGTGTGGTCGGCACTTGTGACGCTTGAGGTGAGATGGCCGGAGAAAGCACACATTACAAATCCTACAACGATATTGTCTATGATCTATGTGATGTCTTTGGTGAAGCTGTAACTGACTCAGAATGGGGTATGACTGAAAATAGTAAGCATACATTATTTGTAACTGAAATGGATACAAGAGTAAGAGTATCCTTCATATAGACTGGTGTGGGACAAGGATATTCCTTCATATAGACTGGTGTGGGACAAGGATATTCCTTCATATAGACTGGTGTGGGACAAGGATATTCCTTGATATAGACTGGTGTGGGACAAGGATATTCCTTCATATAGACTGGTGTGGGACAAGGATATTCCTTCATATAGACTGGTGTGGGACAAGGATATTCCTTCATATAGACTGGTGTGGGACAAGGATATTCCTTCATATAGACTGGTGTGGGACAAGGTATCCTTCATATAGACTGGTGTGGGACAAGGATATCCTCAATAACGTGGGACAAGGATATGCCTTCATATAGACTGGTGTGGGACAAGGATAGTTCATATGACTGGTGTGGGCAAGGATACCTTCATATAGACTGGTGTGGGACAAGGATAGTTCATATAGACTGGTGTGGGACAAGGATACTTCATATAGACTGGTGTGGGACAAGGATATTCATTATATACACTGGTGTGGACAAGGATATCAGTATACGCACTGGTGTGAGACAAGGATAGTTCATATAGACTGGTGTGGGACAAGGATATTCCTTCATATAGACTGGTGTGGGACAAGGATATCCTTCATATAGACTGGTGTGGGACAAGGATATTCCTTCATATAGACTGGTGTGGGACAAGGATATTCCTTCATATAGACTGGTGTGGGACAAGGATATTCATTCATATAGACTGGTGTGGGACAAGGATATGCCTTCATATAGACTGGTGTGGGACAAGGATATGCCTTCATATAGACTGGTGTGGGACAAGGATATTCCTTCATATAGACTGGTGTGGGACAAGGATATTCCTTCATATAGACTGGTGTGGACAAGGATATTCCTTCATATAGACTGGTGTGGGACAAGGATATTCCTTCATATAGACTGGTGTGGACATGTATCCTTCATATAGACTGGTGTGGGACAAGGATAGCCTTCATATGACTGGTGTGGGACAAGGATATTCTTCATAAGACTGGTGTGGGACAAGGATATTCCTCATATAGACTGGTGTGGACAAGGATATTCCTTCATATAGACTGGTGTGGGACAAGGATATGCCTTCATATAGACTGGTGTGGGACAAGGATATGCCTTCATATAGACTGGTGTGGGACAAGGATATTCCTTCATATAGACTGGTGTGGGACAAGGATATTCCTTCATATAGACTGGTGTGGGACAAGGATATTCCTTCATATAGACTGGTGTGGGACAAGGATATTCCTTCATATAGACTGGTGTGGGACAAGGTTATTCCTTCATATAGACTGGTGTGGGACAAGGATATGCCTTCATATAGACTGGTGTGGGACAAGGGTATTCCTTCATATAGACTGGTGTGGGACAAGGATATTCCTTCATATAGACTGGTGTGGGACAAGGATATTCCTTCATATAGACTGGTGTGGGAAAAGGATATTCCTTCATATAGACTGGTGTGGGACAAGGATATTCCTTCATATAGACTGGTGTGGGACAAGGATATTCCTTCATATAGACTGGTGTGGGACAAGGATATTTCACCCGAGTGTTCAGAACATGTTGTCAGAAATGAGTCATTAACTTTAATTATATTTGCAAACAAGTACCGTATTTAGCTGTGTATAGTGCGCACATTTCTTACTGAAATCCTCATCCATTTTATCTACTGCGCATTATACACCAGTACAGACATCAGGACATTTTTTTCCGGACCAAAATTTCGTGAAAAAACTGAAATTCGACCCGAACGGCCCACGTCATTCTATAAGTTGTTACATTCGACAATCGTTATAAACTAGCTATTAAAACCAGTTGCCGATAGTCTATATAAATAAATCAAATGAATAAGACCACAAAATTAGCATATATTTCGTTTATTTTGGCAAACTTTGATGAATTTAATTGAAAAGGTAAATGCATAAAAATGGCGATTTGATAACATCACGTGGTTTTATCGTATGTAATATTTCCCGTACTTTTCGCGTACTTCGCCGTACAATGTACAATGCATTGCATAAAAAAAAACTTTTTTGGCTGCAGTATTTCAATTGATTGTAGCGATACTTAATTTCGACAAACCTTTCACAATTTACCTTTAATTAGGTAGGCTTCACGTGTTGAGAAGTTTGAGCATCTGCTGACATGTTTGAGAACGTGTTGAGATGTTTGAGAACGTGTCGAGAAATTTGAGCAGGTGTGACCGAGTGCGTTACTCGATGAGGTATATCTCGAGTGATTAATATAAGTTGTAAAAATCACGGAACACAATTTTTAGCGATTCTTGAGAAATGTTAAATTTTGACTTGGAAAATTGCGTTTTTCACGTGCGCAGTATACATAGGAACTCAGTTTTTCCGCCGATTTTCGTGCCAGATCGTGGGTGCGCACTATACACGGTAGCGCACTATACACAGCTAAATACGGTACATGTATTTGTTATCTATGCCAAGAACTAGGGTTGTTAACGGTATACAGGTATACGATACATTACGATACACCAGAAAACAATACACACCAGGGTATGGTTACCACTATTACCGGTTTGTTGGATAAGAATGCTCCCTTCTTTGAAAAGCAATGCAATTTTGATATAATATATGTTATGTTATATTTATATTTCGGGTTTTACGCCTGCATCAGCACCATTTCAGGCTATATCGCCGGCGGGCAGTTTACCTAACACCTTTCCTGGGCAGGCTCCAGCGGTTAACCAGTACTTGGGTGCACCAACCTCCGTAAGAAACTGCCAACTTTTTCATATAAATGAGACACGGCCTGAGCGGGCTCGAACCAGTGACCTGATATAATATAGCATAAAAACAATAATACATTAGATTCTATGTAGTGTGTAATACAATGTTGATTTATATTACTTGTCGTAAGTCTAAAAACATCTACCCTACTTAGTTAATGCACATGGATGGATCATATAGGGGAATATTTTTCCTCTGCACTGGTCGGAAATTGTCGGGTTTTTCTAGAGCGGAATGGTAGGGCGCTCTGCCCAGCCCTTTAAAAAAACCTTTTTTACCTTTTAAATGTAAATGCCTAAACAGGTGAGCGCCTTTGGGCGGGTAGACCTATAAAACTAGATCTCATCCTCCTTTTCACAAATAAGTACTGCCTCCATGATGAATCATCGTAAGTTAGCAACATTTCTAGGGGCTAACCCCAAAATACCCGCCCCTCATTGCACCCTGTCTATTTTCTGATCCACACGCCCATTTTTTTACCCTACCTACCCCTTTTCCACTCTAGAATAAACACTATGCCTATGAAATGTCAATTATGCCGTTGTATTTTTTGATAAGTTTCATTCGTTGCTTACATTTTGGATTTTAAAACAGCTCATTGCCATGTATACATTTTGAATGAAATTATGTTGCAAAAACCGATTCGCTAGTACACATACAAAATAAAGTATATGAAGTGTACTGTGTTAGACTGTTTGTTAACAAAATGGTGAATACTGCTTAAATCTAGTATTGTAACTTAGTTTACGGTCAAAACATATCTTTTGTTAGTATTTGCCTCAAACAATATGCACTGCTTCCGCCAGCGTATTGCAATACGGTTTTTGCCGTATTGCTACAGCCATATCCAGTTGATGGTAGATACATGCAAACTATCAAAGCTCTAGACATTGTGGTTTCTCAGATGATTTTGAAAGAGCTCTAGTATGTAAATCAATGTATATTGTGTGACCTCAAATATTGACCTGTGATCACAATTAGACAAACTTACATGTAATAGATGTCAATTAGGTAGTAGTTAATGTTAATACTAAATGATTAGCTATACAATTCTACAGGAAATATAGCAAACAAGCTTCCAGATCCACTGGCAACCAGTTTTTTTTACCGAATCAATATGGCATGAGCAAACTTTAGAGCACATTTGTACCAGTTGGCATAGTTAGTGACCTCTTTTAAGAGGATCACACCAATGAACATTGCTATGAAGTTTCATGATGATTGGACCAGTGGTTCATGAGATGTTGTTTGAACAACTGTTGACAGACGCCACTGGACAAAGGGTGATCACAAAAGTTCACCTGATGTGAGCTCAAAAGCTTATATTTTTCAATTGCACATGCATGTCTTAATTGCTTATTAATTGTTAATACTGTTATAATACACGACATATAAATATGCTTAAACAAGGTATGAAATTTACTGGTATTCTAACTACATGTACAAGCTTATTACCTGGATACAGTGTGCAAATCGGCATCTGTATGGTCTGTGCACACTATGTGTGCGCCGGTGTTGCGCAACATGTAGCCAATGCTGGAACACCTTACCACATCTATCACAAGTCCACATCTTTATTCAGGTGTATTACACACTGAAATAGTAAAACAAGAATACAAATATTGATGATATAATAACAGTCTTTATAGACATAGTCATGAAATGTCTGACCAATTACAAACCATTAGAAAAAGTATCTTAATCTAATAGATTTATATACGTATTGAGCAAAATCACAACAAAACTGACGAGATTATGCAGCGATCATTCTAGAGAACGATGTGGGTGAAATAATCACCCTAGGGACTCTGACTTCGCCCTTTGGGGGCCCACTTCTCCATAAAATATAAAATAAATTTTATTACAATTTTCATACAAAATTGTGTCCAGCAATGGCCCATTATAAAGCACTCCTTCTATTCAAATGTATTTAATGGTCATACTGTGCATTTTAACCATATTCTGTTTACGACGTTTTTCATACTACTCAAGTTACACCCAAACATTTGGGAGAAGTCACATCTCCCTCCAAAAGATTTGGTTTAAACAGTATTTATTGCAAGACATAAATCGCATATAACATACAACGACATATATAATACATAATGCAAAGGATCAAGTAGGAAGCTAAAACTAGCTTTTATAAAAACTTTTCCCCTCCAGAAGATTTAGAGAGGTGGACAAATTTAGGAAGAAGTTGGGAGACTTGGGGGTTTTCCCAACTGCAAATAGTGAAACAGTATGATGTTAATGTTTGCAGGATATACATATTTTTGTAATATAATATCAGGGTTCATTCTAGGTCAGAATTTTTGGGAGAAGTGAGAAAGCGCGTGATCACTTCCTTAAATGGTGATCTTTAATATACTTCTGCAAAATAGGGTTAAAATGCACAGTACAACCATTAAATATAACATTTGAATAGGAGTGCTTTATAATGGGCCAGTGTATCTTACTAGACTAAATTTTGTTTTGAAAATTGTAAAAACCAAAAAATATTATTTATTTTTTTGGTTAGGGAGAAGTGGGGCCCCCGAGGGCGAAGTCAGGGTCCTTAGGGCGACAATTTCGCCCCACATCGCCCTCTAGAATGATCCCTGCTGTATGCAGAATAGCGTCTTTAAATGTACTGTAGCATTAGGTTTATATAAAATTAATGTAATGTTAATTCTAAACATCAACTCAACAGTTGCGATAATACATTATTTGTGTCATCTTCATAATAGCAAAAATTAATTTGACGAGTATGAATGCCTTTTGAAAGGAAACACGCCGTATATACAATTGTTCCGGCTTAGATGGTAGTTTGTAGAACTATTAGCAATGATATATAAATTAAATCGCAACTTACTGACAACAAACACAAAATAGAGGAATGCAAACACCCACAATCTGCATTTAATTTATTATAGCACCTGTTCAAAATAATTGTCTATAGGTGCATATTGTGTGTTTCTGCAGAACTATGAACATTATTTACTGTGCTGTCAAACAATGTTTTGTAGCTAAATCAATCACTGCTTCCTGTTTCTTTCATGATTCTACGACTGGCTATCAATTTTATATACATTGTATACTTCATTAGCCCGAACATATTGGTAAACCAATCATATAAAAATAGTCCTGACCACAGAACGTTACAGGTAACTCGAGTAATTTTCCTCAAATAAATTGGAGATTGCTAGTTCAGACTCTGATTTGATGATCTACCTGTATTTTGATACTGATTATTATAAATGGGTACATGTATCTTGCGTCATAAAATATTGATAATTTCCAACCATGTCATCAAAATATGTACTCTTTCGCTACCAGGTATGAAACATGCACAAATCAGCGAAGATAGACACTAACACAATTGCTTCATGGGCCTGATGGTAATCAGTTGATAGATACTATTGAAATGTGCATTTATTAAAATTGCAGCACCAACTATCAGGGTTGGCAATTTCCCGGGAAATAAGAGTATAGTATTCTACTTCTGGGCTTATTTCCCGGCGGTATTTCCCACCCCCGGTATTTCCCGGCCAATCCTGCTAACAATAGTCACAAACCTCAAATAATCATTTATGTTTCTGATTATTCATTACTCACGTAATTATTATTAAGGTTGATTCCAGAAAATTATTCGAAAGCAAGTCGTATCTACAGGTTGAAATTTGAGAAAGTGAAACTATCCCCATTGACATAGTAGTCTTTTGTTCAAATTACAGTGAAACTGGAGTCAACCAGAATTTAGTCCCGGATATGTCAAAATTTCATGGATAAATTATTTCATGTGCAGAAGCTATCCAGCTGACTTGTGGATGGTCAGTCATTCTACATGGTAACTGTCTGTGTCTGTTAAAAATACGGGGTCTTTCTTCCTTCAACAATAATAGCTGGAGTCGACATATGACCTAAGCTGTTGAGTGTTGACCAGTGCAACCTTAAACCCAAAAACAAACAATCAAAAGAAAAATGACACTACCATTGGAGATAATTACGACAATGATCAATGGCCAGAAACAATAATTATACATAGCATAATTACTGGGACAAGTCAACTTAGTCAGTGTCATTTTAATCTGTGCCATGATTCATCAACGTCCATTGGCTGCATTCAAATAGATATAACTTTACAATTATCTGCTTTTTCTTATAACTTTGTAGATCCTTTTATCATTTTAACTTATACATGTATAACATTCTAGGTTAACTCACTGTTCTAGACTGCGCCTGCCAATAAATGAATAATTGATTGATCAACAGTATCTATCTATCTTCCTCTATTGTTGAAGCCCTAGCAGGGATGTAGACATGATAACAAGTTGATGTGCCTCCATTTGCAGGTGTTTGCATGTTATATGTGTTACTTAAAATAAAGACTCTTGTATCTTTAAATAGTCACTTTCGGCAAATTGTGTAACCTACTTTTAATACCTACCATTTTAAGAAATTCCAGGACAAAACAATTTGTACAATATTTCTGTAGGCTTTAGAATACCTGGAAATAAAACAATGTTCATTTATCGTAACTTAGGTTTTCATAAAAAGGAAATAAAACAAAGTAAAATATCAATCAGGAAGAAAATAATGGAAAATTACAGAATATATATTTTTACATTCAAAGGGGGAAGCAACTCTAAATAACTGTTGCCATTTGACCTATTTCTTCATAGAAAATTGTTCAGCTTTCCTGCTTTTTCTGTAAAAATGAACAAGTAATGACGTTTTCAAAGAGTATACACTGTAGCAAATAAAGCAATTTCTAAAATATGATGCTGTACATTTACGTTTTGCAGACGTTGTTTACAAACTTCTCAGCATCCATGGATGTGAACTGTCAACAAAACTTGTTGTAAAATAAACATGCCATGAAAACTATTTGAGACTAAGCTATGTACTTAGTAACAAATTAAGTACATGCAGTAACTACCCGCGACTTAAAATACCTAGATGTCCCTTTCTACTATCACTGAAAACACGGCAATTGATATTGCAAATGATATGTCAAAAATTCCAAACCATTACGTCCGCCATTACTGATTATTCTGGCGCGAAACGACATCTAGCGGCCAGTATATACTTTTTCTGTCAAATGGTACCACTAACACGGATGAAGTTGTTGATCTGTATGTTTATTACCCTCACCATCGCAGAGCTTATTACAGACGGATATGTAGTCCAGTAACACGCTGGACTGGTAATCCAGGGATCGCAGGTTCGATCTCCCGTCTGACCCTAATAAAAATAACAGTCTTTCTGATGGGAAGTTAAACCGAGGTCTCATGTCGGTGCTTTACACCGTGCACGTAAAAGAACCAGGGGATACTCTGGAATGGGTCTCTGTCTGTATCATTGCACTATCCTCCAAAATCTAAAATGACTAATCTCTTCAGGAGGCGTCGCTCATATGGGCAGCCCCTGCGGGGACCTAGACATGTCTTCCTGGGTAGGCTTAGCCGATCTACCAGTACTAAGCAATGTGTGTGAGATGCCTTGATCAATTACGCTACATATATGGCCGAGTATCGAACCCGGGACTGTTCTATTCCAAATCCGACACCGGACAACGGACGCCACCATAAGCAGCGAACCCGTCAAATATGAAAATAAGTCGAGATTTCATTACTTGTGAACTGATATTAGATATAGCAAGATGTTATTAATTGAATGCCTCTGAATGCAGCTGTGGTGATATAGACTCAAACTCTTCTGGGGGTACCCCGACGCCATATCCTAGTGGTGCCTACACATATATCAAACTCAAGACACGCCCCTGTAAGAAGATTTGTAACTGTTGTGCTCTAAACCGATTGGTGTAGAGTTGTTGTCTACAGAATGTATAGACGGGTGCTGTTGTTCATGAAATGTATCGTGATGGTGTAACAAAGGGTGACAACTAGAGTATGCATCTTCTGTCAGTACATGCATAGGCAACCGATTGCATAGATACGCCCCATGCAGCTCTGGCATATATACCCTGGCAGTTGTACCCTGCGATTTTCGATTCATATATCAACACATATTTACAGTAAACACTTTGTTTTGAAAATAATAATAAAACGTCGATTGTACTATAAAAATAGAAATTAATTAACACAATCATTTAACTTATGGAATGAATATGACACGAAGAACCATGGTGTTGCTGCTTAAACTATCTATCATATGTTTATGTATTTAGGTATGTATGTATCCTCACGCATATGTCACCGGCATGATTCATATAAATATTATAGCTTATGGAACCACTCCCACATTTATTGCGACTAATCCCTATAACATTGTGAAATTGCAGCAAATGATAAACTATATATATATTCATAATCCAGGCTTGATTTACATACCTCTATATCTCTAGGTTTGGCTATCACGGCTGCCAAAGAGTCAAATCAGACCCTAATCAATAATGTGTGTGTATTACTTTATTTATCGTCGGTACCTGTTGCCCATATGAGCGACCCTTCCTGAAGAGATTAGTCATTTTAGATTGTTGGAGGATAGTGCAATGATACAGACAGAGACCCATTTCAGAATCTCCTCTGGTTCTTTTACGTGCACGGTGTAAAGCACCGACACGAGACCTTGGTTTAAAGTCCCATCTGAAAGACTGTTAATTTTATTATGGTCAGACAGGGGATCGAACCTGCGATCCATGGATTACCAGTCCAGCGTGTTACCACTGGACTACAGATCCGCCTGTGTAATCAATAATGTAATGGTATATTGTAAATATACTACACAAAAATTATTAAACACTTTTAGTATGGTGCGTCACATAGCCTGTGGCATTCAGATTAGTAACCAATCATCTCCAATTAAAATTTCAACAGAAAATTAATGATCTTTAAACAAACAGCTTATGCCACTAAAAGTGAAATAAATATTATAATTATTTTGTTTGCTCGCCAATGAATTTATTTTCATTTTTGCTTCCTTATATTCATCTCAATATATACGTATTGAGGTCGCTGCCATGTATACCACTGTAACCTATCATGACAGATATTCACGGGTTCGAGCCCCGCTCAGACCGTATCTCATACATATGAAAACGTTGGTAGTTTCTTACGGATGTTGGTGCACCAAGTACTAGTAATATTGTAGTCACTTCAAGCACAAACCAGGAGCAATGTCATGAGCTGGTGGGGACGCTCGCCATAGACTGGATATATCAGCGGGTAGCGGTGATTGGGCAGGCGGTCTAGCATCGAATCCACCGGTAGAAGAAAAGATACATCAACACGTAACCGACGACTTCATGAAGTAGCATGTGTCGTTCTTCGTCAGTACTTATACCATAGAAGTAATCATATCTTCTTTGTAAGCGACAGCATTCGCCGATGTGTAGTGAAATCAAATCGTAGAACACAATCATAGGACGCTGTGTACAATAGTCTGTACAACCCCTAGGTGGAACAGAACCATATATCAATTATATATATATATATTATTTGTGTACAATAGTCTGTATTATCCCTAGCTAGAACAGTTCAACACAATCATATGTCACAATGTCAATGAACATAACATTTTATAATGGTTAAACGAGTATATTTCTAATCGTAAATAGTGTGTCTTTGTATGATCAGAAACTTCTATTGAACCATGATCTCAGAAACATTAACGAATGGTCTAAGCGGTGGCTCGTCAATTTTAACCCTAACAAAATTGAAGTTATACTATTCGCATCAAATCAGACTGATACACCTACTCTTTACTTTTAGCGATAGTACACTTGATTGTATCGGTCACACATTTAGGTTTACCATCGGATCTTAAATGGCAGGATAATATCAATAACATCTCTCTTTCAGCTTCTAAAGTTTTAGATTCAATGCGAGCTCTCAAGATAAATTAAATATATCCGTCACCGTAGCCCAGTGGTTAAGGCGTCCGCCTACGGAGCGGGAGGTCGAAGGTTCGAATCTCGCCAGGGGTTCGCTCTGATATGGCCGGTTGGTGAACCGCCAGCTAGTTAAATAATGGTTACCGATTGCCTACCAGCCTGACGTCTGGCACACACGCATAGGATTCGGGAAGTACTGATGTTCATAAAAAGAGGTGTCTCATAAGTCAGAAATGGCTGGCCCTTTAAATATATATTAAACAAACACTTTACTTTTACTTTATATCAATTCTTAATCTTATTACATAGCATATGCGACCTATCTTGGAATATGCATCTGTAGACTAGTCTGGGATGGATGTTCGGCATATGAAAAACAATCATTAGAACAAATACAAGTTAAAGCAGCACGTATAGTCACCAGGTTAACAAGGTTTGTATTAGTTAGTGTGTTTTACGTTTATTTACCGTCGCTATCGGTTGCCAATATGAGCGACGCCTCCTGAAGAGATGTAGATGGTTTGACCAAATAGAAGACCATTCATGGAACATATTGTCATGAATCGTATATCATACATAGTTATATACTTGTTGAACATTGAATATTTAGATTGCAATGAAATATACTAAAACTAAACTAATGCCGTTAAGCAGTCAGCTATTGATAGTGTTAACTATTTTGCATGTAGCCTGGGGGCCCTTGCAGTGCCTACATCAAAACACGGAGTTCTCAAAACACGGAGGTATAATAAATATCGTTATCATCGTCAAAATGCAAGGACATCAGCCTGGCCGACAAGAATTATTAGAGCATTATTATGCAAAGCTAGAGAAAGACAACAAATTTCATTGTTATGAAAGAAATGATTCAGAAGGTAACAGAGACATTTTGATGATCATTTATTTCCATCCACGCCTTTTGGTGAAATAAGTATGCACATATGACTTTGAAAGTTGACTAGTAATCGGTTAAACACATAATTTGGATTTCATGTTATTACACGACTGTCTACAGTAGTGTGATGCATTTCGGCATTGGTAGAACATACATCTGTCTAGCTCAGTTGATAGATCTGTCCAACTAGTGTTTGTGAGTAGATCTATCTCTAACTAGTGCATGTGTGTCTGTTCCATTAATGTCAAACGCCTTGCGAGGACCTAGACATGTTTTCCTGGGCAGGCTTAGCCGACCTAAGTGGTTAACCAGTACTAAGCAATGTGTGTGAGGTGCCTTGCTCATGACACTACATACGTGGCCTGACCGAGTATCAAACCCGGGACCGCTCGATTCCAAATCCGACGCTCTACCACTGGACGCCACACATGGTTGTAGAAACTTCATCTTGTTACTTGTCTATTGAACAAATGAGTGCAGGATAAATACGAGACAGGCACTGCAACAAGTCCATGAATAACTCTGTAGAGCAGAGCCAAATCAGAGCGTTGGCGTCATCGTTGTAAAGATGGCTCGCATTACGTTGAATGTGTTCAATTTGCTTTAGTTGGGTTTGTTGTTGTGGATTCCATATTGTCCGACTAGAGTTCAAGATTCAATGGGAAAGTTTTCAATTCCACACTGAAAATCTGACCCATAAGGGGTCAGACTGACGTTATAACATTATTCCATATTAATTAGATCTGTTAAATGTTGTAAATAAGAAATCAAAGCTCCAATTTTCCAATCTTCCAAAGAACAATACTATAACTTATCAAATAATTTTTTCCAGGTGACAACAAAATTCCTACAAGTGGTGCGAAATTTATGTGTTTTACGTTTATTTATCATCACTACCGGTTGCCCATATGAACGACTCCTCCTGAAGAGATTAGTCATTTTAGATTTTTGGCGGATAGTGCAATGATACAGACAGAGACCCATTCCAGAGTCGCCTTTCATTCTTTTACGTGCACGGCGTAAAGCACCAACACAAGACCTTGGTTTAAAGTCCCATTTGAAAGACTGTTAATTTTATTAGGGTCAGACGGAGGATCGAACCTGCGATCCCTGGATTACTAGTCCAACGTGTTAACCACAGGACTACAGATCCGTCTGTGTGTGAAAATCTTGTGCATGACACTATAAGGGAGCACAAGCCAATCAAAAGTCATCACCAAAAATTGTCCAATAGAAGACTGTTACCCTAATTGTAAAGATGTCCGCAATTTATGTATACATGCATTATATTAAAATGTATACTATGCAGGTATAAATGTCCTTAACCCTTTCAACACCACAGGCCTCTTAATAGGCTTACAAAAAGTGTAGATCCAGATCAGCTGGCTCGTCACGAGCCGTCTCATCAGGATCTGCACTTTTTGCCAGTAATATTACTATTTTAGACAAAAATTACCCATTTTGATAAATGAACTGGTCCAAATGTAATTTTCTTATTAATTTATTGGTCTGAAAATATCATGCACCAGTCCATGTCAGTTACTTGGGGTTGAATAAGAAAATATTATTTAAACTATTGTGGAAAGCGATAAAGGTGTTTATATAATGGAATAATGTGTTCAGCCTTAAAGTATGCGTGTATCTTTGATTTCAGCTTGCCATAATCTTGGAGTATTCTTGCAAAAAACAAAGAAGAGATATACAGAGGCAATTGCAGTGTTCAAGGAAAATTGCCAGCAGAGGGAGTATGGAAACAGTTGCTTTGAATACGGACAAATGGCAGCCCATGCCATTGGAGGTTTAACTGTTTATTACTATTACAAGGCTGTGATCACCCCCTGCCTCCCACATTGTAATCACCCCCTCCCTCA
The DNA here is from genome assembly GCA_014843695.1 of Archivesica marissinica. Classification (NCBI taxonomy): domain Eukaryota; kingdom Metazoa; phylum Mollusca; class Bivalvia; order Venerida; family Vesicomyidae; genus Archivesica; species Archivesica marissinica. Next base: position 52,534,731 of record CM026397.1, read on the forward strand.
TTGTGATCAAAACCCCCTCCCCTCATTTTCCTAATACCAATGCCCTCTTACTTTGGAAAATACATTTGAAAATTTGCATTGGATTAACCCTTTATCATATACATCTAGTGTTGCTTCTAGGTGGGAATGGGTTAACCCTTTATTCTCTAATGTAAAGGTCAGTATTTGTTGACCTGTGCATGTATATATCACTTTGCAATATGTTTACATTAAGTCAAATGTAAACAAGATTTGGAATAGAGTGGGGGGGGGGGGGGGGCTATTTTTTTAGACCAATAAATGAATAAAAAAATTACCTTTGGACCAGTTCATTTTATCAAAATGGGTAATTTTATTTAAAAATAGTAATTATTACTGGCAAAAAGTGCAGATCGTGATGAGATGGTTCATCACGAGCCGGCTCATCTGGATTTACACTTTTTGTAAGTCTATTTAGAGGCCTGTAGTGTTGAAAGGGTTAAAGCTGATGTGCATTTTCAAGTGATAATTAAATTTTAATGTGCATTCAGCTGATCATTTGCTGAGACTTCAGCTGATGATATATTAGCGCAGTGTTTAGCACACTCGCTTCTCAACCAATGCAACCCATTGAAGTCGTGATAGCGCAGTGGATGCGCGTTCGCTTCAGGTGCGAAAGGTCCAGAGTTCGAGCCCCACTGGAGCCGTTACGATTGTGCCCTTAGGCAAGGCATTTAAATTCCACGTTGCCTCTTCTCTCTCCCTCGTGGCGATGGATTCCATCAGGAATGAGGTCTCGAGAGAGTGTTGAAATAACTTGTTTCGCAATCGAGCGAAAATAAATTTGTATAAACAACCCAGGTTCAATCCTCGGACCGGGAAGTATTTATATGGTACAGTGGTCGTCAGATCGGGCAGATGGGTTTTCCCCAGGTACTTTTGTTTCCTTCCACACGAATCACGTGATGAATGGCCACATTTATGCTTTCATCCGCACCAACGAGAGTGATCAATATAAGCTGTTAAAGCTTGTTTATACAAATTTATTTTAGCTCGATTGCGAAACAAGTTCTTTCAACTTATATTAATCACTCTCGAGACCTCATTCCTGATGTAATCCATCGCCACGAGGGAGAGAGAAGAGGCAACGTGGAATTTAAATGCCTTGCCTAAGGGCACAATCGTAACGGCTCCAGTGGGGCTCGAAATCCGGACCTTTCGCACCTGAAGCGAACGTGCATCCACTGCGCTATCACGACTTCCACAAGTTAAAGCTTGTTTCGCAATCGTAAAATAGATGATAAGTTTATACTTGATTATCCTCACATTATCATCTTAACCCATAACCTTCCAATCACAACAAAAGTCTGATTGCTAAGTAAGACTGGTAGGTACTTGTTAGGGACAGTGGTTAAGAATCTCATTAACCCGTAACCTGCCAATCACAACTAAAGTCTCATTGCTGAGTATGACTGGTAGGTACTTGTTAGGGACAGTGGTTAAGAATCTCATTAACCCGTAACCTGCCAATCACAACTAAAGTCGCACATTATTTATGTGCCATCTGATCAGGCTCTATGCCGTTTGCTATTTGGATAGTGGAGCTAAAACACTTGTCTGAATAGCAAACAACATAGATCGTGATCAGACGCGTCGTTACGAATGCCGCCGCGGCTGAACTGGATCTATGTTGTTTGCACATTCCATCCAATTTATTCAGCAGGTTAACCCATTCATCACCAAGTAACTGACATGGACTGGTGCATGATATTTTTAGACCAATAAATTAATAAGAAAGTTACCTTTGGACCAGTTCATTTATTAAAATGGGTAATGTTATCTAAAAATAGTAATAATTATTACTGGTAAAAAGTGCAGATCCTGATGAGATGGCTTGCTATGAGCTGGCTCATCTGGAGCTACAGATTTTGTATGTCTATTTAGAGGCCTGTAGTGTTCAAAGGATTAATTAGTGAATATCTCCATACTTTTCAGTTGAGCAGAATGTAGTTGAAGCGTACAAAGCTCATGAGAAGGGATGTTATGTAAAACAATACAATGGAGGTTCTTGCGACACGATAGGAAAGCTTCTCATATCAGAAAACATTGATCCCGAGCTAAAAAAAGTGCGAAGAAATAGGGATGTAAAACAAGGAGTTAAGTTATGTGTCAAGGGCTGTGATGCCAAAGACGGTATTGCTTGTTTGCATGTGGCATTGGCCTACAAGGATGGGATTAAGGACTTCATTTCACAAGATTCAGAGCTATCATTTCAATACGCTATGAAGGCATGTGATTTTAAAAGCCCGAATGCATGCCAGCTTGTTGCAGATGCGTATAAATCGGGCATCGGGATTCCACAAAATGAGGAGCGGTATTTATATTATCAGAAGATATATGATCTTATGGTAGGGGCAGGCAAAACTGGGCCTGTAGACCGTTCAAAGGCAGGAAAAACTGGGCCGATTAGAGGTTCAGGAAGTACTGAGGCAGTAAAAAAATAAAAGAATGTGTACAAAACTGTAGTAACTTACATCATACGATGCCAACAACTGTGTTTGTCTGAAAATGATGTGGATGCACATCATATATCTCAACTTGTGCCGTCTAATCCATTACGCTACGCCACTGTGAAAATACATGTGTACTGTTCCGGAGCTCACTCGAAGAGATGAATTCCAATCTTACACTGACAAACACCCTTTTATTATCCTACCTTCATGCGTAATAATGGTCAAAAACAGTGTGCCTAATAAACTTTTAGTCAGTGCCCAATAAACCATTCATGACGTCATAAACGCCGGGTGTATGACGTCACATGTTCACCGATGGTATGATAATATGCAGGTCATGAATATTCGGTAATCTTACCTCTCTAAAACTTCTTTTTTTATCAGAAGATAGGATAAATTAAAAATAGAATTAGGCTACTGTATAAATTTTACATATTAGGCTCATCTTCGAAAAAAATACAAGGTTCGGCAGAACCTCGTCCTGTATATTTTCTCCCAACTCGCCTAATGAATTAAAATTGATAAGACAGTAACCTAATATTCTCTATGTATAAACTATGGTCCGATGTTGGTCAGCAAACATATAGTTTATATACAGCTGCCACCATCGTTAGAAATGGAAAAGCAGACTCGATACCGAGGTAAATCCATCAATAAGTTCTTCAACCAGATACTGACCAAATTCAACGGAATCAACATCTACGTGTTACTCATTGCTGTTAAAGCTTGTTTCGCAATCGTTGTAAAGTAGATTACGTTTATGCTTGATATTAATTATCCTCACATTATCATCTTAACCCGTAACCTTCCAATCACAACAAAAGTCTCATTGCTGAGTATGACTGGTAGGTACTTGTTAGGGACAGTGGTTAAGAATCTCATTAACCCGCCAATCACAACAAAAGTCTCATTGCTGAGTATGACTGGTAGGTACTTGTTAGGGACAGTGGTTAAGAATCTCATTAACCCGCCAATCACAACAAAAGTCTCATTGCTGAGTATGACTGGTAGGTACTTGTTAGGGACAGTGGTTAAGAATCTCATTAACCCGCCAATCACAACAAAAGTCTCATTGCTGAGTATGACTGGTAGGTACTTGTTAGGGACAGTGGTTAAGAATCTCATTAACCCGCCAATCACAACAAAAGTCTCATTGCTGAGTATGACTGGTAGGTACTTGTTAGGGACAGTGGTTAAGAATCTCATTAACCCGCCAATCACAACAAAAGTCTCATTGCTGAGTATGACTGGTAGGTACTTGTTAGGGACAGTGGTTAAGAATCTCATTAACCCGCCAATCACAACAAAAGTCTCATTGCTGAGTATGACTGGTAGGTACTTGTTAGGGACAGTGGTTAAGAATCTCATTAACCCGTAACCTGCCAATCACAACAAAAGTCTCATTGCTGAGTATGACTGGTAGGTACTTGTTAGGGACAGTGGTTAAGAATCTCATTAACCCGTAACCTGCCAGTCACAACAAAAGTCTCATTGCTGAGTATGACTGGTAGGTACTTGTTAGGGACAGTGGTTAAGAATCTCATTAACCCGTAACCTGCCAATCACAACAAAAGTCTCATTGCTGAGTATGACTGGTAGGTACTTGTTAGGGACAGTGGTTAAGAATCTCATTAACCCGTAACCTGTCAATCACAATGTCGCGCTATTTTGCAAACGGCGTAGAGCCAGAATGTGCCGTCTGATCAGGCTCTATGCTGTTTGCTATTCGGATAGTGGAGCTAAAGCACTTGTCTGAATAGCAAACAACATATCTCGTGACCAGATGCGGCGTTATGCTGCAGCTGATTGGGATCTATGTTGTTTGCACATAAAGCTAAGCATCCAGGCTCTGAGACTATAAAACTTTTCTCCAAAATTAAGCCCAGTGTTGAGTTTGATTTGTTGAGCTAATTAAACATCACGGAATCATGCAAACTTATCAGCCATCTACTTGTGTATGATCGGTTGACTCGTGGAGCGTTAGTTTATACAAATTTATTTTAGCTGGATTGCGAAACAAGTTCTTTCAACTTATATTAATCACTCTCGAGACCTCATTCCTGATGGAATCCATCGCCACGAGGGAGAGAGAGGAGGCAACGTGGAATTTAAATGCATTGCCTAAGGGCACACTCGTAATGGCTCCAGCGGGCTCGAACTCCTAGCATTTCGCACCTGAAGCGAACGTTCTACCACTGGGCTATCACGACTATTTTCATTGCATTGAAGAATAGGCAATGTGGAATTTAAATGCCTTGCCTAAGGGCACAATCGTAACGGCTCCAGCAGGGCTCGAACTCCGCACCTGAAGCAAACGCGCATCCACTGCGCTATCACGACTTCCACTCAGTTCTACCAGTCGGAAAGATTTAGGACAAGGTAAAATTCCAAAACTCGTTTCATAAAATATTGCATGAAATCGTGAGTGTAAGATTATTTTTATCACATTACCACGGTAACCATAAATATGAAAAAGAAACATATTAGTTTGCCAGTATACTTTGAGCCTTATTACATCTCAAGGAAAGGCAACTGTACGCTGTATGCTGTAGTAAATAGTCGCAGATAATCGAGCAACTCCTACACAAATAATCAACATAACGCTAGTGCATATTTAACATTATTGATTTTCAACAAAGAACAAAGCATGAAGGTAAAGTTGCAAACTATATGTAAAATGTGTCAAAAGTAAGCCATCGTGCCTCGACCAATCGGAATTGTATTACGTATTAAGGTTGTATTACACATGTGGACATACAAGAAACTATGTGATGGCTGTATTACACTGAATACAAGCAAAGTTATGATAATTATCCCTTTGTAAGAAAGTAAATGTGCGATGATCCACTAGCATATAAGACTACATCTCTATGCAGGAAATGGTACTCTCTGGCCTAGTGGTTAAGGCATCCGCCCACGGAGGTCGAAGGTTCGAACTTTGTCATGGGGTCATTCTGATATGGCCGGTTGGTGAGCTTCCAGCTATTTAAATAATGGTTACCGATTGCCTGGCCTACACGGATAGTACTGATATTCATAATAAAAAAGGTGTCTTATAAGTCAGAAATGACTGGCCCTTTCAATACTATATTTAAAAAACGCGTCTTCACTTTCAGTTGAATATCAAAGAACATATATATTTAATTTATCAATATAATGGTAATGTATATTTCCAAATTGAAAATCACTTCATTGTTTTTCACTGAAGTATGAATAACTGTTCCCTTCATTTGTAGTAACTGAGAACAGATCAAAATTTATCTCAGTGAAAAATGAGCGATCATCAATTCTTAGTATTGCTACTGTTTGTTTATTTTTGGGGTTTGAAGTTGCACCAACAGCGTACATGTAAGTCATATTGCGACTCTCCAGCTGTTATTGGTGGTGGGGGCCATCGGAGCAGTATTTCAGGTACGGTCAGGCACCTGGGTAGAACCATCGACCTTCTGCACGCCAGTTTAAAGAATTCGACACCAGCAGTGGGATACAGCGCAAGAGATTTGTGGTCAACGACTATAACCCCTCAACCACGGTGTCCCCTAACATTGCTACGTAGCAAAGTCGACCAAGTACTTTTATCACATTTCTGGATGAGAAAAATGTCGAGTTATGGCCGGAAATATACGGTACTTCAAATCCAGAAAGTGGTACAAGCAAAACTGTAATGCATAGAGATGATATTTGTTAATTTCAGTATATGATCAGATGTCACCAAATGATAGTACCACTAGCGATAATAGCACCACTAGTGATAATAGGACCACTAGTGATAGATAATAGGACCACTAGTGATAATAGCACCACTAGTGATAATAGGACCACTAGTGATAGATAATAGAACCACTAGTGATAATAGCACCACTAGTGATAATAGCACCACTAGTGATAATAGGACCACTAGTGATAATAGGACCACTAGTGATAGATAATAGAACCACTAGTGATAATAGAACCACTAGTGATAATAGGACCACTAGTGATAATAGCACCACTAGTGATAATAGCACCACTAGCGATAATAGGACCACTAGTGATAATAGCACCACTAGTGATAATAGCACCACTAGTGATAATAGGACCACTAGTGATAGATAATAGAACCACTAGTGATAATAGCACCACTAGTGATAATAGAACCACTAGTGATAATAGGACCACTAGTGATAATAGGACCACTAGTGATAATAGGACCACTAGTGATAATAGGACCACTAGTGATAATAGATAATAGCACCACTAGTGATAATAGATAATAGAACCACTAGTGATAGATAATAGAACCACTAGTGATAATAGAACCACTAGTGATAATAGGACCACTAGTGATAATAGAACCACTAGTGATAGATAATAGGACCACTAGTGATAGATAATAGAACCACTAGTGATAGATAATAGAACCACTAGTGAATAATAGAACCACTAGTGATAATAGGACCACTAGTGATAGATAATAGGACCACTAGTGATAGATAATAGAACCATTAGTGATAGATAATAGGACCACTAGTGATAGATAATAGAACCACTAGTGATAATAGAACCACTAGTGATAATAGAACCACTAGTGATAGATAATAGAACCACTAGTGATAATAGGACCACTAGTGATAATAGAACCACTAGTGATAATAGGACCACTAGTGATAATAGCACCACTAGTGATAATAGAACCACTAGTGATAATATGACCACTAGTGATAATAGCACCACTAGTGATAGATAATAGGACCACTAGTGATAATAGGACCACTAGTGATAATAGCACCACTAGTGATAATAGCACCACTAGTGATAGATAATAGAACCACTAGTGATAATAGCACCACTAGTGATAATAGAACCACTAGTGATAATAGAGCCACTAGTGATAATAGGACCACTAGTGATAATAGAACCACTAGTGATACTAGATAATAGGACCACTAGTGATAATAGAACCACTAGTGATAATAGCACCACTAGTGATAATAGATAATAGCACCACTAGTGATAGATAATAGCACCACTAGTGATAATAGGACCACTAGTGATAATAGGACCACTAGTGATAATAGAACCACTAGTGATAATAGATAATAGGACCACTAGTGATAGATAATAGAACCCTAGTGATAATAGAACCACTAGTGATAATAGCACCACTAGTGATAATAGAACCACTAGTGATAGATAATAAGACCACTAGTGATAGATAATAAGACCACTAGTGATAGATAATAGGACCACTAGTGATAATAGACAATAGAACCACTAGTGCTAATAGACAATAGAACCACTAGTGATAATAGGACCACTAGTGATAATAGAACCACTAGTGATAATAGGACCACTAGTGATAATAGACAATAGAACCACTAGTGATAGTTTAATAATATTTTATTTGCTCTATACATATATATAATCAACACATTCTACACAATTATTCATATATACAAGGAAATACAGGCAAAAAGGGTTGGACAACAAGTTCTGACAACATTAGTTTAAGTCCTCCCCCTTAAGTAACGTAACAAATTATTGGCTAACCAAACATTTGTAAAGAGTGATAATAGACAATAGCACCACTAGTGATAATAGACAATAGCACCACTAGTGATAATAGACAATAGCACCACTAGTGATAATAAGCTTTGTCCATAGTGAAATATAATTTCATCATTTCCATAAACAGAACAAATGTTCTTTTTATATTAGACTGAAAAATGTTTTACGGTAGAAAAATGTGCTACCATGCCACTCGTCCTATGTTTTTTTAGGAGAAGTGAAAAACTGCAGGATGCACCCTTAAATTGTATTTAATAAATTTCAACAAAATTTACAGGACCATTAAATAGAACGGGTGATTTACAATGGCCGCTGGACACAATTTTGCATGAAAATTGTAGTAAACAAAACTATTGTTTAGGGAGAAGTGGTGACCCTAGGGGGAGAAGACGAGATTCCTAGGCAACTATTTCGATAATTTTACCCCCTAGGATGTGCCCCGCATATCCTAAATGTCGCCCATATGTCGCACATAGACTAAACTGGGTAACTGAAGGATTACAATTGTAAATCACACAGCTGCCAGGAAACCAAGTAGGGTGCTTACTTTACTGAAACTTTCATCGATTGATTTCAAGTATTGTTCAAACTCCCGACTGAGAGACAAATCAGTTTAATTAGTGCACTGTAATACTATTACTAATTAGTGCACTGTAATACTATTACTAATTAATTGCACTATAATACTATTACTAATTAATCCCGTCCAGCAAGTTAAAAATTAGTATAAAACGTTCAGATTCATAAAAATAGTTTTCGTATTGGATTTCTGATTATTTCCTAGAAATTTACAAAACTCACAAAGAATGAATACCATAGACTGTGACTCGAGGATTACCATATGGCCATTTAATAGCTGGCAGTGCAGCCTGGCTATATAATCTCAGTGCCTGGCTAGTTTGTCAGTTCGATCCCGGTTGCATGGTTCCCTCTGTCTGAATATTTTGTCTGTGCCACTTCTGTCGCCAATTGAAAAACACTGGAGCCAATTTAAAAAACTTGGAGCCAACTAAGAGCCATATAGTTCACAAATAAATATAAAGAAAAGTTACGCCAAATATTTTCGCCCATTCACAAAATTTAGCGCCAATATTTGTTTTTTGGCGACTGACGGCGGGAACCCTGGGTTGTGGTGGTGTCCTTCGGCAAAGCCACGTAAATCCACATTGCCTCTTCTCTCTCCCTTGTCTTGAAGGATTACACCAGGTCTCGAGAGATTACACTAATGTTGTAGTATCTTGTTTCGCAATCGAGCTAAAAGGATTTGTATAAGTTGAACTGTCCCCCGCTTTTCGATCAGTTTGAATACTCTACAGCACATGGGGGGGGCGGGTAGTGTATTATGGTGTCTAGTGTTTGAATACTCTACAGCACAGGTGTATTATGGTGTCTAGATAGGCTTTATATCCCGCAAGAACAATCGCATAGTTACGTTGTGCTGTACAGGCCGAAACACATCACAATTGTCCATCTCATTTACATTGAAATTAAAATACGAGCTATGAAATGAAGTGTTTAAAACAACCAACTAATCATAAGAATCTGCACTAACATCTAACTATTGATCCCTCAAATCCCCAATACCAAGTAACCAGTTCCTACAAACACTATAATTCACAGCGTGCTCTAACAAATTCACAATCCGTTTCAGATTTCGATGGTAATAAATAAACAATCAATATGCACATCATATCTCGGCTAACGCAGTTTTCACCTGCTCAAACACCTGGAAGTAAAAAAATAATTTTTCAAATGTGATGTTATATAATGGTTATAACGTAAAAGTAGACTACATTCAATTTAGGAAATAATATTTGCCTTTGCCGAGACAAATATTAAACATGACCCAATATAATGCTATAAACGATTAAATGTGCGTGTTATTTTGTCTCCTTGTCTGTTATTTGGCTGGTGGCTTTACAAAACACCTCCCCTGTAAAATACCTTCTGTATTCAAGGGGAACTGAAAATCATAAACACTATATTTCCTATGGTGTGACGGGTTATTAATAATTTAATACTACAAATCCTGTCCAATTGCTGTATTCAATTCCAATGTAAAATTGTTAAAAGTTGTGCAAATTACCACTATTTGAACATTGCACATTTTGACCCACTTGTTGCGATGTCATAGTAAACTACTTGTTGTGACGTCATAGTTGCACATACTCCATTCACATATTTGCCATAATAATGTACAAGTAGAACGCACACCATTATTCATAATACATTTACTAATGTTTTGCTTCATAATAGTTTCATGAATTAAAAAGAAATTAATACAAATAAAATGGGAACTACGTCACAATATTTTACTACGACTTATTTACATCACATTATTTCCATTCATAAGTAAGCTTTTTACAGGGGGAGAACAACAGCCATAAAATAGACCGGCTCTAGCCGTGTTTTATTGCAGATTATAATATGCTAAATTTTGTTCTTTGTTTATAGGAACAAAATACAGTTGTCATGTTTGAATTTCTCTTTAGATTCTAACAAAGCTTAGTTTAATCATAATTTACAAATATACTGTCTCGTGGCCTAGTGGTTAAGGTATCCACCTAAGGAGCAGGAGGTTGAAGGTTCAAACCGCATTGGGGGTTCATTCTGATGTGGCCTGTTCGTGAGCCACCAGTAAGTTAAATACCAGTAATGGTTATTGATTGCCTATCCTGGTCTGCAAGGATAGGAATAGGGAAATAGTGATGTTCATAAGAGGTGTTGTATAAGTCAGACATGGTTGGCCCTTTCTATGATAAACTGGCACTGCATAAATACAAATGGACTGGAGACATAATTTAGTCATTTAGATTTTGGAGGATAGTGCAATGATACAGATAGTGACCCATTCTAGAGTCTCCTCTGGTTCTTTTACATGCACAGTGTAAAGTCTCATCCGAAAGACTATGATATGAGTAATTTTAGTATGGTATAGCTAATATGCGACGACCCCTTTTTCATATACACAGACATGGTTCGAACAAGTGACCATCAGTTTCGACCGTAACCATCCGAACACAGAGGCGGTCCACTAATGGGTTGTACAAAAACTGCTTACCGTTTCAGGGTCTTTTTCTGCATTCATTTCCCGTACTAGATTGAGTGTATGGTAATGTTCTATTATCGGCATCGTTGAGTTTGTATATGTATGTATTCTGAAAGAAAATTAAAACCGAGTATGAACATACTCCATGCTGGACAAAATCCCCGTTCGTGTTGTTTATTACATGAACTGACAAACTCCCACGCTATCTCGCTTTTTACTAAAGTGGGTCGAGACAAGAATGTACCGGTAGTCTAAAGATATTTCCATAATTTGACCTAGTTACACAATGCTCTCATAGATTGAACCCTCAACTTGAACAAAATTTGTGGATGCTTCATGTTTTTCAAATTCTGTTAATCAGTTACTCGCGAAATATTTTTTAAATGTTGACATCCGTCGAGTTCCTATTTAACCCTTTCGTCACGAGCCAGCTCATCTGGATCTACACTTTTTGTAAGTCTATTTAGAGGCCTGTAGTGTTGAAAGGGTTAAACGAGTTTTGTACATTGTAGTAATAATTACCGTCTCGTCACGAGCCGGCTCATCTGGATCTACACTTTTTGTAAGTCTATTTAGAGGCCTGTAGTGTTGAAAGGGTTAAACGAGTTTTGTACATTGTAGTAATAATTACCGTCTCGTCACGAGCCGGCTCATCTGGATCTACACTTTTTGTAAGTCTATTTAGAGGCCTGTAGTGTTGAAAGGGTTAAACGAGTTTTGTACATTGTAGTAATAATTACCGTCTCGTCACGAGCCGGCTCATCTGGATCTACACTTTTTGTAAGTCTATTTAGAGGCCTGTAGTGTTGAAAGGGTTAGGGAATGGAATGCATTTCAAAATTACTCTCACTCCCTTATAATGCCTACCTCTTTTTTAAACTTTCTAAATTGTCGTCCGACCTTCCACTTGTTTTCCCTCTGTTTAGACATCTTTCTATACAAGTCTGAAAAGAACAATTCTGTAATCATACAAAGAGAGAGAGGGGTGTACATTTCCAGGAACATTTGTGCTAAGTTCCAGTAAATCATCTTGAGTAACTTTAGAGATATGAAGAAGATATGGCAGCCCAGCATATGGGCATGTTTATGACAGCCAAGCAATACAATTTGTGCATAAAAGCAAGGCAGATCAATTTGTGCATAAAAGCAAGGCAGATCAATTTGTGCATAAAAGCAAGGCAGATCAATTTGTGCATAAAAGCAAGGCAGATCAATTTGTGCATAAAAGCAAGGCAGATCAATTTGTGCATAAAAGCAAGGCAGATCAATTTGACTCTTTGCACGCTAGCGGTGAAAACAATCGTAAAATGTGCCATGCACTTTATATGAGTGTCCCATGCACTGCATGTGAGTGTCCCATGCACTTTATGTGAGTGTCCCATGTGCTGTATATGAGTGTCCCATGCACTGTATGAGAGTGTACCATGCACCGTAACTGAGTGTCCCACGCACTGTATGTGAGTGTCCCATGCACTGTAACTGAGTGTCCCACGCATTGTATGAGAGTGTCCCATGCACTGTAACTGAGTGTCCCACGCACTGTATGTGAGTGTCCCATGCATTGTATGAGTGTTCATGCACTGTATGTGAGTCCCACCACCATGCACTGTATGTGAGTGTCCCACGCACTGTATGAGAGTGTTCCATGCACTGTATGTGAGTGTCCCATGCACTGTAACTGAGTGTCCCACGCATTGTATGAGAGTGTCCCATGCACTGTAACTGAGTGTCCCACGCACTGTATGTGAGTGTCCCATGCATTGTATGAGTGTTCCATGCACTGTATGTGAGTGTCCCACGCACTGTATGAGAGTGTTCCATGCACTGTATGTGAGTGTCCCACGCACTGTATGAGAGTGTTCCATGCACTGTATGTGAGTGTCCCACGCACTGTATGAGAGTGTTCCATGCACTGTATGTGAGTGTCCCACGCACTGTATGAGAGTGTTCCATGCACTGTATGTGAGTGTCCCACGCACTGTTATGTTATATTTCGGGTTTTACGCCTGCATCAGCACCATTTTGGGCTATATCGCCGGCGGGCAGTTTACTTAACAACACCTTTCCTGGGCAGGCTCCAGCGGTTACCAGTACTTGGGTGCACCAACCTCCGTAAGAAACTGCCAACTTTTTCATATAAATGAGACACGGCCTGAGCGGGGCTCGAACCCGTGACCATCAGTGATGATAGGTTACAGTGGTATACAAGTCAGCGACCTTAACCACTCGACCACGGAGGCGGACCCCACGCACTGTATGAGTGTTCCACGCACTGTATGAGAGTGTTCCACGCACTGTATGAGAGTGTTCCATGCACTGTATGAGAGTGTTTCACGCACTGTATGAGAGTGTTCCATGCACTGTATGAGAGTGTCCAACGCACTGTAACTGAGTGTTCCATGCACTGTATGTGAGTGTTCCATGCACTGTATGTGAGTGTCCCACGCACTGTATGTAATGACACAATTCTAATGAAATACCAGGACATATTTCCAGTGGTAAATAAGAAAAACACATTAATGAATTGTTGTTTGATACAATTATTTGAACTATATTTTACCTTACCCAACATGCAGAGTTAATAACGACCAATATCTCTGGACATGATACACATGTATTTTCAAAAGAAAGCCCAGAGTATTTTTACATCAATGACCCTCGTGGCCACAGACATACCATAGTACATCTTCATTGAAAATAATTACATTTCGAACTTACTTCCTCAGAACAGTTGAAAAACAGGACCATTTCAACATCAGCGACTCCCTTCATTGCTTCATTCCAACCGTCAAGATTATCCTTGTTTCTTGGGAAACCATCAATGAGAAATTTCTCTTTACCACTGTTCTCCATAGCCTGCAAACACACACACACACACACACACATGTAGACATGCTTGATTGTCTGTTATGTTATATTTTATGTTATATTTCGGGTTTTACACCTGCATCAGCACCATTTTGGGCTATATCGCCGGCGGGCAGTTTACGTAACAACACCTTTCCTGGGCAGGCTCCAGCAGTTAACCAGTACTTGGGTGCACCAACCTCCGTAAGAAACTGCCAACTTTTTCATATAAATGAGACACGGTCTGAACGGGGCTCGAACCCGTGACCATCAGTGATAATAGGTTAGTGGTATACAAGTCAGCGACCGTAACCACTCGACCACGGAGGCGGACTTGATTGTCTGTATATTTCACTTAGTTTATACAAATATATTTAGCTCGATTGCGAAACAAGTTCCTACAACTTATATTAATCACTCCTGAGACCTCATTCCTGATGGAATCATCTCCACGAGGGAGAGAGAAGGCAATATGGAATTTAAATGCCTTGCCTAAGTGCACAATCGTAACGGCTCCAGCCCCGCGCAAACTCTGGGCCTTTCGCACCTGAAGTGAACGTGCTACCACTGCGCTATCACGACTTCCGCTGTTCACGTAGAGTGGTAGAAGCAGGCTGAGGAGTTTGGAGATCACGAGTAACATTTATTATTATCAAACTACAAATGGGACATAATTCAAGAAACGTTTCTCAGACATTTGAAGTCTCAAATACAGTCAAACCTGCCTTAAGCAGCCAGCCAAGGGAATCACAAAATGTGGCTGTTTAGCACAGGTTGCTGCTTAATAGAGGTAAAATGTATAATAAAACAACATATTGGGAAGCTGGCTGCTTAATACTGGTTGGCTCCTTAATAGAGGTGACCACTAACACAGGTTTGACTGTATATGTATTTGTCATTCAAATATCGTAGCAGTAAATCGAATGTCAATAAAATTGGATGAAAACTGAATTTTTGTCCAAATTTGGGTTCAAGGTGACATTTTCCTCTTTATTTTACATTTTGAAATAAAAAAATAATTCTACGCTTCTTTGACTTCATAAATGGGTGGCATCAAAAAGATGTAGTTAATTAGAATTTAGCACTTTATTTATAATGACGTGTTATTAATGAAACACACAAACCCGTCTTAGCAGAGAGCATGTAATCTGTACAGGCACAATGGTGCCATTACGTATATGTCCCTCAATTTCCTCTCCGTATTGGGATCCCGGTCTCTGTCTCTCCTCACGCAACAAATCTCCAGCACTCAGGTGCACAAACCCATAGTTCTGAAAAAATGAGTTGAGTGTAAGACAAGGTTACTGAAGAAAACATTTTTGAAAAAGGCTATTGATCAGGAATATGAATGGATAATTGTGAAAACGAGGAAATCTGCCAAAATAATGAAAATAGAGAATAAAGTGATAAAAATATCTTTTCTGAACAGCTTCGACCAAATCTTATAATATTTGTTTTCAAGATTTTGAGCAAAAAAAGGAGGAATCTTCTAAAAAGCGGGGCTCGATCCGTGACCATCAGTGATGATAGGTTACAGTGGTATACAAGTCAGCGACCATAACCACTCGACTACGGAGGAGGAATCCTCCAAAACGGAAGCTGATTACTAGTCAGCTCTTCAGTGAGCATCATTCATGTAGCAATGATAAATAAACACAAACTGTAAAGTAAGAACTGTTACTATTACTAGTACATCTTCCTTGAACACAAGTACACGAAACACACACAAACAAGATGACAGCAAGAGGTCATTACCAAAGATACAGACAGATTAGGACAAACACTGATCAATGTACGATCAATACAGTTTCATCCATTATCGTGTGGAACAACTACACCCAAACCACAAACGATATGGTCACTTTCGATGTCTTCCTGTCGGTTATGTTCATCAACACCTGATAGATCGTCTGCCATATTTATTCTTTCTAACTTGGGCACACAGAGGACACATTTAGATGCACAGAGATTCTTTTACTTGGTCATGCATACCGGTAACAGTTGTTAATTGCAAATATGCATTGAAGAGTACTGCAATCACCGAAGATAGTTATGATGATGAAGATAACGAATGATGATGATGAAGATAACGATGATGATGAAGATGATTTACCTTTACAATATAGTCGCACTGGGTACCTTTTCCAGCTCCGGGCCCTCCCAAAACAAACATGACCTTGTACTGCGACATGATGTTCGAGATATGGATGTTACGCCACAGTATATGCTTGCTCGTTATTGAGGATGCTGCTAGTCCTCGAAACACACGGCTCACTAGTGGAATCAGTTTGCTTTTGTAGCAGTGAGATATTGATCTTGTCTCTGAAACATTTTATTATTAGTTAATTACATATATATCCATTAACCCGTAACCTGCCGCATAAATTGGACGGAATATGCAAACAACATAGATCCAGATCAGCCGCTGCGTTACGTCTGATTGGGATCTATGTTGTTTGCTATTCGGACAAGTATTTTAGCTCCACTATTCGAATAGCAAACAGCATAGAGCCTGATCAGACGGAACATTGTGTTGTCTGATCTCGCTCTATAGCCTGGGAACAGGCATCAATATATTTTGCCTGGTCAGTCAAATAAATATATTTTAACACCGAGGCTATTAATTGGGCCGTATTGAGTTTCTGATCATATGAAAGTCTGGGGAAAAGTGGGGGATTGTCCGTGTAATTATTGACTCGCATTAATCCTATTAATAGGCCTGTTAGCATGTGACTTAAATAATGACATACTTGAATCAAGGCACTGCAATGTTGATAAACTTTATAATTGGCCCCCATTGTTTACGGGTCAACGGAACGATAAATAGTTTTAAAAAGTACAATGTGTGTCTGATTTGACATATTTACTCAATATTTAAGTAGTCCTTAGTTCAATTACGCCGAATCGATCCATTACCTTCTAAATGTAATATTTAAAATCCGCCATCTCGTTGATATAACAAAGAAACGGGACATTATATGTTTGCAATGTAAATGAGTCTACCTGAGCATTCGTGTATATTTGCAAATGATCGTGTATAATCGTGCCTGTTCGGCGATTTCCGATAGAATTCCGTTTCTATATTTAGCGATATTATCTTGTAGAGAAGAGTTGTTGTTCTTCAAATCTACACCCTCATAAAAGTGGGTGTAAGTAGATGGCGCTATGATCGGAAATCCAGTTTCCCCAGGCTGTCATTTTGCCAGAAGTTAAAAATCGACAGACTGGAACCCAGGCTACTTGCTCTATGCTGTTTGAATGTGATTGGCAGGTTAAGGGCTAATACTATTTCCTGTATAATAATTATATTAGTTGAAACAATCCATAGACTACTAAGTTCAATATTTTAAGGCCACGAATGCATGTACTTTACAAATATGCTGTCCACTGAGGCTCACAGGGAAGACTGGGCTTGTCACACTGTATTTCTTCTCATACCCTTTTCCACGTTTAGGCCAATTATACATTTGGCTATCAATCAGTGGATAAGCTCATGTCTACGTCCCCGCGAGGGGTTTGACATAAAAGGAAGATAGATAAGCAGTGAGCAGATCTGAGGTCTCAAGATTAATCTGATGTTGTAAAAACCTGTTTCGCAATCATACGAGATACATGAAAAAAGACATGAGTTTGAATAAATGAAGGCAAATTTACCCTTAGAAATGACATTTCAGCTTAGTTTATACAAATTTATTTTAGCTCGATTGCGAAACAAGTTCTTATAACTTATACTAATCACTCTCGAGACCTCATTCCTGATGGAATCCATCACAACGAGGGAGAGAGAAGAGGCATGTGGAATTTAAGTGCCTTGCCTAAGGACACAATCATTCACTGACAATCGTAACGGCTCCAGCGGGGCTCGAACTCCGGGCCTTTCGCACGTGAAGCGAACGCGCTACCACTGAGCTATCACGACTTCCATATTTCAGCTTGTATTGACAGTTTGAGAACTCCCGACGGAAATAGTAAACACAAAATGCGTATATGTGGTTCATTTGGATTTATTCTGATAAATAGTACATGGGCGTACGGTATTCGGTCATCTAAGACATTTCGGTGAATAGCTTCTAGTCAGTCTCTTTAACAGCAGGGTCACTGGAGTGGGGATAAAATCAATACAAAATGTTAATTAATGTACAAAGAACTAACAAATGAAGAAAAAATTGGTGTCGTCATAATCCATGGCTATTGCATCATTCGACTATAAATAAAGTGGCATTGTATAGGTGCGGGTGAACATGTCCTGGGTGCGATGTGTCTCTTGGTGTTGGATTCTAAGTGTCCTGGGGCGAGATATTTCTTGTGAATGTGATAATTTGGGGTCGACGTGTCATGAGGTCGAGATGTCTATTCCTTTGATGCGTGTCATTTTGTTCCCTTATTCATGATCATTCGGGAAATCAGTTTACGTCATACTTACATCTTAACAATCATACAATTACAATTTCGCTATGTAAAGCAACACAATAATGAAATACAATATTTCTTTTATAACGTGGACAACCCGGAAATGAAATGGTCATTTGTTTGGATCAGAGTAAAACATTTACCACTTGCTCCTAGTAACAGAAAAATCAACACGTCCGGTAAATGAGGATACAACAAAATACGGATGGATGGATGGATGGTCGTGTACAGCTCGATGTTGTTGTTCTGCAATTATTTAGAATAGGCCATGTTTGATTGTTCTATATTCCTGGAATTTGTTGCGTCCGTGGTCCAGTGGCAGAGCGTCTGCTTTGGAATATAAGGGTCCAGTGTTCGATACACGGTGGAGGTATGTATACACTGTAGAACCACTGACCTTCCGCAAGCCGAATAGCTTCCTCATATGACATGATTTGACAGTTGATATTTGTCATTATCGATCTATATTCTTTGTTTTTTTAATATAAGTTTATTTAACGTCGCTACCGGTTGCCCATTTGAGCGACGGGCAGTTTACCTAACAACACCATTCCTGGACAGGCTCCATCGGTTAACCAGTACTTAACCAGTATTTGGTGCACCAACCTACGTAACACACCTTTCCTGGGCATGCTCCAGTGGGTAGCCATTACTTGGTGCACCAACCTCCGTAACAAACTGCAAACTTTTTCATACAAAGAGACATGGTCTGAGCGGGGCTCGAACCCGTGACCATTAGTGATGTTACCGGTAGGTTATAATGGTATACAAGTCAGCGACAGTAACCACTGGACCACGGATGCGGACATTCTATTCGGTTCTATATGAATGATAGTGTTTTCCCCCCATAACATTAAACAGACGGATCTGTAGTCCAGTGGTAAAACGCTGGACTGGTAATCCAGGGATCGCAGGTTCGATCCCCCCGTCTGACCCTAATAAAATGAACAGTCTTTCAGATGGGACGTTAAACCGAGGTCTCGTGTCGGTGCTGTAAAAGAACCAGACGAGACTCTGGCATGGGTCTCTGTCTGTATCATTGCACTATCCTCCAACAATCTAAAATGACTAATCTCTTCAGGAGGCGTCGCTCATATGGGCAACCGGTATCGACGATAAATAAACGTAAAACACACCCCATAACATTTATTTCACACACACGCGTAACAAATAATTTGCAAAATAAAGAAGAAGAATCGTTTATTAAGACACAAACGTATACAGTTTATGATTTACAAACAAATGAATATAATAATAATAATACATACTAATCAATCAATATTGTATTACATATACGCTTCTCTGTCATACATTGTCCCTATACGGTATTGTTAAAGTGTTTTTTATAAAGTGTGCTTACTAATTGAAGTTTTTAAATGTTACTATATTAATCATTTTGGAGGATAATCTCAAAATATCCTAAAGCTATATTTCGAGGGCTGGGTGCAAAACTACTGTATTTCGAGAAGCATTATTTTTACAATATTTCCTTTAGTGTGTGTGTGTTTTACGTTTATTTATCGTCGCTACCGGTTGCCCATATGAGCGACGCCTCCTGAAGAGATTAGTTATTTTAGATTTTGGAGGATAGTGCATGATACAGACAGAGACCCATTCCAGAATCTCCTCTGGTTCTTTTACGTGCACGGTGTAAAGCACCGACACGAGACCTCGGTTTAACGTCCCATCTGAAAGACTGTTAATTTTATTAGGGTCAGACGGGGGATCGAACCTTTAGTATTAGATTATTTTATTTTATTATAAATACTGAAGTCTTAGCAACATAATTACTAAACGAATACACAGCTATCATATCACCCATTAACGTTCATCTAAGCAACACTACTTTTAATACAATTTATGAATTATAGTTTTAGTCTTCAATTTGTAGATGCTAATATGTAGACAAAGACTTTAAATACAAGAAAACGGTAATACATGTAGATAATCAGTTTTTCATAATTTTAGCTCGATTGCGAAATAAGTTCTTACAACATATATTAATCACTCTCTAGACCTCATTCCTGGTGGAATCCATCGCCATGAGGGAGAGAGAAGAGACAACGTGAAATTTAAATGCCTTGCCTAAGGGCACACTCGTAATGGCTCCAGCGGGCTCGAACTCCTAGCATTTCGCACCTGAAGCGAACGTTCTAACACTGGGCTATCACGACTATTTTCATTGATTTAAAATGACTTGTGATTTAAGCTAAATTTTAACCATATTTGATTGCATATGTAGTTAATACGTAGCATTAGACAATACAATTCTACATGCGCGCATGAATCATAATGAGAAATTCGTGAACAAAATATAAGACACATACATGTATATACACTTGTGTAACATAGCAACAGGGTAGTCGGGCCACACGTTATAATAACCGACATTAGAAAACGGTCATTCCCAAGCGGATTAAAAATAACATACATTGTTTTAGCTTAATGAGGGACCTCGTTGTCTCTTCTATTACCTCCTTTGGCAGATAATTTAGTCCGATTTATCCCTAAATGTATAGCGGTCTTTTCAGTTGGAATCCTTTGTTTTGTTTATACAGTTGTTCCCTAACCGGGTGTATGATATTTTATCCAAATCATGTTAATTAATTGATATTGTCCGGTAGGATATATGTCGAGATATAGTTACATATATTATAAGATAACAAAGTGGAAGAGACTTGATGGCAAATGTTGTGCAAAGGAAACAACGATAAAAACAGAGAACACAACTACAGGACCTACATACTTTTAGAGAATATTCAGGGGCAATAACTGACCGAAGTTTCTCATTCTACCATCAAGTGGTTTTAGATCAATACATATGCATTCACGCTGTATACAGATTATATCTCATCTAAAGCACGTGTAGTTGTTTAGATGGTTTCAGCAAACGGGGTTTGAAAGTTGTGTTACTCCACAACGGTACGGTGGTCGCCAGATCGGACAGGTGGGTTTTCTCCGGGAATTCCGGTTTCCTCCCACACAAATGACCACATTTTGAAAACAAGTGTTCGTTTAATGTACTGCAGTGTGTTCTCAAATATCGTTGAAAGTCCACTTTGTAGATGTGGCGAAGTAGAGACTACAGAACACTATTTCTTCACTTGTTCACTATACAAAACTCACAGGACTACACTCATTAACGAAATCAGCAACATTACTACACCAATACTTAACACACTATTAGAAGGAAATGCACAACTCAGCTCTGAACAAAACATATCACTTTTCACTCACGTTCACAAGTACATTAAAGACACAAAACGATTTGCATAACACTACACCAAACAATTGCCATATGGAACGCCTACTCAATTTCCGTACATGCACGAGCCGGTGGCATCTGATTCTGAAACGCTCTCCTCCAATTTTTTTTCTTTCTTTCTCCAATACAATATCATCATAGCCAATTGTGGTGATGTAATTGAATGATCAAGTGCAGCTAGTCATCCTGTTGCACAATCACCATCATATCTTAACATATATTTCAACATTAGTATCATTTTCTCACATTCTAAAATTAATGAGTTACTCAATATTTGACAGTAATTTTGTTGCTTAATTCTAACGGTATGTTTTGTAAATGATTCGTAGGAAAGAGGTAACCACATAAGCAAGTTGCTTTCTCCTCAATCCTACATGTATTTTCTTATTGTGATCATTATACTATGTATATTCATTGAAATAAAATATTGTTTAAACTAAATGACCACATTTAAGCTTTCATCCGCGCCAACGAGAGCAATTAATATAAGATATTAAAACTTGCTTCGCAATCGTTGTAAAATAAATAAAGTTTAAAAAAAAATATATACTAGTATGTACTACAAAGAATAATACCAGCCGATTATCAATTAGTTTGATTGACAGATGGCGGCTGGTCAAAATACATCTGCTTTTGTGTCCACAACGTACACAAAGGGTTGACATACATCTAAGCACGTAGGCAAACCATAAACACCTAAGTGACAAATAAGTACATAAAATATGTCTAATATACGACGGCGAATATGACGAATGACTCAAGTCAGGTCGTGCTGTAAAGCGCACATATTTGTGCATATAAAACGTATGTCTTAACGCAACATAAACTGGGTGGGTGGGGTGTGGACTTTTATAGCATATAATTTACTATTACTGGACAGTCTATAAGTATTTTCCAAATATTCGCTACAGATAAATAAAATTATATCAATTGATAAAGAAGTGTCGTGTGCAACATTTATTGACGTAACGCATTTATGTTAACACGTTCATCAAATATACATGCGAGTAACAAACCGCGTAATCTGAACAAGCATGTGCGATAAATGCCGAAATGTAATGTTGTTACAGACTTGTCCAGCTCTCTGACGTTGGATAAACGTTGGTATTCTGACGTCTATCCAATTTGCAAAACCAACCAATATCCTACGTAAATCCAACGTTGGAAAGTAGTTGGATCTCTGACGTTGGATAAATGTTGGTATTCTGACGTCTAATACAATTAACGTGAATTAATGGATCTCTGTCTGTATCGTTGCACTATCCTCCAACAATCTAAAGTGACTAATCTCTTCAGGAGGCGTCGCTCATATGGGCAACCGGTAGCGACGATAAATAAACGTAACATAGACAATGTTACAGACTTATCTGCTCCTTTGCAACTGTGCATAAATATTTGAATTAGATTAGACCTAAGATACACACTTAAAATATAATCTACTAATAAACAAATGTCGCTTCCGAAGCGTGGCTAACCGATATATGAAATTCCTATTTTATTTTGGAAGAACATTTTATAAGCATTTATAAATATTTCTTTTGTTTGGTGCGAATTTGTTCAGCTTTACTGTAACCTTTTGCATACATGTATCCAGTCCGGGCTTCTATTTATGACATCTAAAAATAGAATGAGACACAACTATTAATATATTATCTCTATCACCCTGTCGTAAGACACTTAGAGGCAATATAAACAAACAGGTTATTACATTTAGTATGTATGTTCCAAGGAGGAGTGGTGTGGCCTCCGTGGCCGAGTGGCTAAGGTAGTTAACTTCAAATCACTTGCCCCACACCGCTGTGAGAAAGCTATCACAAAGGCTTGCGGAAGATAGATGGTTCTATCCGTGTGTCGCCCCTTGCCCGGAGTACAGCACCGGAGTCTTCCTCTATCATTACTAGCTGCAGGAGAGTTGCCCCATATGATCCCCTAAACTATTGGGGCGTCTTTAGGCCACAAACCAAAGAAAACAGAACAAAAAGGAGTGACGAATTTTATATCTAAGATTATCTGTCATTAAATCTGATACTGCGACGTAGTGTGTTTCATTTGTTTTGATTTGGTGGTGGGTGGGTGGGGGTTAACGTCGCACCAATAGCTTACATGTACGTCACATGGCGTCTCCCCTGCTATTATTGGTGGAGGAAAATCCCGACCGGATGCCCCTCCGAGCGAGCAGTATTTCAGACACGGACGGGTACACGAGTACGTGACGCCACTGAAGAATACTATTGCATTGTGGTGAATATATAATTCGTTTCATAGAACGTTTCTGCCTCTGAGGTCAATCTCTACATATGGGTAATACTTCACATGTGGTAATGTGTCCTTTTAATAAGAAACAATATATTATATTATAAAAAAAGATCTTATAATTATTTATTTATTTTAGCCCAACTGCAAAACAAGTTTTTACTATATTAGATTAATAGCTCACGAGACCCCATTCCTGGTGGAATGTACTGCCAAGATGGATAGAGTAGAGGCAATGTGGATTTAAGTGGCTTGCCTAAGAACACCACCGCCGTGGTTCTGACTGGCTCGAACTCAGAATATATTGGTTCCAAGACAGACACCACGGAGGGTCCGCAATCTAATCGTATAAGTAATCACGTGACTATCTACATGTACGGATGAGTAGACGGTAGTAGGTGACTGAAATGTTCAACGTCTTTCTAACAAACATCAAACCGGATATGAGTATATATATAGTAGGCGTAAACATTAATTGAATTAATCTTTTTTAAAATACATGTACATTTATTTATCGTCGCCCCTGGTTATATCGGGGCGACTCACCCATAACTATATTAGTCATTTTATTTATTAGATGACAGTGCCGTACACAGAAAACGCTTCCCCGATTCGTGTACATGCCTCGTGTTAAGCACCGATACACGCGTACGAGACGTCGGTGGTTGCTAGCGTCAAACCTGCGAATACCGGTTTCGTGTTGACCACCGGATCGCGGACTCGTCTATAAGTAAGTCCTACATGACAGTCAACAGCTGTTTATATATACATGTCATGACCAGGGCCGTCGCTGGAGCTATTTTGATGATACGCACAGCCAAATATGATTGTTTGTCGAGTGAGCATAACGAGCTAGTATGCTAGGGCGGGTCCGGGGGCATGCCCCCCCCCGGTGATTTTTTTAAATGAAGCAATTTCCTGCATTTCAATGCATTTTGTAACATACACTTACAGGATTAAAATTCTTACGACAATCCGTAAAAGGTATAAATTAAGGCTAGATGTATAATATACATGATCTATCGCCCTTTTCAATTAAACAAGCACGTACAATAGCACAAACTAAATTTCGAGATGTACCATATTTGCAATGGGCTCAATTATTCTACCACTCCACACATCACGGCGCATATGTATCCCTACTACCCGCCCCCACGAGGTTTTACTGCATTTTTGGAGTGTTCATTTTTTTTCATTTTCTGAGACTAATGATACGCACGTGCGTACTTGCATATGCCCAGCGACGGGCCTGAATTGACGTATAGCCAATGCTCACTAAATCACATCCACTATTAAGAGCGAATATACACTACCCTACAGTATTACTGTATTACATCACGCGGCTGTCAGTTTGGGCAGGGTATAATACGGGACAATTCGCATAATTATGCAGTTGTAACGCTGTCCCCGACGGAGTCTAGATCTATTTCTGTCTGAAGTACGTACGTTTTGCTTCAAGATGAACTGGTACCTTTGTTTTCTTGTGATAGTTTTAGCATGGGACATTGAGGCTGGACCAATCTTCAAACGACTACTTAGACAAGGAAAAGGTACATACTTATATATATGTGTGTGTGTGTGTGTGTGTGTGTGTGTGTGTGTGCGGCGTGCGTGCGTGCGTGCGTGCGTGCGTGCGTGCGTGCGTGCGTGTGGTGTGGTGTGGTGTGGTGTGGTGTGGTGTGGTGTGGTGTGGTGTGGTGTGTGGTGTGTGTGGTGTGTGGTGTGTGTGTGTGTGTGATTAAACTAATATATCGTGCTCTTTTTCCAATTCAGTGTTTAGTCGTATGTTTTAAGTTCATGATTAACAGCTGCTCATTTGTATTATCGTGTGAATATAATTGTAGTAATTGTTGTCATCTAGTCTATTACAACTATTTAACCCTTTGCCTACTGAGTAAATAAAATCACATTTGCAAACAACATAGACCCAGGATCTATATAATTATGTAGTTTGCTATTCAGTCAAGTGATTTAGCTCCACTATTCGAATAGCAAACAATACAAAGCCTGATCAGACTGCACGTTCTGTTATAAATATTTCCTAGATTTACATACCCGCCCGCCCCCGTTTTTAGGGCCCGCCCCGATTGTTTTATCACTATTTGAAAAAAAAAAAAAAAAAAAAAAAAATCTCGTCAAGTTGAATCTTGTCAAAACACCATTTTATCAGCATAAATATCGATATCCTGAAAATATAAAATAAAAAATAAAATTTCACCCCTCGCCCCCATTTTCAAAAAAATTTGGATGAAAATCTAGGATTTATTTTATTATGGCCTAATGGTAGATAGTTTATCAACGTTTTGCCAACCGAACCCGTAAACATGTCTTTAATTATCGTTCATCGAAGATATCAGTACTAAATTGGTAAAAATCATTCACCTACTATTTCAAATCTAGTCACACTCATCTAATCATAGTACAGTCTACACCCGTTAAGTCAAAGTCGGTTATGTCGAATTATCCGGTTATCTCGAAGTCGGATCAAAGTCCCGTTTCAGACACTATCATTTTTTATATAGCCTAACTGGATCTGTTTATATAGAATTTCGTTAAGTCAAACTTCGGTTATGTCGAAGTATTTTGTTGGGTCCGACGGAATTCGACATAACGGACATAGACTGTATTTGATTTCATATATATTTTTCTATATTTAATTTTTTATTTATATGCTACAGGTATTTGTATTTCACGTGAGTGTTAATAATTTCGTGGTAAATACTTATGTTAAGACGAAAAACTGTAATAGTCAGTGTCCAATAAAATGATTTCTTAGAAATTGCTTGTCCCTTAGAGGGTGAGCTATTAACGTAATGGGGTACAACTTGTTTCAAGGGGGACATCTCATAATTAATGTAGTTTCAAGGTAACGTAATAGAAATATGTCTGTCTGTCTGTCTGTCCGTCTGTCCGTCCGTCCGTCCCGTCCATCCGTCCCGTCCCGTCCGTCCGTTATCACCGCTTGCTTAGCTCTGTTAACATGATCCTTTAGTGGTCGGCCCTCTACCGAGCTAAGAGTGCAGGACCTTAGTTGTCATGGCACCAAACACGTGACCAGCCGAGGACAATCGTAGTCCTCTTGTTTAAATACTAGTATGTGTAAGACTGATACAATTAACATTTCAATTAAAGTTTATTGGCAAAATCAGCAAATTGTATTTTGCTGAATATGCCAATAAACCTTTAATTGAAAATTAAAATTGATAAAATTTAATAATTCTCAATAATTAACAATTGTCTCGAAACAATGTTCTTTAAATCCAACACCGACGGCAACTGAACACTAACTGACCAGTGACGTAAAATATTCACTCAATTAATTCATGGTCCACTGGTCGGTGAACGAATGGTCAAAGGGAAATCACTCGTTTAATTATGATTTGTTGGATAAAAAGTTTTAAAAATTGATAACATTTAATAATTCGTTCTCATATTTTGCAGGTGCGAGTCCACAAACAAACCAGAGAGTGTCTGTGCATTATACAGGTACGCTAGCTATAGCATTGGTGCAGCTTTATGTCTATTTTGTAAATGTGATTACGTATTATAAAAAATAGTCATTTAAGAAATAAATATTTAACATTTATTTATTATCGAATAAAATATGGGTTGGAGTTCTGCCGAGTAGGAATTAACCACACAGACCGTACGTAATCCTAAGTGGTTAATTACGGCGCTCAGAACAACACACCATGTTTTGTTCGACTATAAATAACACAAATATAAATATTATTTCGATACAGACGGATCTGTAGTCCAGTGGTAACACGCTGGACTGGTAATCCAGGGATCGCAGGTTCGATCCCCCGTCAGTAGTATAGGGTGGCACTATGGGGGATGTCTATGGCACTATGGGGGATTTTACCGAGGTGGGTGGCAGTATGGGGGATATTTTGTATGGCACTATGGGGGATTTATACACATGCACATGTTTGACATGCCCCATAGTTCCAACCCTAGTGACATAAAAAACATAACACATAATAAATTTTTAATAAAAATAAAATAAAAAATTTAATAAAAATAAAATAAATTTTTTAATAAATAAAATAAAATAAAAAATCAATACAATATATGAACTATATTGAACTATTTTTAGATTTTGATAGTATTGAGAATATTATTAAATATCATATTTAGCATTATTTATGTTAGTCATTACTTGTACACCATGGAGGTCAGTATGTTTTTACATCATCCATGTAATATTTTTATTTGTGGTCCGAGTGGTTCTGGTAAAACACAATTTGTTAAACAATTAATCAAATATAAAAAAGATATATTTAATATTGTTCCAGACAGAATAATATGGTGTTATAAAGAATGGCAATCTATTTATGGAGATTTACAAGAAAGTGAGGGTACTTCGATTAAGTTTATTGATGGAATACCTGAAAATGATGAAGATATTACATCTGATACATCAACTCCAAGTTTAATAGTTTTTGACGATATGTTGGGGGATGTTGATGAAGAAAAAATCAAATTATGGTTTACACGTAAAGGGCATCATCGTAATGCTAATATAATATATATAACTCAAAATATGTACCAACAATCTAAATCATCTAGAACAATAAGTTTAAATTCTCATTATATGGTGTTATTTCAAAATAGTAGAGATAAAGGCCAAATAAAAGTATTAGCTAATCAAACACAATTACCCCATCTATTACATGCATACCACGATGCAACTACTAACCCTCATGGTTATTTATTATTAGATTTTCATCCATCAACTCCAGAACAATTTAGAATTAGGACCGACATTTTTCATCATTGGCAAACAGGGGATGATAGAGGAGCTATAATATATACACATTAGATGTTATTTTTTCATTTACATTTTAGCAATCATGGAGACTACTCCAATTTCATTAATTAAGGCTTTAACAAATTTGGGTGCGGAACGTAATCATGAAAATAGAATTATTTTATTAAATAAGGGTTTAGCCCAAATGATGAAATGGTTTATATTAGCTTCAAAAAAT